>CM067103.1:2810088-3159198 GCA_034008185.1 Gorsachius magnificus | reverse complement strand
ATTTCCACGTACCCACGGGCCGAGGCGATCCCACACCGTTACAGAGGGCGCCTGCCGCAGATGCGCGGGGAATCGCCTGCGCGGGTCTCGGCCGTGCAGAGATTCCTGCGTTTGGGCAGGAAATTACGCGACGGGGGCGCGAGGAAGGCTTGGGTCTCGCTTGAGCCTGGTGCCTTCAGCCTGCAAGAAGCAGAGAACCAGGCCCCCCCCATCCCAGCAGCAAAAGCAAAAAAAAAAAAAAAAAAAAATCGCAACGTGGCTGCGCCTGCCTCCTGAGCCAGCTCCGCAAAGCTCCGAAGTTAGCCCACGAGTGGAGGGGGTTTGTGCCCCGTACGGCAGGGCAGGGAGCCAGGAAACACAGCCCAAAGTTCCCGGTGAAACCTCGTGTTGGGGCTAATGAGCATCACAGTCACCCCTGGGATTTAAACACGGAGCCAAATCCCCCCAAACCACCTTCATTACAGAAATCTCCTGGGTACCTTCTGTCCCTCCCGATGGGGTGTGACCTCCTGTAATAAAGTAAGTTCTGAAGCTGGGCTCCTTGATTTTCTTCCCTTAAACCACGCTGCATTTTGACAACAAATAGAACAGGTAAGAGCCCTACAAGGCTTTTAAACACGAACATTGACATTAAACAACAACATGGAAGCGGTGCGGGGAACTCCCCTCAACAACCGGCAGGGAGGCACCCGGAGCACGGCAGGAGGAACTAAAACTGCTCCTTCGGTTCACTGATCTTTCTCCTTTTTGGCAGCATGTCTTGACTAGAGGAGAGTTCGAAGTGATGAACCTGCCAAGGGAAGATAAAGATTGCATCAGAGGCAGCCGCACGGCCCGGGCCCGCTCCCGGCCCCGGCGAGCCTGACCCGGGACAGGCCCACGCTGAAGGAGCCAGCCGTGCCGCGCCTGGCTCCGCCGGGCCCCAGCCCGGGCCCTGCCCAGAGGCGCCGAGCCTGGAGCAACGCCTGGGCGCTGTTTTCCGGCAGAGGCGACCCCCCATGGGTCTGTGAGGGAGGGCCCGGTGCGCTTCTGCTCCAACACCTCCCGCGTCGCAGCGTCAAGAGCGAAGGCCGTGCCCTCCGCAGAGGCCGCGCACCCGAGCTGCAGCGCGGCGGGCGCAGGCGGTGCAGAGCCAGGCGGCACCCGGAGGGCTCCACACAACAGCAGAGCGCCCCAAACCAAGGGGAGAGGGGGCTCAGCACTGCACAGGCTCACCTCACTGACCTCAGTCCCGTTATTTCTGACTCGCACGCGTGTGACAAGATGGGAATTTAGCCCTTCGCTCTGCTGTGCTTTCGATTACTTAAAGCACTGTGCCTTGTTTAAATTCCAGTATTAAGTTCATTAACAAAACCTCTTTTTAAAAGAAAGACGCGGTGACAGCAAGCAAGACGACAGTCGTCATCTTTTTTTCTTCACATCAGTGAATAACGTAAAAAACACTGCATGCAACCCTGGATTGGAAGTGAAAACAATTCCACTCTGCAATAAGCGGCACTCCACAGACAGAACGAATCCATCAATTCTGGATTTATCATCCCCACTTCTGCACTTGCTGCACACCCCAACAGCCCTGCTCGCCGGCGGCTTTCCCACGCGGGTATCTATGACACGGACCGATTCCTCCTCGGGGTTTCCTCAGAGCATTCTGCTGAGGGGTGGATTTTGCACGCCCCCAAGCACGCCCCCATCAGCCTCTACAGAAATCAGGCAACTGCCAGGTTAGGAGAAAGGCACTGGCGACGACTGAGCTGCAAAGCGCGAACACTTACACAACTTCTGCTCCCTAAGCCACACTAAAAACGAATGAGGAGCTTTTCCTGAGCGGGGACAGGAAGGGTACGCATTCACCCCACAGCTTTTTCTGAGAAGCAGCTACCAGTCACCCTGAACATTCACAAGCAAGAGACGCCAAGGTCTTGTGCGACCCCCCAGCACCTCACCAGGCTGGAGCTGCCAAGCTCTGCTGGTGAAGGCGGCAGCGACAGAGATGGGGGCCCCCAGCGCCAGCCCCAAAGGCCAAACTCCACCCTGAATACGACTCCTGCTCCACCTGTGCGAGGCTGGAGGGGCCTGGCTCCCTCCAGGTCACACCGACTGCGAGACTCCTCTGCTGCAACGCGACTGAGCAAAGAAACAACGGGTTTTTCTCGGTATGAGTGAGTCATAGATCTGACGTTAGAATTTTGGCCTCGTGTTTTCCAAGTGCAATCGCTTGCAAGCATATGGTACCCTGGGCTGGGGATCTCTCCTGGCACGCGCTCCTGTCAGCAACAGATTAAACCGGCAGGGAGTTTGGCTGAACACAGTCTGAAGAAGATATAAATCAATCCTAATGAATCTTCGCCCCGTGTTAACGACAGCAACAGCGAGCTTTTAACTCCTTGGAACAGAGCGGGGTTTTGACACAAGGAATCCAAATGTGTTGAAGTTAATGGGAATGCATTAAAGCTTAAGGAGTTTTATTCACTGTTGGGCTGAAAGAACAGAAATAGAATCATAGAATCACAGAATGGTTTGGGTTGGAAAAGCCCTTTAAGCTCCCCCAGCCCAACCCTTCCCCTACCCCTGCCATCCCACCCCCAAACCCTGGCCCTCAGCACCGCCTCTGCCCGGCTGTTAAATCCCCCCAGGGCTGGGGACTCGACCCCTTCCCTGGGCAGCCCCTTCCAGTGCCTGACAGCCCTTTGGGGAAGGAATTGTTCCCCAGGGCCAACCTCACCCTGCCCTGGCACAACTTGAGGCCGCTGCCCCTCGTCCCATCGCCCCTTCCCTGGGAGCAGAGCCCAACCCCCCCAGCTCCCCCCTCCTCTCAGGCAGTTGTAGGGAGTGATGAGGGCTCCCCTCAGCCTCCTCTGCTCCAGGCTGAACACCCCCAGCTCCCCCAGCCGCTCCCCAGCAGCCTGGGGCTCCAGCCCCCTCCCCAGCTCCGCTGCCCTTCTCTGGACACGCTCCAGCCCCCCCAGGTCCTTCGGGGAGGGGGGGGCCCAACCCTGACCCCAGCATTTGAGGGGCGGCCCCCCCAGTGCCCAGCACAGGGGCACGGTCCCTGCCCTGCTCCTGCTGGCCACACCACTCCTGATACAAGCCAGGATGCCCTTGGCCCTCTTGGCCACCTGGGCACCCTGCTGGCTCATGCTCAGCTGCCTGTCAACCAACACCCCTTTTCTGCCGGGCAGCTTTCTAGCCCCTCTTCCCCATGCCTGGAGCGCTGCGTGGGGTTGTTGTGACAAGAACAGAACTGGAACTAGAGCAAGAACAAGAAAGAACAGAACTAGAGAAGAAAAACAATACTAACAGTGCTGGTTTGAAATATCTTTCCACTTCTCGTCCTGCTCTCTGACATGTTAAGCTCAGATGTCTTACTTGCCAAATGATCAACCTAAAATCAGAAAATAGACATTGCCTTACGACAGGAATAAGAAATGAAGAGGCTGCAGCAGGGTTCAGTGCTGCAGCGTACAGAGAGCTCTGGCTCTGCTCACCACAGTGCTTGAGCTGAAGTTTAAATACAGGAGAATACACGCTGAAGTTGACAGTGCTATTGATGTGTTGAAGAGCCCTGGCAGATCAAAGCTGTGGTTATTTTTCTACAGTAAGTCACTCACCGTTACCTAGGGCTATTCCGGCCTCGGAAATCCTACGGACCATGCTTGATGCAGTCCTCCACGTTGGAGTTCTGCTGTTTTGCTGTATGTAGGGAATACAGCCTGAGTAACAAACCTGCATTTTAAGTTTTAATCAAGCTTTAATCAAGTTTTGGTCTGTCAGAATTAGCAGAGAAATTTCCACTAGGCAGAGTGTTTAGTTACGGTGGTTTATAAACACAGGAATGACATTCCCTTTTATCTTCATGCCAGACCATCTGCGTAGCTTGAAAACAGTATCACAGACAAACAGCCCCTTGTTATTGTTCTTGATTGCTTCAGAGTATTAATCGGTTTTGTAAAATGCTGTAGCGTAAAATGTAAATGCATTTTATTGCTGAAAATACTGGCTATGGTAAATAAACCTTTGGCAGATCACCTATAATCACGCAAAGTAGGGAAGGAGCTCCACAAAAGCTCTGGTAAAAGTTTAAGCCGACAGATCGCAGTTTTCATACCTGAGGATTAGAACCACACAGATTCTGGTCCCCTCCAGCCTTCATGACTTCATCCTCTTCACGAGTTAAATTTGGTTCTACAAAAAAAAAAAAAAAAAAAAAAAAAAAGAGTTGTTCAATGATAAAGCAGACTGCTGCAACGCACTGGCAGCCCCTTAACGTGGATCTTTTGCCACAAGGGACACCCGCACGTGTAAATGCAGCAAAGAGGCGCTTCAGAAGGGCTCCCATTCCCTACGTGCAAGCACCCCCTTAATCCCACTGCGCTCTCTTGTGTCTTTAATTCAGCCATTCCCTACCACAGGCACTTAGGAGGTGCTTGTCCTTAGCACAGATTTCCACACAGGATCTTCGGAAGAGCAGGCTTGATCCCCAAACTCTTTACACACTGTTCTGCTAAAGGCTCCCCTACACTGGGATTTGCTTCCAAGTAAAAAGCCTCACGAGGCCGTTTTGCTCTGCAGAACGGGCAAACAGTGCTGCGGGGCCGCCCTGGCGCAGCTCCTGCATATCCTGAACCTGCTGCCAGCAGACAGCTCCCATTTTGGAACCCAACCACACAACACCCAGCAATTTTGGCTGCAGTTCCCGTAGCTACAGTTCCCCTTGTCACTGCCTGCAGCTGCATGAACAGGCCACGAAGAATGAGCAGTCAGTTCTGGAGATTTTTTGTTGTTTCCAACCCATGCTGATTTTTTTTTAGGATACAGATATGAACTGGTTAAAGATGACTGTGCTGCAGCTGTGGAAATAACTGAAGAATTTCAGGCTGACAAATGCATTTTCCTATCTCTTGCAGTTCCCTTAAATAAAACGTTACACCAACTCCACAAGACAAGCAATTGGCTGCATTTTCGCATGGTTTTGGAGCGCCTATGAATTTATAAAAGCACCAGATACAGCTTTATGGGGTTATTCCAGTTCTGCAGCCTACTAGCCTTGTCAAGATAAAACCACTGATCTACACCTGCTCTTTCCTACACATTTCCATGATAATTTTTGAACAGCATGGAAATGTTAGCTGATTTTGCAAAGTTGCACATTTTATTTCTGGAAAAAACCCAACCCAACCAAACCCCAACATTAATGCCACCATTTATATGCACAGTGTTGAGGACAGGACGCTCCAACCCATTTAAAAACCCCCAAACTCCAGGCTCAACTTGCTTTGTCCAAGTGCCCCTGCAAGCACTCGGATACCACGGTCGCCCCGAGCAGCTCCTGGTCTTGTTTGGGCTGGGAGGACCAAAAGCCTCAGCACGGACACAGTTGCCACTTTTGTAGTTATGTGGAAAGCAACGTGTCTGGAAGTTTTTATGGAAAATTGGCATTTCTGAAGTCTGCAGAACCTGAGTTTTATTTCAAAGCACGTGCAACTTTAGGGAAATGCATTAAGAAGAGTGAACAGAGCACACAGCAGCACTAATGGGCACATCTTCTATGAGTGCTGTATATTATCTCTACAGAAGCCTCTACCTCTGTGACAGGGGGAAAAAAAAAAAAAAAGCATTTTACATAGGTTTCTCATCCAAATAAAGGTTCCCTGCCCCAATTTTGGTCATAAAGCTTGAGGGTTTTTACTTCAGTCTTGACAACTGTGTTCCTATCCTATTTTACATGAGCATATCAGAGCATTTCTGAGCATATGCATCTTCATCTCTACTTAATCTTATTTCTTCTTTTGATCTTTGCTATGTTTGAATGCTTTATGTACAGCAAACTGATACCGGTGGTGTCTGGATGCTTCCTATACAGCCTCTCCAACATGAGCATTCTTCAGTTTGTTTGGCAGCAAAGTCCAATCTTTGAGCCCCTAGGCTATCTTGGGAAATCTGAAGAAAAATCATCTTCTACTTTTCCTCCTAGTTTCTCTAAAATCTTAAAGGGAAGCTTTTGCTCACATTGATCCCTGAGGACAGAGTTTGCTGTCTCATGTTTTAACTGGAGACAGTCTGGGTCCACATCCTGGAGCACTGATTTAAAAAAAACAAACAAAAACCCCAAAACCAAGCCAGGGAGTGCTTCCAGGGGAGTTCCTGGTAGCAGCTGTGGTCAGGCTGGTGTAGCCAGGACAGTTCTTTTATTGGCATATGAGCTTAGAGTGGAGGACATTGACAGAATTGTAAGCAAACAGCCTATTTACAAAGGGTAAGAAAAATGCAGCAAGACAGGTGCTGCTGTTTTGCATCAGAAAGGGTGAGCAGGTCCTTCCTGATATCCCAAATAGCGGAAAGGACATCATCCTTTATTTGATAACAAGGGACAAGGCAGCTTTGCCTCACAGCATGAAGAGCCCTCAGAGTGTTTCCAAAACATTTCATTTATTTTCTCTGCAGAATTCTCAGTTCAATTGCTTATTGAAGTTATTACATTAAACTTCTTTTTTAAATAAGCCAGAAGTCAATATTTTTGGCTCCTTCTTACAAAGTACAGCCCTATAGGCATCCACCTGGAATTTGCTTTGCTGCTACTCACATATTTTGCATAGTTGCACATTCACAGATTATACAGTGTTAGGATTTTACTCGAGGAAACTCATGCTAGCGAAAATGCTTTGCTAGAACCTATTAAAAGCAAAGTTAAAAAAGTTCACTTGCAATAAGCAAAATGCTCCATGTACACAGTGAGAGAAAAAGGCACGCAGGTCCAGAGTAAGCTGTGAAAGCAGGCAGCTAGAAGAGGCACTAAAACAGCCAGCAGCACAGACATCATCATACAGTCATTCATAAAACAAAGATACTGAGATGAAGTTACTGATTGTATCAGCAGGAGCAAACCACAGTAATGAACAACTTCCTTCGTACAGAACACGCATCATACAGACAGGTATTTTCACATGACTATCATTCACTCTACCACAACATTAAAAACTCTTCTGCGCACCCAAGCCCTGATGGTCTCAATTTCTCCACAACCACACAGACTGAAGTGCATACGGATTGCGGAATCAGATCGTGGTCCTACTGTAGTCAGAGCTGAAGGAAGAAATGTGGCTAAAAGTGGTTCTTTTTCTAATTTCTGCTGAACTTGCTTAGTGGCTGAAGCTGTTAGGATGCAGTCCAGGCAGCTGTGATTTAAACAAAACCAGACCTGGACCATTTTTTTTGTACAGAGAATTTTGCTTCCCAAGTCTACCATAATGAACTCCAGAGCTCAATACCTCTGCAAGTTTTACATTGAAATTAAATATATTGGTAAAAACATAACAACAGCAACAACAATAACAAAAATCAAACAACAAACTTTACTTCTAAATACATAACCCATTACATTTAGCTGATCTGATAAAATGGGATGGAAGATCAGAATTTTAGAACAAAAACATGAAAAAGTGCATGTGCTAACCAAGTGCTTTACAGAGCAAAGCTGTGAGAGAAAATAAAGGCATAGCAACCTATGTGAAGGAAACAGAATGTAGATTTGAATATAGTGGTCTACGTCAGAAAAATTGAGTTTTTATTCTAGTAACATCAGGGAAAAGAGGCACAAACTGAGGAGACTTGGAAAATATATATAAATGTTACCTTGAGCTTCTGAAATGTTTGCATTATTCCTATATTCCACTTTATTATCCAGGACAGGATCTTCCTAGATTAAGAAAAAGCTCTATCACTTACTGCAGACAAATAAGGAGGAGGGTTTGTGCTCACATGCTTAGGGCCAGAGCTTATTAGATGGATTCTCTATTTAAATACTTGACTCTGCCCTGGAACGTACAGGCTAGCTCAGCGTTAATTATTAACGCAAGCACACATGCAACTGCCAACATCTGTACAATACTAAAATTGTAACACTAGATATTGAAAGAATCCTTCAGTGCATCAATTACCGCCTTCCCCTTGTCTGCAAAACAGCAATTCAAAGGCATATGGAGATTGAGAGCCAAGCGGTTTATCTCGTCACCACCGCTAATTGAGGGGGAGGGGCCAGAAGCCTTGAAGCTCCACCTCCTTCGCACCTACAGCCAATGTCGCTCAGCACACATATTTGCACATTCAAACACAACTAAAGGTATTTGCTGCCTGCCTCACTTACCCCAGAAATAGACACCTTCCAGTGCCAAAGCCCGCACAAGCGCAGTCCCGAGAGCAGTCTCGGGCGCTCAGCACCAGGATGCACAAGTCCGTCACACACTCGTGCCTTCAGCACCTTTCGCTTTGTGCTTTTTTCTAGGCAGATTTCCCCAGGGGAAAAAATCCCAATACAGAATCAAGTTTGCTTTAACTTTCGCTGTGGCTTCACCAGCTGTATGTGTACTGCTCTACCAAATTTGTTGCCCGTCAGCGCTGTCTGGCTGCAGCAGCTCGCCTGGCACAGGAACGGGACAGCTCTGGGGAGGCTTCACCTGCATCCTGCCACTGGGCCTGAACAAACGGCACCCGCACTGCGGGGCTGCCCCTCTGCTCCCCTCCAGCCTCGCAGAGATGACTACGCTGCTGCTGACACGCGTTATTAGGCTGACACACTTGTTCAACACTTGCTTTAACAATGACAGGTTGCTAACTGGAGCAGTAAAATCAAAGCAGAAATGTACCGAAGACATATTGTCTTGCTTAAATGTATCTGGAAACAGAGGGGGTTTTCATTAATGTTATAGTAAGACATACAGTAAAACAATGAATGGCCCTTTTCTAGACTATAAATCACAAACAAAATTCAACAAGCTGCACAAAACATTTGCGCTCTTACATTCATGTCCTGGCTCTCCTCTTCTGGATCATCTCTGTCCACTCTGAGCACCTGGAGGGGCACATTAGTCTCTCCGTGCTTTAGGATGCTTTTATCAACATTTTCCATTCGTTGTTTTTCAGTTGTAACTTTAACTTTCAGCATATGAAAAGGGGTGGGCACTTCACCCACATTAAGAGACAGAGGCTCCCCCTCAAATATCATCCCCTCACATTCGCCTTCCTTAAAACCAGGGGGTTGGTAGTCAGATGGTGTAACTGCAGAAAAGAATTCATTAAAGGTGTCAGAATGAGACACGTTCTGGTAAAACTAATGTTAACTTGTGCAGCTAAAAGACTCGTTTTCCCTTTAAATACAAAGAGCTACTCAAAAAAAAAAATGTGTGTGTGGGGAGGGGAATAATGAATACTCAGCTTGTACTAAATGAAGTTCTTTTTCCCCTATGAAACAGGCAAAACCAATTTAAGCTTTTTGAAACAGTTTATATATGCAAAGAGATGAGCTAGAAGCTCTGATTTTTCATCAGAAAGCAAGAATACATTCTGAAGGCAGAGCTAGCGTCAGCCATTTACAGTCACTCAAACTAGAACTAGTCTGGCAAACACGTTACATCCTAACATACTCGAGAAAACTCCGCTGGTTTTTAAAACACACTGAAATCCTTGCTCCAATGAAGTCAGTGACAAGATTGTGTTCCTACAGTGAGATCAAATCCCTTCCCCTTGGATTCTAGAAATTGTCATGAGAAACAGGCAAAGCAACATCGTTTAACAAGTCCCAGCAACCATAAAGATTATACATTAAAATATTCCTTTGAATTGTTTTCCAATGTCTGAACACAGTTGATAAACAAGGAAATAGGGAAATACTACCTTCATCGTAATAAAACAGCTTCATAGTCAGGCAAACATCATTTGGTAATGGACTCAGGTTTTGCATCAGAACATAAATCTTGCGAATCAGGAGGATACTTGCTTTCTTGGTGTCTGCACAGGTAATTGTGGAATCATTCCTTTTGTTCTTACTGAAAATGGACAAAGCATTCAGATTTATTTTTTTTTTTTTAACACAGAGTGAGCTGTTTCTAGTATTAAGATACACAACTGCTTAAGAGACTATGAATGTCAGAAGCATTTAGCGCCCAAGGTCTGAGATTACAAGCACTGCAATTCCCAATACCCTCTAAGCGACCTGTGCACTCTCTGCCCCTTGGAAGATCAAATCCTGAGCCAGGGACATCACAAAAGCGCTATGGTTCAGCAGCTGCGACCAACTACTGTGCCTTATATGACACAGTGCTTAAAAAATACCCAATCTGAAAGAAAGAAAGAAGTAGCTACTGTTGAAAGCCCCAGTTCTGCAAAGTCTCACACACTTGCTTTCCCTTAAATAAACCCAGTAACGCTGTTGACTTCGACAAGACTGGTTCCTGATTAGAAAATGCGTGCCTAAGTGACTCTTGGCATCCAGCTCCGACATTTCCATGCTCCTGTTCTACCAGCAGCTGACCCAAAGCCTACCTTGCTGCCACTAAAAATGCTTTCCCTCTGCTCCCCGGCTCCTCACAGCCACGCAGCTTAGAGAGGCTCCCGGGGACCTGAACAGCCAGCGCAAGGCAAGCAACCGTGACTTATCCCACTGGGTAACCCTCCCTTTGGAAGGACGCCCTTAACTGCAGTGGTGTCAGAGGTCTCATCCCTCTGCAGACGGTCATCTCCTCCCCTGCAGGGTGACAGAGAAGCAGGCCCATGCCTTATATTTTCAAATAAGCCTGGTGGGAATTCATGCTAATACACTAAAGCAACCTGGTGTGGCTGAGAGTGTCACATCCTCTCCCACCAGATTTTTTTACCTGACTTACACCCTCTTGCAGAGGTAACTAACTAAACTCAGCCCAAAGGACCTCAAGTCTGCAGCACTACAGCTTTTTTTTTTTTTTTAAATTTAAAAAGCATCTTATGCAGGAGGAAACCTGGGAGGACTATGAACTTGCTACTTGCCTTAAACCAAGCCATTTCCTTGCAGCTGTGACTGACCACTCAACCCCTACAATGGAAGAAGGCGCAGTGGAGACAGGCAAGGGTGCTGTGCCCGTGAAGCTCAGGGAACAGTGCAGCATAGCACTGACCAGGGCTGTTGCAAAGAAAGCTTTATCTCACCAGAGGGGACCCGACTGCCACCTTTATTTCAGGCAAGTAGCTATGTCAGCTGAGTGGATCAACTGGTGGTGTAAATGTTTCCCCCAGAGTCCATTAAAGGTGTGTGATGTCTCCTTGAGTTGGCCAGACCAGTACGGGGAGGTGAATACACAGCTCAGCCCAAAGAGTATAAAAACTCAACAGCTGACAAAAGAATTCCCAGGAAAGCAATGGGCTGGAGCTGGCTTCAACCCACTCATTCCTTCCCCATGACCGGGGATGCCCAGCGTCCTGACGGTGAGCGTTACCATAGAGACCAGTAATGGGAATCACACTGGTAGTGGGATTGAACCGTGTGTTGCAATAGCTATGCTTTGCTAAGCGTAGCTTACATTTGCACTCCATTTTCAGTGTATTTTGGATCATCTCTGCTAAATGAGAAATCCCATGCAACATCAAGCATCTTCAGATAAGTAAAGCTGATATGAAACATTTCACCCTCCACACATGGAAGATCTTCAAGAACCTGCTCAGAGAGTATTGGACTCTGACGCAAAGAATCATCTTTTGAATGGATATTTAAAAACGTGACCACAAGCTGGCAACGTGATTCACTGTATCTTAAGTCTAAGCTAATAGTATACATTGATAAAATTAGTCTTAAGATCCAGAATTTGAAAAGAAAACAGCAAACAGATAAAATCCAAAGTTTTTACGTTCCGCTGTATGCAACGGACTGTAAAGCCACAGAGCAGGATAAATCACAGTGACAGTACCTGCTGAAATCCAGGAGCGGCCCGTTGTGGGTATACTTGAATTTGAAGTGGTAGCATTCTGTAATTGTCTGCAAACAAATCCAGTAATTATTAGATTATCAGCTGTCAAGCAAACTACTGCTGCTTCTGTCTAGTAATCTATTCACCTTGCATTTAAAGAAAATAACAATAGCCCAACTCCTGTCTGGTGCACTTGTACCACTGAATACAGCTTTCTAATGCTGTAGCAGTTAATGGTATTAATGTATGTAACTCTCATCAAATAGAAATCAAGACCCACATTATTTTCCAGGAATCACCACGATAAAATATTTTGAAACATCACCTGAAGTTTTTAGCATGAAATATTCATTCCAATTTTAATCACTATGAAAATGTTTCAGACACATAACAGAGACATGGCGACATCCAGTGGTTAGTTAAAACATACTGTGTTTCCCCAAAGAAGGTCCATAAATTCGTTATGCAGTTAGGACAATGCATCTTTACGGGCATTTTAACCCCGCAAGGACACGCTGGGTTTCTTGTGCTGGCCTGAGAATAACCTGACACTAGATATCCAAAGGCAATTCACTGTGTGGCAATTCTGATCAGCTCCAGTGATTCTCACGTTTGGCATTTTGTCTCTTTTGTTTAACGAGCACTAATGGGAATGTTAAGTACTACTTCACTACAGCCACACTACCATTAATCATCCAGTAAAATATTCCAGCAGATTTACCTGAGGATCTTCTGGATGGGTATAGACCTGTATTTTTCAAGTAAAGAGAGGAAACAGAGTAAGGACTGAACACATCGCTAAGCATCTACCTTAAAACCCGCGTACCTTACTTTTCAAAGCTACTTACTGCTAGGACAATCATTCTCAGCTGTCAGAAAGATAATGAAAGAAAAAGAACATTAAATGTATTCCACAGCCCACTCCTGCTTACCAAGCTGTCCTGTTTCTCTAGCTCTGAAACCCAACATAGACAGCTATGGGCCCGTTTGAAGAGAAGCCTCTTCATATGCTTAACTCCTGATCTGTTTAAGAAATTACTCAATTGGCAGAAGAAAATTCCTCAGTATCCCTGCCTTGAAGTGTTTCTCTTTACAAAGAATATTATCCTGCGATGTCCGTGCATCCCACATCGTAGCTAGCTGCTTTAACATATTAAAGCACAGCTACTCCCTAACCAGAAAGTCCTGTAACTACGCTGGCAGCTAATGGACTTATAGAAATGGATGTTTAAATATATTTCAAATAGCTAAATGATACTGGAAGACTTACATATTTCTTCTGCAAGGCATCATAGCATCCTAACATCCTGCAAAAATCAAATAATATTGTCCATCTACTACTTATTTCCATTTGCTTTGTTTCTGACTAAAATAAAAAAAGTCCCCAAAAAAAGGCATTTGTATTTAGCCTTCTTAATATTAGATCAGAGCAATAAAGAAGACAGAATAATGGAGAAAGTATTCTTATTAGTAGCAATACAAGCAATGTCTGCCTTTGTAACACCCCAAATCATCCACACCTCTTTGTGGAATAAGTAAAAATACAATCTGTAAGTAAATAATTTGTAAGTAAAACCATAATGCAATTGTACAGCTACCATTTTCAAACACCTTCTAACACGTATTCATTAATCTGTTTATAGTTATCAGTAGTTCAGCTGAGCACCGACATCTCTGAAGCACAAAGGAGTTAATGTTATCGCCTTTATTCAGATGCTGCAGTTTGCTTTTTATATAAACATGCAAACAACAGTCAAATGGTGACCCAAAACCTACCCTAATTTTTTTTCTAACATTTCTTTTGAATATACTCAGCAAGCAAAAACTGGTTCTGGTGCGTACATGATGCTGAGTTAAGAAAAGCCACTCGCCTGTAAATACCAAACAGGTAGCACACCCCCTCCACACAAAAACCAGGGAGATTTGCCTTGCCAGCATCCACAGGCTGCCCACCACCGCCCTCGCTAATGCTTGGTGCGTGAGGGTAAGGTGAAACGCGCGCCGCACCACTCGAGTTTCCTCTACCACCGAAGATCAATTAAGAAATTCCAGGGTACAGTAACAAAGCCTCTTTTCCCCCTCCTAGTGACAGCACACAAAGAGCGGATGGCTAATTACACCTTTAACCTCAGAACTCAGACCTACATCTCTGAACACCTCACCACTGACAGCAGCTGCAAACCCCCTCTGCTGAAAGCAGCATCATTTGCGATGCCTCACCTGGCACTACAGCTGGTGAAACTGTGAAAAGAACACAGACGGCCTTTACAGAGGCAACAAAAAGCAAGGAGAGCAGCCACGAACAAGTCTTGCACTTACTGTGAACAGAAGGAAAATAAAAATAACCCCCTCTAGTCCCAAGTGACATACTTACACTCACCTGTGTGAACGTACAAGTGGACAGACTACGGGTCGCAGTTACAATTCTGCTTCTGAATACAAGGACCAATGGTACCACTTACTGATACAAGTCTGAGAGCAAGACCTTTAAGTACAAGATGCAAAACAGTAACACTGCCTCTCCTATTCAGCTACAGAGGAACTACTGGATAGATTTTTGCCTTTACGTGCACCTTGAGCACACATACACGCTCACGGAAACTAAATGTAAAGTATAATCACACTGTTAAACAAAGATTCATGCTGTATTAAGCACCAAGTTGTCAGCCTTTCTGGAAACACAACTGTACAAGTCCCTCACACACCTTTACCAACACACACACAATTTGATTTTCATTAAAAAAACCCCCAAACCTGTCAACATACTAAATCGCAGGCACTAGAAGCACTGCCCTGGTAGCTGTTCACTCACAGCAAGGGAAATTTTTTCTTTGCATTTGCAAACAACCAGAAAGGTATCATTCAGAATTGACATGCTACAGATGTGATTATATGCACTGTAATTAACATACCATTTCACCAGCTGAGTAGAGCCAGGACAGTTTTTGTCTTCCCTCAGAATTTTGACAGAGACATCTCAAAAAAGAAAAAAAAAAAGAATAAATACCTGCATATTTACTTCAGACAAAACACAATTACATTGCCAAGAAAGTGAAGTTCATTGCCTAAAAGTATGTATCCAAAGCAGACTAAAATTAACATTACTGGCAAGTGTCAGCACGGTTTTACATGCTGCCTTAGCATCACCGCTATCTTTAAGGAAATTCAGTGATGATTGTATTAGTGAAGTTTCCATTACAGTCACTGAAAGCGGCTACCAGCTTTAATCAAAACAACCAAGTGGCTTTAAAAAACACTCACTAATTTCACAGCAACCCTATGACAATAGATTTTGCTAAGAATCATGAAAACAGCCTGTTACCATCCATGTATCTGGTTCCATAAGCACTTTCAGGAAAAATTCCTCTCAGGTATGTAATGCAGGAGACTGCTACTGCCAGGAGCCTCTTCACTAGCATCAGGGATTGCTGCTCAGTCGATATTTTGTTAGGAAATACAACTGCACTCTGAAAGTTAGAGAACAACAACAAACCTGTACAGCCTACAAGCTGGTCCAATGCCTGCCTAACATTTCAATTTAATTGAAAAGCATGACTTTCAGCATTTATAAAGCTACACATATTCTTAACGCTTGAGGTTCGAATGTTTTTAGGACATAGCTGATTTCTACCAAGTGTATGGCCACAAAGTTCAGACTCAACTATTTTGCTACTAAGCACCTTTATTCACAGTTAAAAGGTTGAATTGGCCTGTGGTTTTCAAGTGAAGAAATATTAAACAGCACCTGGGTGCACTACTTCAGCTAAAATTCACCGATTTTTCCAATTCAAATAATACACTGTACTGAAATACACGAGAAAATCATACCACAGAATTCCTTTGCTTCTGAGCAGTTGCCATTTCGCAGATACTCTTCTGCCTGTCAAGAACACATCTGCATTAACACACGTATGACCACCAGTCACAAGCGCACGCAAGCCCAGACCATGGCTAATCAGCTTTAACTAGTCAGTAGTAATAGGGATTACTTCAAAATGCCGTGATTTTAAGGGAACAGTTCATTTAACAATCACCAAAACTAGATTCTTGATTTTCACACCAGCACAGACCTCCCCCAAGGCTGCACTATGCAGTAATTAAAATATTGTGTGCCTATTTATACGAAACATGAGCCTTGGAAAGCAATGCTCTGAACTGCTACTGGGCACCCAGCCCAACAGATCCTCCAAGGACCCTAGGAAGAGGCTCTCCACATTCCTGTCACCTCCACCCAAACCCAAGCCATCACCTTTGGAAAACACCCCCAGACATGGGTTCTTTTCCTCTGGGATTTAAGCAAGTAGTGTAGAAATAGACCCCTCTTCAGCTATTCTTTTTGCTCACCCACACTTTGATTAAGCCTTTACCCCTCAGCACCGTGCGCCTGACCCCACAACCCAAGCCTTCCCCACCACCTCCAGAAGCGAGATGCAGCCACCCTTAAGGACACAGAAAACGCCTTTCCCAAGCGGCAGGCGGGTCCTGGGCCATGCAGGGAAGCGAGCCTCTCCCTCAGCTCAGCCCCCACAAACCCGCCCGACCTCAGGGTGGGGCTAAGCGCAGCACTTGGGTGAGAAATGCCGAAATGGAGGCGCCCCTTCCCAGCACCATCGCCCCCAGAAAGGACAACCAAGGTACGAAGGCCACCCGCAGCCTGAGGGGGAAGGCACCGCTCGCAGTGGGGGGGTGGGGAAGGCGGGCTGGTGCCACAGCCTCGCGGCAGGGGACGGGGTGGGGAAGGCGGGCTGGAGCCACGGGGACGGGGACGGGGACGGGGACGGGGACGGGGACGGGGACGGGGACGGGGACGGGGACGGGGACGGGGACGGCTCCCCCTCACCGCCCGGCGCTGCCTCAGCCCGCCCGCCCGCGCTTTTGCAGGGCGAGGGGCCGTGTGCAAAGGGAGGGGCGGGGCTCGCCCTCCGGCGCCACGGGCCGCGTGCAATGGCGCCGCGCAAAGCCTGGGCGCGGAATGGCGGCGGGTCCGGCGCGGCGGTTGGCGTTGGGTTGGGTTGGCCCAGGCGGGTTCGAGCAATTGTCGTGGTTTAACCCGGCTGGCAGCTCAGCACCACGCAGCCGCTCGCTCACTCCCCCCCTCCCTCAGTGGGATGGGGGAGAGAATCGGGAAGAAAATAAAAGGTTACAGCCGAGGGCTGAGATAAAGACAGTTTAATAAGAGAAAATAATAATACTAATGAGAATGATAACAGAATATACAGAATATACAAAACGAATGATGCACAATGCCAGTGCTCACCACCCGCCGACCGATGCCCAGCCCGTCCCGAGCCGCGATCACTCCCTGAGCCGCGATCACTCCCCGAGCAGCGATCACTCCCCGAGCAGCGATCACTCCCCGAGCAGCGATCACTCCCTGAGCAGCGATCACTCCCCGAGCAGCGATCACTCCCTGAGCAGCGATCACTCCCTGAGCCGCGATCACTCCTTGAGCAGCGATCACTCCCTGAGCCGCGATCACTCCTTGAGCAGCGATCACTCCCTGAGCAGCGATCACTCCCTGAGCAGCGATCACTCCCCGAGCCGCGATCACTCCCCGAGCAGCGATCACTCCCTGAGCCGCGATCACTCCTTGAGCAGCGATCACTCCCCGAGCAGCGATCACTCCCTGAGCAGCGATCACTCCCTGAGCCGCGATCACTCCCCGAGCAGCGATCACTCCCCGAGCAGCGATCACTCCCTGAGCCGCGATCACTCCCCGAGCAGCGATCACTCCCTGAGCAGCGATCACTCCCTGTGCCGCGATCACTCCTTGAGCAGCGATCACTCCCTGAGCAGCGATCACTCCCGAGCAGCGATCACTCCCTGAGCAGCGATCACTCCCTGAGCAGCGATCACTCCCTGAGCCGCGATCATTCCCCGAGCAGCGATCAGTCCCTGAGCCGCGATCAGTCCCTGAGCAGCGATCACTCCCCGAGCAGCGATCACTCCCCGAGCAGCGATCACTCCCTGAGCCGCGATCACTCCCTGAGCCTCGATCACTCCCCGAGCAGCGATCACTCCCCGAGCAGAGCGATCACTCCCTGAGCCGCGATCACTCCCCGAGCAGCGATCAGTCCCTGAGCAGCGATCAGTCCCTGAGCAGCGATCACTCCCCGAGCAGCGATCACTCCCCGAGCAGCGATCACTCCCTGAGCCGCGATCACTCCCTGAGCAGCGATCAGTCCCCGAGCAGCGATCACTCCCCGAGCAGCGATCACTCCCTGAGCCGCGATCACTCCCCGAGCAGCGATCACTCCCTGAGCCGCGATCACCTCCCCGAGCAGCGATCACTCCCTGAGCAGCGATCACTCCCTGAGCAGCGATCACTCCCCGAGCAGCGATCACTCCCCGAGCAGCGATCACTCCCCGAGCAGCGATCACTCCCTGAGCCGCGATCACTCCTTGAGCAGCGATCACTCCCTGAGCAGCGATCACTCCCTGAGCAGCGATCACTCCCTGAGCAGCGATCACTCCCCGAGCAGCGATCACTCCCTGAGCAGCGATCACTCCCCGAGCAGCGATCACTCCCCGAGCAGCGATCACGTCCCTGAGCAGCGATCACTCCCTCGAGCAGCGATATCCCTGACGATACCATCACATCTTGAGCAGCGATCACTCCCCGAGCAGCGATCACTCCCGAGCAGCGATCACTCCCTGAGCAGCGATCACTCCCTGAGCAGCGATCACTCCCCTGAGCAGCGATCACTCCCCGAGCAGCGATCACTCCCTGAGCAGCGATCACTTCCCGAGCAGCGATCACTCCCGAGCAGCGATCACCCCGAGCAGCGATCACTCCCGAGCGCCGATCACATCACTCCCCGAGCAGCGATCACTCCCCCTGAGCAGCGATCACTCCTGAGCAGCGATCACTCCCCGAGCAGCGATCACTCCCGAGCGCGATCACTCCCTGAGCAGCGATCACTCCCTGAGCAGCGATCACTCCCCGAGCAGCGATCACTCCCGAGCAGCGATCACTCCCTGAGCCGCGATCACTCCCGAGCAGCGATCATTCCCCGAGCAGCGATCACCCCGAGCGCGATCACTCCAGAGCGCTCATCCGAGCAGCGATCATCCCGAGCGATACCCGGCGATCACTCCCGAGCACGATCACTCCCTGAGCCGGATCATCCCGAGCAGCGTCATCCCGAGCAGCGATCACTCCCTGAGCGCGATCACTCCCATCTCCGAGATCCGAGCGCGATCACTCCGAGCGCGATCACTCCCGAGCGCGATCATCCGACAGCGATCATCCCCCGAGCAGCGACACATCACCCGAGCAGCGACACTCCCTGACGCGTCATCCAGCGCACAGCGATCAGGCCGCTCCCGAGCGCGATCACTCCCGAGCGCGATCACTCCCTGAGCGCGATCACTCCCACGCGATCATCCGAGCACGATCACTCCCGAGCGCGATCACTCCGAGCGCATCACTCCCGAGCAGCGATCAATCCCGAGCACGATCACTCCCTGAGCGCGATCACTCACGCGATCACTCCCGACAGCGATCACTCCCGAGCACGATCACTCCGAGCGCGATCACTCCAGCCGTTCCCGAGCAGCGATCATCCCGACGCGATCACTCCGAGCCGATCATCCCCGAGCAGCGATCACTCCGAGCGCGATCACTCCTGAGCGCGATCACTCCCGACAGCGACACCGTCCGACGCGATCATCCCGGACAGCGATCATCCGGCGCCATCCCCGAGGCGATCAACCCCGAGCAGCGATCATCCTACGCGATCACTCCGAGCGCGTCACTCCCGAGCCGATCACTCCCGACAGCATCCCGAGCCATCTCCCGAGCAGCATCACTCCCTGAGCCGCGATCATCCCGAGCACGATCTCCCGAGCAGCGATCCTCCCACCGATCACTCCGAAGTCACCCCGAGCGCGATCACTCATCCCCGAGCAGCGATCACCCCCCGAGATCACTCAGACGAGTCACTGCCCCGAGCGCGTCATCCCGCATCACTCCCGACACTCACTCCGAGCCGCGATCACTCCCGAGCAGCGATCACTACCCAGCGATCACTCCCGAGCAGCGGAGTCACTCCCTGAGCGCGATCATCCCGAGCGCGATCACTCCCCAGCACGATCACTCCCGAGCGCGATCACTCCCGAGCAGCGATCACATCCCCGAGCAGCGATCACTCCGGCCGACACCCGAGCAGCGATCATCCCGAGCAGCGATCACTCCCGAGCCGCGATCACTCCCACCATCCCCCGAGCAGCGATCACTCCCGAGCAGCGATCACCCCTGAGCCGATCACTCCCCAGCCGATCACTCCCCGAGCAGCGATCACTCCGGCAGCGATCACTCCCGAGCGCGATCACTCCCTGAGCCGCGATCACTCCCCGAGCAGCGATCACTCCCGAGCAGCGATCATCCCTGAGCAGCGATCACTCCCCGAGCAGCGATCACCCCGAGCAGCGATCATCCCCGAGCAGCGATCACTCCCCGAGCAGCGATCACTCCCGAGCAGCGATCACTCCCTGAGCACGCGATCATCCACACATCATCCCGAGCAGCGATCACTCCCGAGCCGCGATCATCCCTGAGCGCGATCATCTCCCGAGCAGCGATCACTCCCCGAGCCGCGATCACTCCCGACAGAGCGATCACTCCCCGAGCAGCGATCACTCCCTGAGCCGCGATCACTCCCGAGCAGCGATCACTCCCTGAGCGCGATCACTCCCGAGCGCGATCACTCCCGAGCAGCGATCACTCCCCGAGCAGCGATCACTCCCCTGAGCGCGATCATCCCCGAGCAGCGATCACATCCCTGAGCAGCGATCATCCCAGCCGCGATCACTCCCCGAGCAGCGATCACTCCCTGACAGCGTCATCCCTGAGCGCGAAACACTCCCGAGCCGCGATCACTCCCCGAGCAGCGATCACTCCCTGAGCAGCGATCAGTCCCCACAGCCGCGATCAGTCCCCGAGCCGCGATCACTCCTGAGCGCGATCATCCCCTGAGCCGCGATCATCCCCGAGCAGCGATCACTCCCTGAGCAGCGATCACTCCCGAGCAGCGATCACAGCCGCGATCACTCCCCGAGCAGCGATCACTCCCTGAGCAGCGATCACTCCCTGAGCCACGATCACTCCCTGAGCCGCGAGCAGTCCCCGCGACCGACTGACCGACTGACACCCCCCCCCAAGCATGCCGTTCCATGGTCTGGAATAGCTCTTTGGTCAGGTTGGGTGAGCTTTC
The DNA here is from genome assembly GCA_034008185.1 of Gorsachius magnificus. NCBI lineage: Eukaryota > Metazoa > Chordata > Aves > Pelecaniformes > Ardeidae > Gorsachius > Gorsachius magnificus. The sequence goes on along the minus strand of CM067103.1, from coordinate 3,138,275 downwards.
CTGGCTGTGCTGTACTCCCAGCTTGTTATGCACCTGCCACTCGGCCTCCAGAGACGCTGCCTTGGAGGAGACCAACGTCCGCTGAGGCTCTTCTCCAAGCAGCAGGAGATGGGTGCAGGGCTTTGTGATGCCTCGGTCAGTTCAGGGGATCTGGGCCCCGCTCCTGGATCAAAGAAATGCAGTAAATGAGGAGCGTATCCTCAGGCTGCAGGTGTGGGAGGGGAATGTGGCTTGTGAGAGGATTCCCTCCTGGGGCCATGCCTTTCCCAAGGAAATGTTCCAGTCCTGCTTTTTGAACAGGAAGAACTCACCACGCCAAGGGCGAGCAAAGTATGGCGTAGCTGCCAGGGACAGCAAGCAGGCAAATTTGGCTATCAACCAGCTGGGCTGGAGGAGAAGAGAGCTGAAGCATTTTGTGAGAGGTACCCACTTGGGGAGCACCGCCAGAGCCAGGCTAGCTGGAATTCCCTCTGCCACGTGCTCCTGCCTCCAGACACCACACAGAGGATTTTCCAGCAGTGAAACTGATCTTTAGTTCTTCAAGGAAAGTCTACAATTCCATCCACGTTGCAGAGAGATAAAGTGATATCTGTGTCCTGGTCGAATACTCCGTAGTGAACTGGAGGGAGGAAAATGGGGCGTGCTTTAGGGCTGTAGGCACCACAGTTTTAGTCGGGGAAAAAAAGCGGTGGCCCTGCTTGAGCAGGCGGGCTGGACCAGGTTCCTTCCGCCCCCAACCCGTGCGTGATCGTGTGATTCTGAGCCCTGTTTCCCTCATCTGGTGACATCTCGGAGGCTCTCCCTGCCCCATGCCTTCCTTGGTACCTGCCTCCAGGTACCACATACAGCTGCTTCTTGGTGGCCGGGAGGCAGCATTTTGTGAAATGGCAGGACCCACCGGTTTTCGTGCTGCTCTATGGTTTGCTGATGGCCCTGTCTCCACCCCAGCCCTCCCCATTCATCAGAAGCATGTTAGAACCGGAGGCCCTGCCCACGACACACACAGAGGCTGCCACTTTTGACCATGTCCTGCCGTGCGTGTTCCCATCCTGTTCTATGATGGGCTTGCTGCTGTTTTTGGAAACAACAATACCCACCTGACCCCAACTCTTGATTCTGCAAGAAGTGCATCTGTTGGCACATCAAGTACGAGTGTAAGCAGTGAGAATGTGATCGAGGGCTTGACTGACGTCAAGCCAGACGTGCTCTTGGAGCATGGTCTCCAACGACACCCTTGCTGAAATGCGTTTCCAACGTTTGCCTTTAAACTGCATGGAGGGAGAGAGCTGTCTCTCCAGTTAGCATGGAGAGCCCTCTGGCCATTCTTCCTCAGCAGAATACCCGATAGGTTATTTCAGCTGCTCCTGGCTGGCCAGGAGCCAGCATTTTGTGAAATGGCAGGACCCACCTGTTTTCGTGCTATCTGCCCAATGTTTGCCTTTAAACTGCAAGCAAGTAGGCGTGGGCCATCCCAATCCAGAGGTCACGTTATTTTTGCTCCACCTGGGGCCAGACCAGCTTCTCCCTTTGTGAAACCAACTCGAGCCACAGATTTCTCTCATTTGTCTGCCTTGCAGCTGCCCCAGGAGGAAGAGGACAGCCTCAGCTCCCCAGAGGCCACCTCCAATACAGAGGAGGTTCTACAAGCGATGGAGGCTTGGATTCAGGCGAGGAGGCAGTTTCGAATTGAGCTGGAAAGCTTGGGGGACATGGAAAAATGGCTGGCTCACAAACCTGCCCTGAGCTATCAAGAAGCAGCACACTGGCAACGCATAAGGGCACGCAGAGCAGAGAGGAAGGCTGCTGTCAAACCAGCCATGACCGACAGCCCGGACAAGGAAGTGCGTGGGGAATGGCGTCTGCTGTGGAAGCAGTAGAGTGAGGGTGCTTTACCCCAGCTGACGCCACAGTGACAGGCAGGGAGATCCTGGAGAACGGTGATCTCAGGGTGCTTTCCAATTCTTTTCAGCGCTCGGCACCAAAGAGCAGCCAGCCCTGCAGGAAGGGTGGCGTTCCCCTTGTTTGTGCGCCGTACCCCCAGGCTCTGGTCATGCTGCATAACCTCCTGCAGGAGCAGAAGCTGACAATGGTGAACGTATTCAGGAAGGCTGGCATGGACGGGAGGAAGATCAAGAGAGCAGACTTCATCAAAGTCATCAGGGAGGTACGTAGGGCACGGAAAAGTAATGAAGGGCTGTAACTCTGCCCTATTTTCCTGCACGCCAGCCCAGAAGAAATGCAAGAGCTTCAGCCAGGGGCGTTTTTGCGTGCCTTAATCTCAGAGAATGGCTCCCCCAACCTGTGAAAAGCTGAAGGGAAAGCTGCTGAGGTGCACCTAGAGCGAGTCCCAGGAGGGAAGGAAGAAACCCACAAGCCGTGGCCTTGTGTGATCCCACTGTCATTTTCTGGTTTGGTTGCCAGACCAAAGTTGCCATCAGCAACCAGGATCTGGAGGATGTGGTCATCTTCTTGACTTCCTCAAAACCGGGGAATTTTATAAGCCCCGAAGACCTGATCAGCTGTCAAAAGCAGTGGCTGGAAATGAGGAAAGGACAACCCCAAGATCTTACCCAAACCGGTAAGAGGCGAGCACGGGTGGCCTCTCTATGGAGTCAGGAAATGCCAAAGTGGGTCCAGAATACAGCTTCTTGAAGACTGTTGTCCTAGAGCAGAGTGGCCAGAGGGAGACTGCTTGGGAAAAGCTGAAGGATCTGGGGGGTGTGTGTCGTGGTTTAACCCGGCTGGCAACTCAGCACCACGCAGCCGCTCGCTCACTCCCCCCCCTCCCTCAGTGGGATGAGGGAGAGAATCAGAGAAAAAGGAAAAAAAAAAAAAAGTAAGACCTGTGGGTTGAGATAGAGACAGTTTAATAAGAGAGAATAATAATAATAATAATAATGGTAAGAGAATATACAGAATATATAAAACAAGTGATGCACAATGCAATTGCTCACCACCTGCTGACCGATGCCCAGCCCGTCCCGAGCCGCGATCACTCCCCCCGAGCCGCGATCACACAGCCCGAGCTGCGACCACTCTGCCCGCGACCAACCGACCGACTAACCCCCCCCCCCCAGCATGACGTTATATGGTATGGAATAGCTCTTTGGACAGTTTGGGTCCTAGCTGTGCTGTACTCCCAGCTTGTTATGCACCTGGCCGAGCAGGAGAAGCTCAAAAAGTCCTTGAGCAGTCTGAGCACTGCTTGGCAACAACTAAACACATCAGCGTGTTATCAACATTCTTCTAGCACTGAATCCAAAGCACAGCACTATGCTAGCTTCTGTGAAGAAAATTAACTCTATCCCAGCTGAAACCAGGACATTGTGCAATAGCGTAGTCAGCCCAACTGCAGGAGACGGGTTATCCAGTCTTTCGCATTGGGATCAATGTCTGAACCCTGCGGTTTAACATCCTGGACGGGATGTTGTTTGGTAGCATTCATAATCCAGCCCATCCAAAGCAGGCCCCTTCTCCTGCTGTTGGCGGCAGCTGCAAAACACCGATTGAGAAGAGCTTGTTCTTTAGGAAGCTCTGTTGGGAGTTCCAGTCAGCACAACGTGCCAAACCCCTTGATCTTCAACACAGATCAGATGTTCCTGTCTGCTGCACGTGGTCTAACGTGGCTTCTCTGGGCTTTTTGTTTGGTTTTGAATCTCTACCAGGTGTAAAAGATCATTTGCAGAAAGCCAGCTGCAAAACTGCCACTTGTCCAGCTTCTGCTGGGGGCACAGCCAAACGGATGAAGCCTCATGCTCCTACCAAGCCCGAAAGAACATCGACATGCTTGGAAGTCCCTCCAGTCAACACGGAGCCAGAACGACGACATCTGAACTGTGATGAAATGGAAGAGATTGGGAAACTCACAAGAGGGAGGAGATGGTGGGAGAAGGTACTGTGTACGTGGCAGGATAACAAGCGTACCCGCGTGCCTTGGCGAATGCGGGTGGTTTAGAGGATTACTATTGCAACAACACATCATCAGTAGGGTAAAACTAACCTGTCTCACGATGGTCTAAACTCAACTCACGTTCCCTATTAGTGGGTGAACAATCGATCCAACACTTGGTGAATTCTGCTTCACAATGATAGGAAGAGCTGACATTGAAGAGTGAAAAAGTGACGTCGCTATGAACGCAGCAAAAAAAGAAAGGTCCGGGGATTAGCGTGCATCTTAGCTCCTCAGTAGTCCCTTGACCACGCGGTGCCTCGCAGCTGAGGTGCTACAAGCCCTCCCAAACAGTTTGTTTACTCCTGAACGCTCTGGTGAGATCAACACTTTCTCTGGGTAACTGGCAAGAAGAAGAAGCAGGAGAGGGCAAAGCAGTTTCTATGTCTGGGGAGGGAGTCGTCTTCTGATCGTCTAGTCGACCGATCCACCAGACTGCGATTTGTCCCTCGAGGTGCTGACGAGCACTTTGTCCTGTGCAGTTGGGAGGCTCAGTGCAAGATGGTCCAGAGGAAATAGAACAGCGACTCACTCCTTCACTCACTCCCAAATGTTCTCTTTGGACCATCGTGGCTTGGACGAACTCTGGCAGAATCCAGGGCCACCTCCTCTTGCCACTGTGCTGCCCCACAGTCCCAGGCTACGGGGAGAGCCTCCAGCTCCCTGACACAATCAGAAACAAGAAGGTGACTGCTGCAAGACTTCTTCAAGCCCCTGCGGCACCTGTGCGTGCCGCGCTGTTCTTCTGCTCAGCCCTCCAGGGAGTATCTGTCTGAGGACCCAGCTCTGGATGGGAATTGCACTCCTGGAGAGGCGCCTGTCCCTGTGATCCCATTGCAGGGTGCCGACTCCTGTGTGCACACACGTCTGAGATGAATCCCTGCCCGTAGCTTCTCTGACGGGAATGCAGCAACTCCGTGGCCTCAGCGAATGCTAATGGGGATTTGCCCTTGACTTGCAGAACAAAGACAGCCCAATAGAACGAAAAGAAAAGTGCCGGATGGTGAGGTCCGGGGATGGCCCCGTGGATGAGCACTGCCTGCCGTCAACGGTAGAGTCTGACCTGGGAGAACTGGTCAACCGGTATCGCAGGGATGCCGTCACAACCTATCTGAAGAGCTCCGAGCGGTGCAAAGAGCTCAGTGTTCCCATCGCTGAGCCAAGGCTGCAGAAAGGTAAAGCAAAGCCCAAGAGCCTGTGATGTCAGTGCACTACATCTGACAAGTTCATGCCTCTTCCCAAGCCCAGAAGCGTGACTGATGTCAGGGTGTGCAGCCGAGGGAGCCTGTTTGTAGCCCTCGGAGAGCCATGATGGCAGATGCTGCCGGTGAGGATCAGCAATATCCTCAGCAGGGCCAGAGCAGGGCTGAGATATCAAAGGGTGCTGCAGATCAGCCGGGGCCCTGACTACCGTTGCCCCTGGGACCGTAGTCAGGGTTCAACGGAGAGTGGCAAGTTTGTGATGATGGGGCGGGTCCAAAGTCAAGCTGGGAAATGAGACCGTAGTCGGGATCAGCAAGTCCGTAGCCGGGAGCAGACAAGGCTGCGGCTCACCTGAAGACTGCTACGCCTACAACGTTTGGCGTGACTGTTTTCTCTGTGCAATTTGCCCACAGCTCTGCTGCACCCAGGAGACAAGATCATCAAGGAGGGAGAAGAGGTTAGGAAGATCAGGCAGCCTGGTGGATACTACAGCCCAGGACGTGCTGATGGCCCGTCACCTGGGAGCACCTCCAGATCAGGAACGGCATCTGGAAGCCACGCCATGGAGGCAAAACCTAGGTTTGTTCAAAGAGAGCTCAGGACCAGCCCCCTCCTGCTGCCCCGCTGCCTATCACCCCCCTGTACTCAGTCCCCAGGGCGTCAGAGGCAGTACCAAGGTCCTGGAGTGAACCAGTAGGATGCTGCAAGGGAGCAGCAAGCGACAGCAAAGAGGCCGATCCTCTTCTCAGCTACACAGCCACTCCGCTTTTCAGTCGCTGAGTGATTGGGTTGCAGCGGTGCCAGTGCACAGTGTGTGGTGCCTGGCAGGAGCCTTGCAGACACATATTTTTTTCCCCAGGCATCTTCTGAGGAATAAGATGCAAAAGTCAAGCGACAATAACTTCTGGCCAGGTCATCTCCTGGACAAGCTATGCCTTTACTTTCCTGAAAAGCAGCAGGACAGGGCACACGCTTTGTTCAGCTGTGTTCATCCAACCAAGCCCGCCTGCCATGGCATCTAAAGCCCTGCCTGCGGCTAGCTCGTCAGCAAGCCAGGACGCTTGGCCTTCAGAGACACTGCCTTGGAGGAGACCAACTCCCCCTGAAGCTCTTCTGCACGGCTTTGTGATGCCTCGGTCAGCTCAGGGGATCTGGGCCCTGCTTCTGGATAGAATAAATGTACTAAATAAAGAACGTATACTGCAGTTGAAGGTGTGGGAGCTGGACTGGGTACAAAATACACTTCTCAACTGGGAGCTTTTCTGCTCGCCTGCTAACAAAAGATTTGGTATTTATGGTGGGCAATGAATACCACGCTTCCAAGCTGTAGCTGAAGTGGTGTGTGGGCAACGGGTGGTGGAGGGGACACTGTGGTCAACATCCAGCCGCTAGGATCTGACCCTTCCCCTGGCGCTACCAGTTTCTGAGGTCTGACCCGTTCTGGTGATAGGGGGCGCTGGGGGCTCCGTGGAGCAGCCATCTGTAAAACACGTGTGGCAGGGCTCAGATGGTCGCCAAGTTGCTGAGCCTCTATTTGAGTCCCAGGATTGAAGATCAGACTGGTGGGTCCTGGAGGAGCATTGCAGGAACCCCAGTTACAAGTGCAAAGAACAAAGCAATCGTTAATTAGTTAATGCAGATAAATGACCCCTCCGCAGGAGCCTGTCACAGCACTTGGTGCCACAATGGTCCCGTTCCCTCGTGACACCTGAAGAATCACTACTGGGCCAGCATTCATCAGTCATGGGGCAGGGCCATCTCCTGCTGCCGCCCTCGACATGGCAAGCCCCCAGCTGACTTCTTCCCTGCTTTTTCCTTCAGGAATAAGATAATAATTTGGAGGGGAACATGGCTTCTGAGAGGTTTCCCTCCTGGGGGAACCCTTGAAACGCCATCCCTTTCCCAAGGAAATGTTTCTGTCCTGCTTTTTGAACAGTGCAACAAACTATGGCGTAGCTGCCAGGGACAGCAAACTTGAGCATCAGACACCACATACAGGATTTTCAGACTGATTTGAAACTGATCTTTTTCTCCAAAGAAAGTCTACAATTCTATCCATGTTGCAGGGAGACAAAGTGATATCTGTGTCCTGGTTGCAATACTCCATAGTGAACTGGAGGGAGGAAAATGGGGCGTGCTTTAGGACTGTAGGCACCACAGTTTTAGTCGGGGAAAAAAAGCGGTGGCCCTGCTTGAGCAGGCGGGCTGGACCAGGTTCCTTCCGCCCCCAACCCGTGCGTGATCGTGTGATTCTGAGCCCTGTATCCCTCATCTGGTGACATCTCGGAGGCTCTCCCTGACCCACATCTTCCTTGGGGAGCGAGGATTGGGTGGGAGGTTTAATAAGCAGCCCTCTGCTCATGGCAGGACCATACCTGGCTGGGTCAGCGGGTGTGGGGTGATGTGGGGCGTCCCTCTGTGACACCAGCCTGTGTCACAGGCGCCTTCCTCCTCATAAGCCTGCGCCCCAGACCCTCCCTTCATTTCCCTGGGAGGCCTCAGACAGCTCTCGGGTCCAGGGGACACGAGCAGTCTCTCCTGTACCTCAGAGACACAAGAGGACACAGGGAGGTGTGGGACAGCTGTTGGTGAAGCAGAGGCGAGGACATTGGAGAAGGGGTTGTTTCCCAGTGGGAGACCTCAAAATCCTTTCCTGGCAGCCTCACGTGCTGACCCACGGCAAGAACATGACAAACCTGGAAGCGCTGATCACCAACATCGAGCTCTGCAGCAAGGCTGACGGCTGCAGCGCGGTCACGTTTCCCACCCTCAAGAAGCTTTCCGTCAACGGTAAGGCCTGACGAGCATCAGGGCAGACAAGATGAACGGCACGAATTGTGGGAAGTGGGGTTCGTCCCAGTGGGGGAGGCCCCTAGGGACACCCTGAGCCCTGCAGAGTCCGGTGCACACAGCAGCCTCCCCTTGCCATGGTGGAGGTGCCATGGAGGGGTTTCTCTCAGCAGTGGGTTACGCTCAGGGCCCTGGCTCGGAAGGGAAAGATGTCCTGTTTGGAAGAAGGCTGAGGCCAGTCAAAGGTTCAGCCCATGGCAAAAATGGATTTATCCTGCCAGGCGTGTTGGAGCACCCTCGCACCTGCCATCTCCTGGTCTACAGATGTGCTGACGGGCCGCGAGCTGGCTGGCTGAGAGCTTGACGTGTCTTTCCCTTGCTTTCCAGATGTTGTTAGTATTTGGAGCAGTGTGTCTGAGCACATTCAGCAACAGCTTCTGGAGGGAAAGGTGGGATCCTACCCTAGCCCTGCCCTCCCCCCAGATGGTTTCAGGGGTCCCAGCAGCCATGTGCCAGCAAGTGCCCTCGTTCTCCCCAGAGCTGCATTGCCATTTACAGATGTTACACAAACGTGCCAAAGACCAGCTTCTCCGTAAATTGAGAGGCATTAACTTAATCAATAACATAATGTAGAGATATGTGTTATGTATCTGCAATATATAAATTCGGAAATAAAAATCTGGTTGAGGTGTGCAAAAGCGTTCTGCCCCAGGAGACGTCAGGGCACGAGGCACCCCCCTTGCACTCTCAGAAGCCCTCACTCTGTTTTTCAACCTACAAATGCTTGCCCTTCCCTTCTTTTTCCAGCCTCTGGCTGTCAGTGTAGCAGGACTGGGGACATTTCATATTCAAAAATGGCGCTCTTTTGAAAATGGTGAGGTGCTCACGTTTCAGAGGCCTCTGTTCTTGCTCTCCAGGACTGTTGCCCAGATCCGTAAGCTGCGACATGCTTCTGTGCCTGTTCCTGGTAAGAACAGCAATTCAAGTTGCTCTTTTCCCCTATGTCCCGTATAGTTGGGGTTTATGCTGGTTGCTGCTTAGAAGCAGTGATGGACGCATCAGAGGCCTTCAGGAGGCCCCGAGAACAACCTCCGTGGGGTGACACAAACAGCCCACCAGGTAGCAATGCCTGGAAACGGGCCGTTTCTTTTGGACTTGTTTTTATTAAGGCTGTACAAAGTCAGACCCTCTTCTCTCCATGACCTGATTTAGCAACCGCCTTCGTGCCAGCCATATTTATGGATCTGTAGGATGCCTGCTGGCTGGTGGTCGTTATTGGAACTGTCTACCATAAAGTCATTGAGATGATGCCCATACTTTGTTCTTGACCGTAGGGGACCTTGTTGAGGCAAATGCCCACAGGCCCTTAGAGCTGCTTTTATGCAGAGACGTGGGTCAAAGTTGGCTGTAGAGAGCCTTGAACAAGAGATGGAAACGATAGCTAGCACAGAAACCTGCCGATGGCCAGATCTGCTGCCATTTCTGACCACTGCCGTGGACGCTGTATCTGCAGCGTGCCATCGATGGGGCCTGCGCAGCACCAAGAGCTTGGTGCTTCATTTGTGTTTATATCCAAGTCTCCCCAGACCAGGCGTGCGCCACGCGTGGGCTTGGCTCCATGGCCAGCACCCTCCGCTCTTCCCATGGGAACCAGCCCTTCTTGCCACCTTGTCCCGCCCTCCTGCAGTGTGGACCCAGAGGGCCGAGCCCCTTGGCTCCTGTTTCTGTTTAGGGAATTACGGCGGTGGCTTGGCACGTCTGTTAATGGGGCAATTTGCCCTTAACTGGAGGAGGGGCCTGCGTCAGCTCCTCACAGGAGCTCTACCGGAGGGTTAGACCAGACAGTGCTATATAGCAATGTATTTTCCCTGGGAGCTGCCGGCACTTTATTTGAGTCTGCTCAGCTGCTGTCGGAGTTACAGTCTCCCTCCTCTTTTCCAGATGAGATTAAGAAAGTGTCAGTGAGCTACAAGAAGATCCGCTCAGATGTCCCCTATTCCGAGGAAGTCGTGCAGAACTGTATGCAGGAGACCCTGGACTTTTTCTACTTCATCCTAACAAACAGAGGGGACACGGACTTCATTTTAAAGGATTTTGGCACCCTTGCTATCCGGGGAACAGAAGCGACAATGGCATTTTGCGAAGACTTTTTACTAAGCCTCAACAAGTCCATGTACATAGTAGAGAAGTTGCTCGACGTAAGTTTAGTGTTGCTCCAGTGCTACTTAGAGTGGGTTGACATCCCACCAAAGGACTGGGGAACCGGGCCCCGCTGGCCGGCTGTAACCCACTGGGTCACTTGGGCTAGGCATGGTCTGTGGCAGTGAAAGCTTTCTGCGGTTTCCTTATTGGCTGGGTGCTGGGAAGGTACGCAGTACTGCTTTTGCTGGGCAAGAGAAAGCCCTGGAAGGGCCTTGCCATAAAGAGGAAGAAGGCCAAAGCAACATCAGGGAGGATGAGGTTCACCCCACGCTCTGGACATGAGCCTGAGGCACAGAGACCCCAAGGCCTTGCTGAGACCAGCCCCTTGTGGCTGCTGGCACGCTGTTGGTGTAGTGCTCCTGGCCTGATGGAGGAGAAGGAGCTGGTGACTGGGTTCCTCCACGCTGCCGAGGCAGGCAGTGTCTTTGGAAGGACTCGGGGGATAAAACCAGCTCAGAACCATTTGCCCTTGGTTCAGCCACAGTTATAGCAAGCCACCCCACTGCAACCAGCAGCCAGGAACCCAGGCTTGTCATGGGCCTTCCCTTGTGTTTGCCTCCATTGACTTCTTCCCTGGTAAACAAGGAGTCTCCTGCCTGACGCTGTCAGCTCTTGTCCTCGCAAAAAGGCTGGTGACGTTCCTCGCCCTAGCAGATGACGTGCTGCGCGGCTTGGTTTAGCAAGGGGCTGAAGTGCTCTTGGCCAGAAGTTTGCTGAGGGGACGCTAATTCTTGGGGCTATGGAAAGGCCACTGTGAGCATGGAGTTCACTTCCCTGGAATCACGTCAGATGTTTCTGTCCCCGTTGCAGAAGAAATGGGTCGTATCGGCTAAAGAAGTCACTCTGTTTCCGAGCTGTTTTGGCCGTGTCTACCAGTTTCCACAGTGAGTATATTTGTTTCTGCAGCCCTGGTCTGACCAAGCGCAGATATGCTGAGCTTATGTTTAGCAGTGCTCCGTCAAATTTCTGGTTTGCAGTTAATTTCATCCTTGCTTTTGCTTAGTCTGGAGTTACGCATCCTCCGTTACTGATAGTGGTTTGCATTTTACCATTATTCCCATTGGAGGCAACTGGTTTGCTAGGCAGAGGAATCTAGGCAACCCTCCTAACATTTCGCCTGCTCATTCTCTTTCCATTGGAAGGGACTGCCCAACCATTTAACAGAAATAAGGTCCTAATATTTCCTTTGTTTTGAATATAACATGGAAAGCTTCTCTTAGAGGGTGGGTCAAAGGCCAGATGCACGCAAGTCCTCTGCCTGTGACGTTCCCGTGCCTTCTGTAAAACTCACGTGAATCAAAAGTCCCTCTGAAATGCCTTCTTGGGTTGAGATGGCCCAGGAGGGCTGAGGCAAAAAAGCAAAGCCTCTGTCTAGCAAGGGGCTGCTGAGCTGTGCCTGAGGCCAGCACTTCTCAGTGGTTCCCTTGATAGCCTAGAAAGTGGGGTTGACTTGAGAGAGGTACCTTGACATTCATCTGACAAAGAAGCCCTTTTCTCACAACGGTGCCTCCTTCCTATTTCCAGGTTTCAGATTAGGGCAGTGCCTCGAAGACCTTCTCTCGGAGACAAAGAGATCATTTCGGAACTCGAGAGTGCTTTGAGCAACATGGGAATAAGAGGTAATGGTAGGGACTGATTCCTGGCAGAGGTGTGTGCCTTTGCCTGTCTTCATTACTGGGGGGCGTTTAGGGCCCAGGCTACGATAGATGCCTGGGATGGTAGAGGCACCCGGTGTGCCTCTCCTTACCCCTCCTGGAAAATCTCAAGGGACTCGCTTTGGAGCCAGATCCCAGGAGGGCTCAGCACCACCAACCGCAGTTGACGCAGGTTTTGGCCCTGCACTCGGTGCCCGGAGTATAGCTCTTCCCTTCTAAGAGTTTGTGGAGGAGGGAGTAAATGGGGAAGTAAACGGGGAAGTCCGTCGGCACAGTGAATCACAAACTCTGCCTTGAGTTGTGGAAGAGACTGGGGCGTTGGCATATCTCTTGGAATCACCGCAGTGTGATTCCATGAGTAAAAGCACGCAGAGGACAACTGTGCAAAGGCTGCTAAGCTGTGCTGAGACCTCACTTCTCTTTTAAAGCTGGGAAGTCTAGCTCCTCCACCTGAATTCCGTGGGAACATCAGGGCTATAATGCGTTGGGGTTGCATGTGCCATGATAGCAAATTTTTATATACTGAACACGTATGCAATGGCAAGGAATTGTTCCCCCAAAAGAGATTGTTAAGGGCCAGGATCTGTCTCCCCCTGGAAGCTGCTGTGCAGAGTTGGGGCTGGGCACAGCAGGAGAAAACTCACCCCAAAGAGAATAATGTGGCTATCGAGGGTTGAGCAGGATCAAGGGCTGGTATCAGGAAGGGCTTGAGAGCTCCCTGCGAGAACGCAGGTCACCAAAGGAATCCCAGTGAGGCCTCAAAGAGCTTCTAACGTGGCAGAGAAGATCTGTGCCTCCTCCTGCCTCTTGTGAGAGGTTTTCTCCTTTCATGCTTGCAGCCGCTGTTCGTCACACATTACGCCTTCTGCGAAGGTGCTCTTCTCCAGACGGCTCAGCCAGAGCTGAGATGGAGGAAGAAGCAGAGGAGAAAATGGAGGCAAAAGGGCCTCATGGCAGGTGAGACTCTGGAAGGACTCGATTAGAGCCGCCTTGTGCTCTTAGCAATTGTGCGGGATGTTTGATAGGCTTATACAATAACGGAGGTTGAAGGGCTCTCGGGAGGTGCCAGTCCAACCGGCTGCTCCAAGCAGTCAGCTCTGAGCTCTGAGCTGAGGTCAGGCCAGGTTGCTGAGGACTTTATACAGCCTTGTCTTCAAAGCCTTCAGGGATGGAGACTGCCCAAGCTCTCTGAGAAACCCGTTCCCCCCCTTTTCCTTTGGACCCAGGGTTTGTATTCACTCAGAAGGGCTGTTAACACCCTGCGGAAGACCAGTCTCCTGACGCCGACCAATATGATCTCCAGAAGCCGTTTATTATAGCTTTGCATACAGCTTTTATACTCTTCCAAGTCCCGTACACACAGTCACGTAGACTTTTCTAATTCATACATACTACTGTCTATCCAGCAAGCATATAAGCCTCTAACTCACTCATTGGTTATTTCATTGTCATCATCTTCCCCTACTTGCGATTACTGCTTCTCTACTCTAGCAACGAAGCATTTCCCCTTTAATAGCGTCCCGTACACTGGCTAAGCATTTCCCCTTTAAGAGCATTCCAACCCTATCAGAACCTGATGTCCTTGTTCTGCTAGGGATGTATCCACAACACCCATCAGCAGACAGTTCTTTCCCTTGCTGGATGGGAAGTCCCACAGGAATTGGGACTGCTTTGCAGTGGTCAGTGGCATGGCCAGGAGGGGGATACCAGTATCTCCAGGTGCCTGTCATTGCACAGGATGCAAGTCCTCTCGTTCCACTAAGAGGGCCGCATCAGGCTGCGTGTCCTGGAGCCTTCCTTCTGGAAAAAGCTCATCTCCTTGCTTTCCTTGGCGGCACGTCTGAGCGTTCCAGCTCAGGGTTATCCCTGTCTCTGTGGAGGGGAAGACAGTTGGGTAAAGAGAGCTCGCTCTGCTGCTGAAGCAGGTGGGCAGCGTGAGCACTGGGTGGAGAAGCAGCTCTTCCTGCACTCGTACCGGCTCACCCTGGTGTGTGTTTTCAGACTGTTGCCACAACGTGCAGGCAGGGAAGGAAGGCAGCACACAGAAACCCCATTTGAGAGCCCTGAATTCCCTTGGCCTGCTGCTGAAGAGCACGGGCAGACGGGACAGGTACGTAAGATGGACTGAGGCAATTGTTGTGTCACTTGATTGTAGAAAATCAACTGGGGACATCTTAGGAGCAATAGGTACATAAAAAAGTACGCAGATACCGATTCTGAGTAGATCTCTTCTCACCGTGGATCATTTTCCCATTCCATTCCCTATTCTGGGTGGTGTTCATCTCAGAAAAGAGACTGTAGCACTTTTCAAAAAGTAGCTCTTTGATGACTCAGTTCCTTGGTCAAAACAGAAGGGCTTTTTGGTTGCATCTGTAAGAGATGAGAGAGAAGAGCATTATTTAGAAAAAAACCCAAACAAGACAGATAAGACTGACCGCTGCTATTTCATTTCTGGTTCCTGTAGAAAAGACAGTCTGTATTTGGGCTGAATGGTAGAAAGAAACTGGAGGCATCCAAGGCCAAAAGGGCGGAGAAGGAAGAGAAGGGAAAAGCAGGAAGGGTCACCTTGCCAAACTTGCCTCACCATCAAGCTGGGAGAGAAAGCGGCGAGCTGCAGAGGGCACAGGTACGGGAGTATCAACAGAGCAGCCTTCTTCTGGCTGGGGTGGCAGTGAGTTGGGAAGGGCTCCAAGTCCCAGCAGCATCGCTAACTCCAAAGAGCAGGGCGGGTGGCTGTGGTTTTCCTCCTTGCCTGCTCACTGCTGTGAGGGAGGAGGAGTTGCTGGGAGAGGCCAAGGGGCAAAACGAGCAGCTGGCCAGGGTGCGGGCATCAGTGGGCCTGCTCTGCCCTGGGAAAGGAGGCCCCCTCTGCCCAGGCGCTGGCTCTGGAGCTGGAGCAGGAGCTCTCCCAGTGACACAGCTCGAGCCAGCTCCAGTGGGTGGCGTGGAGGGAGAGAGCTGTCTCTCCAGTTAGCGTGGAGAGCACTCTGGCCATTCTTCCTCAGCAGAATACCCGATAGGTTATTTCAGCTGCTCCTGGCTGGCCAGGAGCCAGCATTTTGTGAAATGGCAGGACCCACCTGTTTTCGTGCTATCTGCCCAACAAACTGCAAGCAAGGAGGCGTGGGCCATCCCAATCCAGAGGTCACGTTATTTTTGCTCCACCTGGGGCCAGACCAGCTTCTCCCTTTGTGAAACCAACTCGAGCCACAGATTTCTCTCATTTGTCTGCCTTGCAGCTGCCCCAGGAGGAAGAGGACAGCCTCAGCTCCCCAGAGGCCACCTCCAATACAGAGGAGGTTCTACAAGCGATGGAGGCTTGGATTCAGGCGAGGAGGCAGTTTCGATCTGAGCTGGAAAGCTTGGGGGACATGGAAAAATGGCTGGCTCACAAACCTGCCCTGAGCTATCAAGAAGCAGCACACTGGCAACGCATAAGGGCACGCAGAGCAGAGAGGAAGGCTGCTGTCAAACCAGCCATGACCGACAGCCCGGACGTAAGCGGAATGCGTGGGGAATGGCGTCTGCTGTGGAAGCAGTAGAGTGAGGGTGCTTTACCCCAGCTGACGCCACAGTGACAGGCAGGGAGATCCTGGAGAACGGTGGGGAAAGCACGCGAAGGGGGGCGGTTGGTGTACCGCAGGGTGCTTTCCAATTCTTTTCAGCGCTCGGCACCAAAGAGCAGCCAGCCCTGCAGGAAGGGTGGCGTTCCCCTTGTTTGTGCGCCGTACCCCCAGGCTCTGGTCATGCTGCATAACCTCCTGCAGGAGCAGAAGCTGACAATGGTGAACGTATTCAGGAAGGCTGGCATGGACGGGAGGAAGATCAAGAGAGCAGACTTCATCAAAGTCATCAGGGAGGTACGTAGGGCACGGAAAAGTAATGAAGGGCTGTAACTCTGCCCTATTTTCCTGCACGCCAGCCCAGAAGAAGTGCAAGAGCTTCAGCGGTGACCTTGTGGTGATCCCACTGTCATTTTCTGCTTTGGTTGCCAGGTCCAAGTTCCCATCAGCAACAAGGACCTGGAGGATGTGGTCATCTTCTTGACTTCCTCAAAACCGGGGAATTTTATAAGCCCTGAAGATCTGATTAATTGTCAAAAGCAGTGGCTGGAAATGAGGAAAGGACAAGCCCAAGAGACCCAAACAGGTAAGAGGAGAGCCCGGGGTTGGGGAAAGCCT
Organism: Gorsachius magnificus; assembly: GCA_034008185.1. Taxonomy (NCBI): domain Eukaryota; kingdom Metazoa; phylum Chordata; class Aves; order Pelecaniformes; family Ardeidae; genus Gorsachius; species Gorsachius magnificus. The sequence goes on along the minus strand of CM067103.1, from coordinate 3,122,295 downwards.
CTCTATGGAGTCAGGAAATGCCAAAGTGGGTCCAGAATACAGCTTCTTGAAGACTGTTGTCCTAGAGCAGAGTGGCCAGAGGGAGGCTGCTTGGGAAAAGCTGAAGGATCTGGGGTGTGTGCAATACTGTAGTCAGCCCAACTGCAGGAGACAGGTTATCCACTCTTTCAGGTTGGGATCAAAGTCTGAACCCTGCAGTTTAACATCCTGGACGGGATGTTGTTTGGTAGCATTCATAATCCAGCCCATCCAAAGCAGGCCCCTTCTCCTGCTGTTGGCGGCAGCTGCAAAACACCGATTGAGAAGAGCTTGTTCTTTAGGAAGCTCTGTTGGGAGTTCCAGTCAGCACAACGTGCCAAACCCCTTGATCTTCAACACAGATCAGATGTTCCTGTCTGCTGCACGTGGTCTAACGTGGCTTCTCTGGGCTTTTTGTTTGGTTTTGAATCTCTACCAGGTGTAAAAGATCATTTGCAGAAAGCCAGCTGCAAAACTGCCACTTGTCCAGCTTCTGCTGGGGGCACAGCCAAACGGATGAAGCCTCATGCTCCTACCAAGCCCGAAAGAACATCGACATGCTTGGAAGTCCCTCCAGTCAACACGGAGCCAGAACGACGACATCTGAACTGTGATGAAATGGAAGAGATTGGGAAACTCACAAGAGAGAGGAGACGGTGGGAGAAGGTACTGTGTACGGGGCAGGCTAACAAGCGTACCCGCGTGCCTTGGGCAATGCAGGGCGATTTAGAGGACAGTGCAGCAGCAAAGGGGAGGGCAAGGGATTAGCGTGCATCTTAGCTTCTCACCTTGACCAGACAGTGCCTTACAGCTGAGATGCTACAAGGCCTCCTAGTTTGTTTACTCCTGGTGAGCTCAACAATTTCTCTGGGAACGGAGCAACTCCAGGGCCTCGCTGAATGCTAATGGAGATTTGCCCTTGACTTGCAGAACAAAGACAGCCCAATAGAACGAAAAGAAAAGTGCCGGATGGTGAGGTCCGGGGATGGCCCCGTGGATGAGCACTGCCTGCCGTCAACGGTAGAGTCTGACCTGGGAGAACTGGTCAACCGGTATCGCAGGGATGCCGTCACAACCTATCTGAAGAGCTCCGAGCGGTGCAAAGAGCTCAGTGTTCCCATCGCTGAGCCAAGGCTGCAGAAAGGTAAAGCAAAGCCCAAGAGCCTGTGATGTCAGTGCACTACATCTGACAAGTTCATGTCTCTTCCCAAGCCCAGAAGCGTGACTGATGTCAGGGTGTGCAGCCGAGGGAGCCTGTTTGTAGCCCTCGGAGAGCCATGATGGCAGATGCTGCCGGTGAGGATCAGCAATATCCTCAGCAGGGCCAGAGCAGGGCTGAGATATCAAAGGGTGCTGCAGATCAGCCGGGGCCCTGACTACCGTTGCCCCTGGGACCGTAGTCAGGGTTCAACGGAGAGTGGCAAGTTTGTGATGATGGGGCGGGTCCAAAGTCAAGCTGGGAAATGAGACCGTAGTCGGGATCAGCAAGTCCGTAGCCGGGAGCAGACAAGGCTGCGGCTCACCTGAAGACTGCTACGCCTACAACGTTTGGCGTGACTGTTTTCTCTGTGCAATTTGCCCACAGCTCTGCTGCACCCAGGAGACAAGATCATCAAGGAGGGAGAAGAGGTTAGGAAGATCAGGCAGCCTGGTGGATACTACAGCCCAGGACATGCTGATGGCCCGTCACCTGGGAGCACCTCCAGATCAGGAACGGCATCTGGAAGCCACGCCATGGAGGCAAAACCTAGGTTTGTTCAAAGAGAGCTCAGGACCAGCCCCCTCCTGCTGCCCCGCTGCCTATCACCCCCCTGTACTCAGTCCCCAGGGCGTCAGAGGCAGTACCAAGGTCCTGGAGTGAACCAGTAGGATGCTGCAAGAGAGCAGCAAGCGACAGCAAAGAGGCCGATCCTCTTCTCAGCTACACAGCCACTCCGCTTTTCAGTCGCTGAGTGATTGGGTTGCAGCGGTACCAGTGCACAGTGTGTGGTGCCTGGCAGGAGCCTTGCAGACAGGCTGGGACGAGCTCTGGGCTCTGAAGTACGGAGGTGGCAAAACTTCTCCTCAGACTGACCCAATGCTCGTCTGAAATCCCCTCAGAGAATGCTCATTCTTGTGAAAGACAGACAGTCCTGAAGAGCTGAGCTGAGGGTGGCTTGAGAAGCTTTTGGAGAGAAAAAAAAGACACTGCAAAGCAGAGCACAAGCTGCTTTGTTTGTCTCAGCTGAAGTGCTTAGATACCACAGCACTGGGCTACATAGCAGCTCTTAAGACAGCTTCACAAGCTGGCATGCCCAAGTGTCAGTCAGTTCTGATGAGGACATGTAAAGCATGCTGTTCTCTCTTCTGTATTTTTTTCCCCAGGCATCTTCTGAGGAATAAGATGCAAAAGTCAAGCGACAATAACTTCTGGCCAGGTCATCTCCTGGACAAGCTATGCCTTTACTTTCCTGAAAAGCAGCAGGACAGGGCACACGCTTTGTTCAGCTGTGTTCATCCAACCAAGCCCGCCTGCCATGGCATCTAAAGCCCTGCCTGCGGCTAGCTCGTCAGCAAGCCAGGACGCTTGGCCTTCAGAGACACTGCCTTGGAGGAGACCAACTCCCCCTGAAGCTCTTCTGCACGGCTTTGTGATGCCTCGGTCAGCTCAGGGGATCTGGGCCCTGCTTCTGGATAGAATAAATGTACTAAATAAAGAACGTATACTGCAGTTGAAGGTGTGGGAGCTGGACTGGGTACAAAATACACTTCTCAGCTGGGAGCTTTTCTGCTCGCCTGCTAACAAAAGATTTGGTATTTATGGTGGGCAATGAATACCACGCTTCCAAGCTGTAGCTGAAGTGGTGTGTGGGCAACGGGTGGTGGAGGGGACACTGTGGTCAACATCCAGCCGCTAGGATCTGACCCTTCCCCTGGCGCTACCAGTTTCTGAGGTCTGACCCGTTCTGGTGATAGGGGGCGCTGGGGGCTCCGTGGAGCAGCCATCTGTAAAACACGTGTGGCAGGGCTCAGATGGTCGCCAAGTTGCTGAGCCTCTATTTGAGTCCCAGGATTGAAGATCAGACTGGTGGGTCCTGGAGGAGTATTGCAGGAACCCCAGTTACAAGTGCAAAGAACAAAGCAATCGTTAATTAGTTAATGCAGATAAATGACCCCTCCGCAGGAGCCTGTCACAGCACTTGGTGCCACAATGGTCCCGTTCCCTCGTGACACCTGAAGAATCACTACTGGGCCAGCATTCATCAGTCATGGGGCAGGGCCATCTCCTGCTGCCGCCCTCGACATGGCAAGCCCCCAGCTGACTTCTTCCCTGCTTTTTCCTTCAGGAATAAGATAATAATTTGGAGGGGAACATGGCTTCTGAGAGGTTTCCCTCCTGGGGGAACCCTTGAAACGCCATCCCTTTCCCAAGGAAATGTTTCTGTCCTGCTTTTTGAACAGTGCAACAAACTATGGCGTAGCTGCCAGGGACAGCAAACTTGAGCATCAGACACCACATACAGGATTTTCAGACTGATTTGAAACTGATCTTTTTCTCCAAAGAAAGTCTACAATTCTATCCATGTTGCAGGGAGACAAAGTGATATCTGTGTCCTGGTTGCAATACTCCATAGTGAACTGGAGGGAGGAAAATGGGGTGTCCTTTATGTCAGGAGATCAGAGTTTTGCTGAGAAAGAGCGAGCCCAAAGACCCTCCAAGTGCCCCCCAGTACCCTTCAAAAGCCTCTCAGCACAGCCAAGAAAGTCTGAAACAGATGTGCACATGGTGACTCACGGTGATGCCTTCTGTGGAAGCGAAGCTGAACAGAGAGAGGGAGAGACCAGGCCAGCCACCTGCATGGCCCCTCTGTTGCCATAAGCACCTTATGTTAGTCAAACCCTTACCTGCACGTAATCAAACGTTACAACTGTGGTGATAGGAGCATGGCGGGAGCGCATAGCAACCTCAAGGATTGTTATACTTGCTGCTAGGGAACCTTGGTATAGCCCCAACCTGTCTTGGCAGAAATGTCAAGAAGAATCAAGAAAGATATCTGGGCATTGATTAACCAGTTATGGAAATTAGTTTGTGTTAGTTTGAGTAACCATGACTCTGTAGCAATGTAACTATGCATGTATAAAAGTTTGTTTCTTAGGTTGGTTGGATGAACACGTTTGGAAGGGGCTACCCTCCCGTGTTCCCCTAATAAAGAATGCCTGCCTTTTAACCCTACATTGGTGTTACAAGGTATATTCCCGATTTTGGTGACAGTTTTGGTGACCCAGGTGCGACTCTGCTTGTGCATTTCAATGGATCCGTTCGATGTGTAGGGAGGCTTACACAGCACCAGGCCTGCTGATGACAGATGGATCAGCTTTCTCAAAGGGGGAAAAGGATCCTCGCTCAAGAGTTGGTGAGGCTCATTGAGAGGGCTTTAAACTAGGTGTGAAGGGGGGAGGGGATATAACCAGGCTCACTAGAGAGGAGCCTGGGGGTGGCACCCCAATGTTGGGGGTGAAACTGAAAGCCCAGCTCAAGTGCATCTACACCAATGCACGCAGCATGGGCAACAAGCAGGAGGAACTGGAAAGCCATTGTGCAGCAGGATACCTACAACTTAGTCACCATCACAGGAACGTGGTGGGATGCCTCTCATGCCTGGAGTGCTGCAATGGATGGCTACAAGCTCTTCAGAAGGGACAGGCAAGGAAGGAGAGGTGGTGGGGTGGTTCTGTATGTTAGGGAGTGTTTTGATTGTACAGAGCTCAATGATTGTGATGATGAGGCCAAGTGCTTATGGGTGAGGATGAGGGGGAAGGCAAACAAGGCAGCTGTCCTGATGGGAGTCTGTTATAGACCATGTGACCAGGATGAGGAGGTGGATGAAGCATTCTACAAGCGGCTGGCAGAAGCCTCTCAACCGTGAGCCCTTATTCTCATGGGGGACTTCAGCTTACCGGACATCTGCTGGCAATGCAACACAGCAGAGAGGAAACAGTCTAGGAGGTTCCTGCCGTGTGTGGAAGAGAACTTCCTGACACAGCTGATGAGCGAGCCGAGTGGGGAGGTGCCCTGCTTGACCTGCTGTTTACCAACAGAGAAGGGCTGGTGGGAGAGGTGGTGGTCAGAGGTCGTCTTGGCCTTAGCAACCGTGAAATGGTAGAGTTTTTGATTCTTGGCAAAGTAAAGAGAGGGGTCAGCAAAACCACCACCATGGACTACCGGAGGGCAGACTTTGGCCTGTTCAGGACACTGGTTGGAAAAGTCCCTTGGGTGACAGTCCTGAAGGGCAAAGGGGTCCAGGAAGGCTGGACACAGGAGCAGATTGTCCCCATGTTCCGTAAGACGAATTGGTGGGGAAGACAATCAGCCTGGGTGAACAGGAAGCTTTTGCTGGGACTCAGGAAGAAAAGGAGAGTTTATCAGTTTTGGAAGAAGGGGCAGGCAACCCAAGAAGAGTACAGGGATCTCGTTAGGTCATATAGAGAGAAAATTAGTCAGGCAAAAGCCCAGCTTGAACTGAATCTGGCCACTGTTGTAAGAGAGAATAAATAATGTTTCTACAAATGCATTAGCAGCAAAAAGAGAGCCAGGGAGAACCTCCATCCTCTGTTGGATGCAAGGGGGAACACTGCCACCAAGGATGAGGAAAAGGCTGAAGTACTTAATGCCTTCTTTGCTTCCGTCTTTAATAGTCCAACCAGTTCTCCCCAGGGTACTCAGCCCCCTGAGCTGGAAGACAGGGATGGAGAGTGAAATAAACCCCTCATAATCCAGGAGGAAGCAGTTTACAACCTGCTGCACCTCCTGGACACCCACAAGTCTATGGGGCCGGATGGGATCCAGCCTTGCCAAGCCACTCTCTGTCATTGATCAGCAGTCGTGGTTAACAGGGGAGGTCCCAGATGACTGGAGGTTGGCAAATGTGAGGCCCATCTACAAGAAGGGCCGGAAGGAGGATCCAGGGAACTACAGACCTGTCAGCCTGACCTGGGTACCAGGGACGGTTATGGAGCCGTTCATCCTGAGTGCACTCACCAGGCATGGGCAGGACAACCAAGGGATCAGGCCCAGCCAGCACGGATTCATGAAAGGCAGGTCCTGCCTGACCAGCCTGATCTCCTCCTGTGACCAGGCAACCCGCCTAGTGGATGAGTGAAAGGCTGTGGATGTTCTCTACCTGGACTTCAGCAAGGCCTCTGACACTGTCTCCCACATCATCTCCTGGAGAAGCTGGTGGCTCATGGCCTAGACGGGGGTACTCTTCGCTGGGTAAAAAACCAGCTGGATGTCCAAGCCCAGAGAGTTTTGGTCAACGGAGTTAAATCCAGTTGGCGGCCGCTCACAAGCAGTGTCCTCCAGGGCTCAGTTTTGGGGCCAGGTCTGTTTAACATCTTTATCAATGACCTGGGCGAGGGGATCAGGGGCACCCCCAGTCAGTTTGCAGATGACACCGAGCTGGGTGGGAGTGTGGATCTGCTGGGGGGAGGAGGGCTCTGCAGAGGGACCTGGCCAGGCTGGATCCATGGGCCCAGCCCAATTGGGTGAGGGTCAACAAGGCCAAGGGCTGGGTCCTGCCTTGGGGTCACAACAACCCCACGCAGCGCTCCAGGCATGGGGCAGAGGGGCTGGAAAGCTGCCCGGCGGAAAAGGCCCTGGGGGGGTTGGTCAAGAGGGGGCTGGAGTGCCCAGGGCCAAGAGGGCCAGCGGCATCCTGGCTTGTATCAGGAGTGGTGTGGCCAGCAGGAGCAGGGCAGGGACCGTGCCCCTGTGCTGGGCACTGGGGGGGCCGCCCCTCAAATGCTGGGGTCAGGGTTGGGCCTCTCCCTCCCCGAGGGGGGGGGGGGGGGGGCCCCCGGGGGGGGCCTCAAGTTGTGCCAGGGCAGGGTGAGGTTGGGAACATTGGGAACAATTCCTTCCCCAAAGGGCTGTCAGGGGCTGGAAGGGGCTGCCCAGGGAAGGGGTCGAGTCCCCAGCCCTGGGGGGATTTAACAGCTGGGCAGAGGCAGTGCTGAGGGCCAGGGTTTAGTGGTGGACAGGTATGGTTGGCCTTGATGGTCTTAAAGGGCTTTTCCAACCAACTGATTCTATGAGTCTATGTTTATGTGAAGTACTGCATGGCAAACCTTTCCCAACTCCTTTAATCCCAGGGGATATGAGGGTAGCAGGGGAAACAGATTTGAAAACATACTTGATTTCTTTAGGGGAAGCCCTCGAAGTACTCTGGAGATACATTGCATTGGCTGGACCGCTTGCCTTGGATACACCAGTACATCAGCACCAGCCGGGTGACTTTGCGTACACAACAACGTGGAACTGTGAACCAGTACGAGAGATGTGGAAGGGACCATTCCAGGTGTCGTTAACAACTTACACTGCAGTCAAGGTAGGAGAGGTTGAACCGTGGATCCGCTACCCCTGGGGTGACGGCGGCGCCATCGGAGCTGTGGGCTGTACAGTCTGGAACGAAGCATCGTGCTGTGGTGCCAGAAGGGCCACCCACCTGTGCTGAGGGATGACAGATTAACGGTGGGCGCGTGGAGAGATGATGGCGGGAAATGTTGCCATAACCACAGAATCACAGAATCGCAAGGGTTGGAAGGGACCTTGTGAGATCATCTAGTCCAACCCTCCTGCTCAAGCAGGTTCTCCTAGAGCATGTTACCCAGGACTTCATGCAGGCGGGCTTTGAATATCTCCAGAGAAGGAGACTCCACAGCCCCCCTGAGCAGCCTGTTCCAGTGCTCCGTCACCCTCAGAGTAAAGAAGTTCTTCCTCCCGTTCAACTGGAACCTCTTCTGCTGCAGTTTGTGCCCATGGCCCCTTGGCCTGGCGCTGGGCACCACTGGGAAGAGTCTGGCTCCCTCCTCGTGACCCCCACCCTTGAGATATTTGTAGGTGGTGATGAGATCCCCTCTCAGCCTTCTCTTCTCCAGGCTCAACAAGCCCAACTCCCTCAGCCTTTCCTCCTAGGGGAGATGCTCCAGTCCCCCCATCATCCTTGTTGCCCTCCTCTGGACTCTCTCCAGGAGCTCCTCATCTCTCTTGAACTGGGGAGCCCAGAACTGGACCCAGTGCTCCAGCTGGGGTCTCACCGGGGCAGAGCAGAGGGGGAGGAGAACCTCCCTCGCCCTGCTGGCCACGTTCCTCTTGATGCACCCCAGGATGCCCTTGGCCTTCTTGGCCACCAGGGCACCCTGCTGGCTCAGTTATGTTGGTTATATATATATATATATAAAATATATATATTAAAAAAAATATATTATATATGTAATATATACTTATATATATATTTGTATTTATATATAGAAAGCGCCTATCACAGTATTGATAAACATTCTTTGGAACCACTCTGACGGCAGAGGTAAGAACAGGAGTCAGCCCGTTGGTGACCCGGCACTTCTGTTTCCAACCAATTAAAAAAACCACAAAAAAACCCAAACCCAGAGCCACAAGGCTTCGCCGCCCCCCCGCCTGGCTGCTGTTTGACCCTGCTCCTCCACCAGGGCCGGTCAAACCCCTCCCGGCAGGGAACCGAACGGCACAGCCCCGCTGAGGGGAACCGCCGGAGGGCAGCAGTGCGCATGCGCCACGGCCCAGCCGGCAGTGCCCGCCGCGCGCGTGCTCGACGGCAGCCGTCGTCTTCCGTGACGCCACCGCTGGCAGCCCCGCGGTGCGCGCGCCCCCGCCCCGCCCCGCCTTTGCCGCCGCCGCCGCCGCCGGCGGGCCCTTCCCCGCGGTCAGCCGCTCGCCTCGCGGACGGCCCGCCCCGCCTGCCCGCCGTGCGTCCCCCGGCCCCCGCCTGAGGGGCCGCCGCCCGCGGGCCGCGCCGTCTCGGGGGCAGCGGCCGGAAGGGGCGGGGCGTTCCCAGGCGGCCGCTGGAGGCCGGAAATGACGCTGCGGCTGGCGCGGAGGCGGTGGAGCCGGGCCGGAGCCATGTCAGCGGGTGGCGGAGCGCAGCGCGACGCTGGGGCCGCTGGCGGGGCGCCTCCGGAGAAGGGCCTCGGTGCGGCGGTTCCGAGCGCGGTAGGCCCGGGGCCCGGGGCCGGGGGGGGGGGCGGGGCCCCGCGCGCGGCCGGGCGGGTCTTGGGGGCGCCGGGCGGGCCTCCGCTGTGGCGGGCTCCGAGAGCTCCGCAGCCCCCTCGGGAGCGCTGGATGCGGCCGCGGCCGTGGCCGCCAAAATCAACGCGATGTTAATGGCCAAAGGGAAGCTGAAGCCGGCGCCCAGCACGGCGGACAAGGTGGGTGCCCGGGGGGGCGGCAGGAGCCGCGCCGGGGGGGGCCGCCAGGCCGGGGGGGGGGGGGGGGGTGTCACGTCAGTGTTGTGGAGACCTGTGACCGTTATTTTTCAGAGTAGCTCTCAGTGAGACGGGAAGCGGTGGAGGCTTGCTTCGTAAAGTAGGATATAACAAGAAGCAATCCGAAAACCTTAAACTTTTTTTAAAATTTTTTTTTTCAGAATAACAGAAAATAGTGGCGTGGCTGTAAGGTCAGTCCTGCCGCTCTTCCGTAAGGTTTAACCAAAGTGACCTGTGGGACGGTGCCAAACTTTTTTCTGAAGTAATTTCTAGGTAGTGCAGCTGATGTGAAAACCCCCGGATAAAACAGCCACTTTAAAATACGAGACCAAATTATTTTCGTGCTTCAACAAGTTATCAGTAGGAGCTGTATGTCCAAGTTCTAAACAACTTGGTCAGCCCTGACCTGAGCCTTTGGTCAGCCCCAAGGTGCTCTGGCAGTCGGACTACATGGTCATTGTAGGTCCCTTCCAGCTGAACTTTTCTATTCTAAAGCAAGTGTAACTTAAAGCCTGCTTCCCAATTTCAGTAACAGGAAGAGTCTTGCTTTTCCGCATGTTGTTAGCCTGCGCTAGAGCCGAGTTTAGAAGGCTGTCTCTAGCTTCCTTCCCAGCCTGTTCAAATGTGAAGTTAACAGGAAGAGTGTGTTTTCACGGCGTACGTATTCTCTTTTTCACATGCGTGGTATTGGTGGGAGTGCCAGGTATGTTCTCAGGGTTTGCCTTGTGGTGCAGCATCAAAATGAGTACTTATTTTGTCATCGGATGGCAAAATATAAGTAATATACATATATTATGTACGTATATTATACATAATATAATACAGCTAATATAAGAAAGAGTGGCAGATGTCCCCTGCCACATATTCACTGTAATTAGTTCTCTGTAGCTTCAGTGTCCAAAGTGATCGTTACAGCCTTTTCAATAGGTGAGGTTTAGCAGGGAGTGTTTCTTCGATCGTTGCTATCAGCAATCCTAGGTGGTTTTGCACGTTGCTTGCTGCACGATGGTGTCTGCTGCTCAATACTCAACATCCACCTGAGGATGTGAAATTTTCAGCATTGAAGAACCTGTGCCTTGGTTTCAGGGAGCCTCTGCAGACACCAGATGGAAGTGAAGTCTGTTCACTGGCTGCCAGTTCGAGACACCTAAAAATTGGAAGATACTGTGCTGTCTCATTCTTGTATCTATGTGTTTTTTCCATAAGCTCTGGCGGCACTCTGGCATCCTGGGACAAATTGTATTGCTATGGGAACCACTTAACCAATTAATTAATTTGCAAATGGGAATTTTTTTTTTATTGCTTATGTTGCTTTTGTTAGGAAATGTTCAGTGATGATGTTTCCAGAATAATTAATTCTGCTGGCACTTCAGATTGTGAGCAAATGGAAATTAAGGAGCCTGCAGGTTAATGAATGTACTTTAAAAAAAAAAAAGTGTAGAAGGAATGGAGAAACAGAATGCATGTACAATGCGTTAGACTTGGGTCCCTCCATAGCTGCCTTCTGGCTGTCACGCAAGTGCCGTGCTTTGTGTGATATTTGTGAGAGAGGATAGATACCTTTGGGATGTTACTGGAAGGTTCTCTTTTTATAGAGTCTTGGTTTATGTCCCCAAAAGCATTTCAGAACTCTTAGAAGGATGTACTATCTAACTCTATATGTGGAAAAAGCTGTAAGGTCTTTGTTGTAACTCCCACTCTTCTGCCATATCTCCTGAATCTGTTTGTCACTCGGTGGTTTTTTCTTTCATAGCACTTAGATGCTGACACAAATTATTATGCCCTTGGTTTTAAAAAAAATAAAAAGGGGCGGAGGAGGAAGTGCAGTCATAGTGTGGATGAGTTTAGATCTTGACCAGAAATTCTGAATTCTCTCAACTCCCCTTACATAGGCATAGAATTAGGAATTACTTGTTTTATTAGTCTCTCCGATTCTGTCAGAGATGCCAATTCAAGCCTTGGTTTCCATTTGAGCAACTTTACTGCTTAGTTCTCCATCTGTTCCTCCATTTATAAAACAGAAACAGTAATTACTTATTATATTAAAATGTGCTGAAGATAAAACTAGTGTTTTTATTTGGTTTCAAGCTTGTGAAGAGGTAGATTATTAAGTAGCAGATACTATGTGCTTTCTGCTAATGCTTGTAAAGCTTTTGGGTTCCACAGCTGAAAGGGGAGAATGAAAAGGATATTCACCTCTCGAGTACCGGGTCAGTTTATTTGTTACATCATTTATCTCTGCTTTCCAACTGCTGGTCTTTTGCAACGGTTGTCTTTGAAGCTGCAGGCTCTGGGAAAAGGTCCGGCCACGAGTAAAAGCAAAGATGACCTTGTGGTGGCAGAGGTAGAAATCAATGATGTCCCCCTCACGTGCAGGAACCTGCTGACAAGAGGACAGACTCAGGATGAGGTAAGTTCAGGATCTACATCTGATGTGTTAGGTTTGGCAGCACATTTGTACTTGTTTGTAACGTTAAGAGAGCTTGCACACAGAATCCCAGACTGGCAGGGGTTGGAAGGGCCCTCTGGAGATCACCCAGCCCAACCCCTCCACTCAAGCAGGCTCACCCAGAGCAGGGGGCACAGGACAGTGGCCAGGCAGGGGTTGAAGATCTCCAGAGAAGGAGACTCCACAGCCCCCCTGGGCAGCCTGGGCCAGGGCTCCATCACCCTCAAAGCCAAGAAGTTCTTCCTCCCATTCAACTGGAACTTCTTCTGCTGCAGTTTGTGCCCATGGCCCCTTGGCCTGGCGCTGGGCACCACTGGGAAGAGTCTGGCTCCGTCCTCCATCCCACCCTTAAGATATTTGTAGGTGGTGATGAGATCCCCTCTCAGCCTTCTCTTCTCCAGGCTAAAAATAAATTGCAATAAATTATATTCAGTGGTTGTTTCCTCTTTTTACAGAACTCATGTTTTCTAAGACACTTGGTGTAATAGTTTAGTTGTTTGTTCAATAAAATGCCAGATAATGAGATAAGGAAGCATAGCGAGTATCCTTCAGCAGGCACCACTCATTCTCTTACCACTCTATTAATGACTCCTGCTATTTTTATGCAACCTCATAGCTTAAACCACTTTGGGGTTTTGTGTGTTTGTTATTGCTAAACTTGTCACTGTTTTGTTTTAAATTGACTGTAGATAAGTCGGCTGAGTGGAGCAGCTGTCTCTACCCGAGGGAGATTCATGACTGCAGAAGAGAAAGCAAAAGTTGGACCTGGGTTCGTATTTCTTTTTGGGGGCTTCTGCTTTTTTTTTTTCCTTATTGGGTGGCTAAGTGGTAAGGGTTTTGTTTGGTTTGTTTTCCATGAGCAGTGTCACGTTTTGAGTGCCAGAGGGAATGGACTCTTCAGTGTTTTGAATACGTTTGCCTCTCTGATAGTACTGGCTGCATAGCCGTTTTCCTAGCTGCTTAGTATTGATGGGGTGAAATAAAAACCCGCAGCAAACAACCACAAATGTGACAGAGCAGATTGTGCTGAACTCTTCTGACTGAACACTATCCTGGATCTCTTGTGCATGTTCCCAAAAATAGGCAACTTTATAAGTACAAAGAGCGCTAATATTTCATAGACTTGGTGCTTTTAGTTCAACTCTCATGTGGACAAGCAAATTAAAGTTTTCAGTGGTGTAACTTTAATAAGTCATCACGTAAATAAATTCTGAATCTTTTTAGCTTTCATTGCAAAGCTTTGCTTACTGAGCACTGTGATATTCAATGAATATGTATTTACTTCCTTATTTGAAAGAGTGTTAAAGACTTTAATGGAAGACTTTATGTGTCTAGGTGACCGTAATACAATTGGATTGAGTCCATTATTGCATGTTCTCTGTGGGTTTAATGGAATATTTGACATTTCCTTTCCAGAGATCGTCCTTTGTATCTTCATGTCCAGGGTCAGACGCGGGAATTGGTTGACAGTAAGTGTACAAAGCATTCTGCCCTTTCTCTCGTTGTCTGTGATAAAGGGGTTTTACTAAGGGGCTTCGTTATGGGTCTATATTGTAAATATCTCGGTGTTGATAACAGACCCCTTTTAAACGTTGGTGTGAAGGTCTCTGTTCAAAACTACCTAAGGTGCCGTGTACTGCATCCTGTAAGACATCAAACTAAAACTTTTGATAGACTACAGGGAAGGTGGGGGGAGCGGGTAGGGTTCCTAGGCAGGTAACGGTTGGACTTGATCTTAAAGGCCTTTTCCAACCTAAATGATTCTATGGTTCTACAGCTCTTATGTATAAGTTTATTCACGGATAACACTCTGAGATCCCATTACAAAAGGTGTGTGACAGGGAGACCTTCCCTTTAATATACAAATATGAACATTTTTTATGAAATATCTACGTTTCCATTAGAAGTACAAAGAACTCCTGTCTTGCCCATGCCCACTGGGAAAAAAAAGGAAAACTATAAATTGTTCAGGTGTTCGTTTGTTCTGTGCATCCGTTCATGGGCTTGCCCTCAGTTGTCTCTTGGAACTTGAAGCTGCCCACTTGTATCTACCTTGATTTGCACAGTTAGTAAACAATTCTTGCAGGTGTAGATTCTATGCAGGGTTAATGTGAAAGTTCCTAGTGTTTGCTAAAATGCCTGGGCTAAAACTGCCTACCTGCTTATATTGGCCTAATATCAGGGTGGGAGTGGGAAAAGAACCCTGATGCTTGTTGCCATCCTTTGCAATCCAATCCCAGAACGCTGACATTGGGCCCCACCATGAGGTGCAACCTTTTTGCCGGTAGATCTGCTGTCACAGAATATGGAAAAGTAACCTAGTCATGTCACAGTTTGGTTAATCAGGGCAGTTGAGAAGGGCTGAAGTGTAAATTTATTTCATATTCTGTCAACTAGGAGCTGTTAACCGAATTAAAGAGATAATTACTAATGGAGTAGTGAAGGCAGCCACAGGTTCTAGTCCGACGTTCAACGGCGCTACAGTTACTGTCTATCACCAGCCAGCCCCTATTACTCAGTTGTCTCCAGCAGTTGGCCAAAAACCTCCATTCCAGTCAGGGGTGAGTAATTAATTTATGTGACTTTCGTAGAATATCACTGATTACAAGATTTGCCTATGACAAAGTATACGTGTAATGTGCTATATAAAACAAAAACACCCCCAAAAATCAATAAAAGCCTTGCATGTTGTGGTACCTGGAGGACTAATCAGACTGAGTCTGAAGAGTGAGACTCAGGTGACGGTAGCCTCCTAAAAGAAAAGGGATGGAGAGAGCGGTCCTACTTACAGAAAAGAAAAGGGCTGACTGTGCTATCCGACACTTAAGTGTTCTGGCTGTCACAGAAATAAGATTTCTGGCCTCCAGTGAAGCGAACATCCTAATTCTTAGGGTGAAATAACAACCTTTTACTGTTACATTTACAGATGCATTATGTTCAGGACAAGCTATTTGTTGGTCTGGAACATGCTGTACCTACATTTAATGTGAAGGAGAAGGTGGAAGGGCCTGGTTGCTCTTACTTGCAGCACATTCAAATCGAAACGGGTGCCAAAGTCTTTCTTCGTGGGAAAGGCTCAGGTTGCATAGAACCAGCATCGGGCAGAGAAGCTTTTGAACCCATGTATATCTACATCAGGTATGAGGGGAGTTTAAAAAAAAAAAAATAAATCCCAGTGACCAGTCATGAATGTAGCTTAATGTTTAATCAGTTTGAGGAGTTCTTAATTCTGACTGATTTAATGCAAATGAAATAGTTTTTGAACCTGACTTCTATTAAAATAGGAGATCTCTCAAATGATGAAGATATCAACCATCTGATGATGTGGTATAAAGTGATATTCAACCATAAGACACTTCTTTTATCGGGAACACAGTAAAGCTGTGTTTGAGTTGTGATGTTGAGATTTAAGGGAAGAACACAAAATGTGCTGACCAACCCAGTCAGTGTTCTGTGCTCATTTCTTGCCTTCTCCAGACTAACTTGAATTTTCATGTAGAAAATGAATACTCATCACTTTTGTTCAATTGTGCTAAGCAGCTGCAGAGCTGCTAGAGTCCTGTTGAGGTGGCTGATTGCTCGTTACAGGGATAAGATCTGACAGCAGGTTGCTGATGAAAGTAGCAGCTCCCAAATTTGGCAGAAACATTTGTGCTTATGAGGGGTTTTTTTTGTATACATTTTCAGTCACCCAAAGCCAGAAGGTTTGGCAGCGGCTAAAAAGCTGTGTGAGAATCTATTGCAAACCGTGAGTAGCTCTTAAAAATAGGAGATTTCAGAGCCTGTCGTAGCTGTAGCGTGTGCCTGGCTAATGATTTTTTTTTTTTAATGCTCTCAGCAAAACTGTCTATGTGTTCTGACTTGCTAATAGGTTTTTCCTCCCAAGTGCTCCGGTCTGGTTTTTTGTACAGTGAAAAAACTTTTCTCAGGATGGAGCTGTAGTAGGAGAATTTGGGGGAAAAAAAATGCAAATGCTTCCTGAGCAGAACGGGGGGTGGAAATTGTCTGACTGTTACACACACATGAAAGAATCCTGCGTTTTTCTGATGTTTGTGGCTTCCCTTTCTTTAGCTTTAAAATTTCTCCAGAGCCACGCTGTCTGATTTAACTTTCCTAAAGTGGTTGTTGCACAAAAAAAAATTTTAGAAAAATCTGTCACACATACTCATAGAAAACTAATTTCTCAACTTTTCTTATATGAATGCAAATTCCATGAGACAGCCTGTCTGTTGGTATCAATAACTGAGTATGGGCTGCAAAGTCTCTTTCGAAAAAGTATATGGAAACTTTCAAATTCTTTGAGTATTTTTGTCTCTACTGAAGTAATTAGTTTGCCACTCTGTATTCCCTGAAAAAGATTATCCTGTATCTTACACAAATCTGCTGGAGACAGCAGAATTAGCGGGATGTTCAGTGGGGTTTTGGTGGTGGGTTTGGTCTGTGGGGTTTTGGTTTCAGCCTTTATGTTTGGATTATTGCTGTCTTTGTGCATAGCATGTTCTGTAATCCAAGTCCCCTTAGAGTTTTAGGGGGGTGCATGGTAAGATGGCTTTTGCCTGCAAAAGATTAATATAGTAAATAGATGTTTATTGCCTAATCTTTTAAAATCCTTTGTAGGTTCATGCTGAATACTCCCGATTTGTCAATCAGATAACCACTGCAGTACCTTTAGCAGGTAAACGTTGGCAATAACGAAGTCTTTGGAGTTGCGTTCTGGAGGGGGTTAGTTTTGTGGAATTTATTTACTTATGGAAGTCTTTGTGTTAAGCCTTTCGGTTCAAAAGAAGCCCAGCTTCTTTTACATTTGGTAATTAAATTTACTATTTTTGTGCCTCTTGACTGAATTGAAGATCACCCTTTTTTCCCCTTTCTCTCACCAGGCTTCACGCAGCCTGCCGCTATAAATAGCGTACCATCCCAGCCGTCGTATTACCCTTCCAATGGGTATCAGTCTGGTTATCCTGTTGTTCCCCCTCCTCAACAACCAGTTCAGCCACCATATGGTGTACCAGGCATAGTACCACCTGCAGTGCCATTGGCACCTGGAGTCATAACAACGCTACCAACAGGAGTTCCGCCTGTGCCGACACAGTATCCGATATCTCAAGTACAGCCCCCAGCCAGCACTGGCCAGGTACTTCCACAGATGAATTATTTGCCTTATAGTTGTCAAGTTACTAAGCTGTTTCTTCGCTAACAGTAAAAGACTTGAAGTAGTTCCAGATGGATAACTCTTCCTTAGGACATGTTTCTGGGTTATTGCTTTGCTGATGCTTCTGTTTAAGCAACTAAATCATTGCTAAGGCTGCTTCATATGGCATTTTTGATATCATAGCCACCTGTTAACATAGAGGATATTTGCAGGGGGCGGTCACTTGTTTATGATGTTATCACGGGCTGTGATGCAGCTATGTAGGTACAGTGAGTTTGAGTTACAGACAGTGATTGCTTTGAGGTAGGAGCATTCTATACATGAAATACTTGTTTTTATCTTTAAGTTGTGAATTTCCTTTTAGTTAGGCTCTGCAAAGAGAAACTAGTTGTGTGTTCTGCTCGTATGTACGAAACTGTGCATTGAATTAATACTTTACGTGCATATTATCAAATTTTCTTGTGTTTTGTTTTTAACTTCTGCATGCCAGAGTCCACTGAGTGGTCCTTTTCTTCCTGCTGCCCCAGTAAAAACAACCGTGCCGACTGGTACGCAGCCACAAGTCCAACCCCACCCCCAAGGTCAAAAGAGACGCTTCACCGAGGAACTACCAGATGAGAGAGAGTCAGGACTGCTGGGATATCAGGTGGAATAAAATCAGCAATTTTACTTCATTCACCGAAATGAAACGTGGCTGGAGAGGGATTGTTGTTAGCACAGTTTATTGGACAACAGCCGTGCAGGACCTTTGGCAGATGACAGCAATTGTTACAAGCCCATCCTTTGGTTTCTTTGAGTGGATGCACTGTTCTTAAGCTGTGACTGGCTCGATTCATTGGCAGCTTGCTTTCCATACCCTTAATCTTGCATAGAGAAGAGCAGTGTGTTCAGGTCAAAGAGATGACAGGAGTGTGTTACTGGTTAGTTTAAAGGGAGGTTATTGGGGGTTTGTTTGGGGTTTTGTGGGTCTTTTTGAGTAGGCTTGTTTGAGGGGTGGGAGGGAAATATGGTAATAACTTGCAGATTTTCCCGTTTACCTTTCTTGCAGGTTGCACTTGAGAGGATTTCAAGAAGCCTAGTTTTTAAGAGATTGAGTTTATTTTTTTTTAGATAGCAAATGTTAACCAGTTGGTTTTAATAAAAGTAATTTTGAGGTCTTCAGGCTTGTCTGTGAGAAAAGGGAGTTTCTGCAAATGCTTGTGATGATACACCCCTGCTCACAGGCAGAAACTCTTAATAAAAGCTTTGCCTAGAGAAAATAAGGAACTGCCTATTTGTTAGACCTAATATTAGTATCTTGAGCAGAGTTTACTGTGGCATGAGGTCTATAGAGTATTCAGAATTACCTGACGAGGTAGTAAGTTATCTGTGACCTAAGCAGCTATCTTTACTGTCCTGAACTACTGCAAAGGTGGAGTAGGTGGTGAGGTGTCTTCCAATTGGTGCTCAGGCGTGTTTCTTCCTACATTACCCTCAGTATTTTTAGGAGAAAGCATTTTGGTTTAACAATGATGATTAGTGGTTTCTTCTACTAGTTGGCAATATGCTCTGAAAAGTTGGGTTTCCTATCATTATCATTAAGGAGCTGTAGCTTATGTTGTAGTTGTAGATTTGCTAATGCCGTGTGTTTTTCTGCTCATAGCATGGACCCATTCATATGACTAATTTAGGTACAGGCTTCTCCAGTCAGAGTGAAATCGATGGAGCCGGGTCGAAGCCAGCAAGTTCCTCAGGAAAGGAGAGAGAGAGGGACAGGTGAGTGATGAAGGAATTCTGTTCAGGTCTTTCTGTAAAGCTTATTTCAGAGGTGATCTGCTTCATGTTCTCTACTGTGATTTGGGGGTTGGAGGGGCTGTTTAGTTGGTTGTGGATGTCTTTTTGTAGTGGTGGGTTTAGTTTTGGGGGGGGATTTGTTGTTTTTTAAGGAGAAGGGATGCAGGAGTTGCCTTTTCATGCTACATAATGAAAATAGCTTAATGTCCCCTCCTCCCTAAGTCTGTATGCTCTTACTTTGGGTCTGCTATTTTGCCAACTTCTTGAGATAACAGGATATTCTTGTGAAATAGGTTAGCACTTACGCTTTAAATGATTCCAGTTTTAAAACAAATCTGGAAAAGTTGTAAGCTCGAAATTTTGCAGCCTGAAACTTCAGGGAAAGATTTACTTGATAGTCCCTTTTGTTTTCTGATCGTTATGAAATACATCAAAGGTATTGGTAAAGTTTTCTGTGTTCTGCGTCTTGTCTGTAGTCCTAAATTCAGCCTAGCTGTTTGACATCATCGGGCATCACTACTCTTCCTTACACACTCCAGTGTACTGAACCACAAAACTGACACAGTTGCACTTTATTTCCTGGCATCATAACATGGTTTGGGTTGGAAGGGACCTTTAAAGATCATCTAGTCCACCACCTCTGCTGAGGGGAGGAGGGACATCTTCCACTGGATCAGATTGCTCAGAGCCCTGTCCAACCTGACCTTGAATCCTTCCAGGGATGGGGCATCCACCACCTCGCTGGGCAACCTGTGCCAGTGTCTCACCACCCTCAGCAAAACAAATTCCTTCCTTCTGTCTAGTCTGAATCTCCCCTCTTTTAGCTTAAAACCATTATCCCTGTCCTATTGCTACAGGCCCTACTAAAAAGCCTGTCCCCATCTTTCTTAGAAGCCTCCTTTAAGTGTTGAAAGGCCATAATTAGGTCTCCCCAGAGCCTTTTCATCTCCAGGCTCAGCAGCCTCAATGCTCTCAGCCTTTCTTAATAGGAGAGGTGTTCCAGCCTTTAGATCGTTTTTGTGGCCCTCCTCTGGATCTGCTCCAACAGGTCTGTGTCTTGTGCTGGAGACCCCAGAGCTAGATGCTGTGCTCCAGGTGGGGTCTCAAGAGAGCAGAATAGAGGGGGAGAATCACTTCCCTCAGCCTGCTGGCCATGCTTCTTTTGATGCAGCTCAGGACATGACTGGCTTTCTGGGCTGCAAGCGCCTGTTGCCAGCTCGTGTCCCATTTTTCATCCACCAGTATCCTTAAGTCCTTCTCTGCAGGGCTGCTCTCAAGCCATTTGTCGCCCAGACAGCGTTGATACCAGGGATTGCTTTGACCCAAGTGCAGGACCTTGCACTTGGCCTTGTTGAACTTCACGAGGTTCGCATGGGCCCACTCCTCAAGCCTGTCCAGGTCCCTCTGGGGAGCATCCCCTCCATCTAGCCTATAGACTGCACCGCTCAGCTCGGTGTCATCAGCCAGCTTGTTGAGGGTGCACTCGATCCTGCTGTCTACGTCATTCATGAAGACTTTAAATAGGATTGGTCCCAGTATGGACCCTTGAGGGACACCACTTGTTACTGGTTTCCACTGGGACATTGAGCCGTTGACTGTAACTCTTTGGACACGGCCATCCAGCCAATTCCTTGTCCATGCATCGAATCCATTTCTTGCCAATTTAGAGGCCATAATGCTGGGGGGGACCATACTGAAGGCCTTACAGAAGTCCAGGAAGGTGACATTGGTTGCTCTTCCTTTGCCCACTGATGCCATCACTCCATCGTAGAGGGCCATTAGATTAGTCAGGCAATTAAAAGTTAAACTCCTCAGGTCAAGGACTGAATTATGAATTTGTTTGCTATTAGCTTTGACTCTTTGCTTGTTTTAAAAAAGAAAAAATAAGGGCTTGCGTTGGTTTAAATAGGCAGTTGATGCCTCCGCCAGCTTTTCCTGTCACTGGAATGAAATCGGAATCTGAAGAAAGAAATGGTGCGGGGTCTTTACCAGGCAACCATGGTGAGTGCAATGAATAAAATACACTTGTAAGTCAAGTCGCCTTTCCCCAATGAGTTTGCGCTGGTCTTAACGCTCATGATACTTCTCTTAAAACTTTAATAAATACCTGTATGAACGAGGAGGGTGTAATTAAATGAAGGACCAAAGACAGGTATTTGTCACCCGTCAGTCAGCCGAGGCGCAGAACCTCACGGGATTGTTTTATAGCACCAGATACGTGGCTTTACACTGTGAGCTCTAGGAGGCTCTGAGGAGCGTCAGTGGGAGTTACAGCTCAGGTCTGTATGTACAGACAGCAGTGATGTCTGTCTTGCCTGCGAACAACACAAGTGCTCTCAGATTTCGTCCTTGCATAGGGCTTTCATGCGTCAAGTATTTGCAACTTGGTGAATGATGTAATTGTTTGAACTCTCCTGGTAGTTTAGCGCCGTTCAGGTCTGCAGGTACCTCACGTTAGTCTGTTTAACCTTAGTTTTTCTGCAGTATTGGTCCCAGAGATTGCTCTTCCGTTAGCTTTTCTTTTGAACAAAATTTCTACTTTTCTTTACGTATTTATCTCTTTTTAACGGTGAAATTGCCATCGCTTGGACCCATTTGCTAACTTTACCTTTTCTGTGTGTTTCTTTCTTCTTTCTCTGTTCTCTTACATGGTTCTGATGGATCACATGTGCTGTTGCTGGTGCTGTTGCGTGTGGCCTTCGACCTTGGATGACCATTGGCCTTGTGACCTCAAAATGGTGTCCAACTAACAATTTACAATTAACATCTTTTTTTTTTATTATTAACTCGTTTTGGGGCATTTTATCTCTTTTTATTTTGGGGGGCTGGGGGGGATTGTTTTGTTTGTCCCCTCCTAGATCATCAAGCAAAGAAGATGAAAACTGCAGAAAAGGGCTTTGGATTAGTGGCCTATGCTGGAGACTCGTCAGACGAAGAGGAGGAACACGGTGGCCATAAAAACGCAAGTACTTTTTCACAGGGATGGAGTTTGGGATACCAGTACCCTTCCTCACAACAGCGAGCAAAACAACAGATGCCATTTTGGATGGCGCCGTAAAAACTACAGAAGAGTTTTCATTCGTCATTTTTTTGGGTTTTTTTCCCCCCTCTAGCAATAATGCATGTATATTACAAAACGAACTTTGCAAATACGCATCGGTTTTACATCTGCAGAAGCTAAGGGTTCAGTATTCCCCCTTGAAAGGGCTCCGTTGTTTTTAAAATCCTTCTTCCTGCAGTGAATCTGTCAATTAAAAAAAAAAAAAAATATTTGACATGGTATTCTGAGCAGGCTAGGCTCTTATGCAGAGGGGGAAGTGCTGTAAGGAGAAACTAGGGAAGCCTGTCAGTCCGCGTTTCCCGTTTCTCCAGGATAACTTAAAAATGGAAAGAGTCAGTCACACTGACTTCGTTCTGCACCCGGTGTTCGTACCTTACTGAGTGCTCCTGCTGTCAGCCCGTGTGTGCAGTCCCGGTGAGCTCACGGTGGCGCCGGCTTCAATGTTCGGACTTTCAGCAGAGGAAAGGAGTAGACAGTAGTTCTGAAAAACTCCAGGATCCAATTTCCTAAACCTCATCATTTCATTTTACTTTAAGCATCTCCTGTAACTCAGCACTGTGTTGTGTTGGTTTGTTTGTTTGTTTGTTTGTTTGTTTTTCTTTAAAATGTGGTTTTACTAACCCCACAACTTCTCCTTTTAGCCAAATGTCGGGGCGGGGGGTTAGGGGCGCTCAGTTTTTTGGATGGGTTTACCTTGCCGCTCATCCCCAGGTGGACTTGGCGCCGTGGCGCTGGTACTAAACCTTCTCCAGTCACCCCTGTGCATTTCGTTCCCACTCAGCCGCTCGTCGGGATCCCCCGCGAGGTTCTCCCCCATCTCTTAACTCATTCACTTGATTTTACCCCTTCCGTTTCACGATGGTTTAACAAAGAAAAGGCAAGCGGGAGCCGGGACCCCAGCGCAGGCCTTGCTCTTGCCTCGCAGCGCAGAAGTGGAACCTGGGAATAAATTGTTGGATTGTTTACGGACACGAGCTGCAACACGGGCTTTCTTGGCGGGGCAGGCTGTTGCAGAAAGAACTCTTTTGTACGGAGAGCAGCGGCGCCTGGGACGGTGCCGCTCAGCTTCCCCGGGGGAGAAAGTTTTAAAAAGGGGGATGTGTGTCGCTGCCGCACACTGACACGACCTCGCTGGCTCACCTGTACAAAAGTTGTCTTTGCTCTGTGTTGTAAATAATTAGAACCATACTTTCATTATAAATAAATGTATAAATATTCTTGCTGCTTTTTTTGGGTGAGCCCTCAAGCCCTGTTTCTCGCAGTTGTTCCTGCCGGGGCGGGGGGGGGGGGAGGCGGCAGGGTGGGAGCAGGGGGTCTGGGATGCTGGGGGCAGGGGGGGTGGGTGGGATGGCTGCAGGGTGAGAACTGGGGGGGTGGGGCCGGAGCCGGGGGTCCGGGATACCGGTGGGGTGGGGGGGGGGGGGGGGGGGGGGGGCCCGGAGCCGGGGGTCCGGGATAGCGGGGGAGGGGGTGTGGGGGGTTGGGTTGCCGGCGTCGGGGCGAGAACCGGGGGTCCGGGATGCCGGTGGGGGGGGAGGCGGGGCCGGAGCTGGGGGGCTGGGATGCCGGTGGGGGGGGGTGGGATGGCGGCGTGGGGGCGGGAGCCGGGGGTCCGGGATGCTGGGGGTCGGGGGGGGGGTGGGATGGCGGCGTCGGGAGCCGGGGGTCCAGGATGCCGGGGGGGGGCGGGTGGCGGGGGTCCGGGATGCCGGGGGGGGGGCGCGGGAGCCGGGGTCCGGGATGCCGGGGGGGGGGCCGGGGGGCCGGGTGCGGGGGCCCCGCCCCTCGGGGCGCGGGGGGGGGCGTGGCCGGGGCGGGCGGGCCGCCGGGCGCTCGCTGGCGGTGGAGGCGCCGCCGCCATTTTGGTGCCGCTGCCTCAGTCGGGAGCGGGGCCGCGGCGGCGCCTGGCGGTGAGGAGGCGGGGGGCGGCGGCGGCGGCAGCGGGGTAGGGCCGGGCCGGGCCGGGCTGGGCTGGGCCGGGCCGGGCCGGGGGCCGCCGCCGCTGCTCACCCTCTTTTCCCTTCAGCAGCGGCGGCTTCGGCGCTGAGGAGATGGATGCTGGAGCCCGCCCGGGCGGCGGCGGCGGCGCTGCGGGGCAGTCCCGCGAGTACAAGCTGGTGATGCTGGGCGCCGGTGGCGTCGGCAAGAGCGGTGCGTACGGCGCGAACGGCTCCTCCGGGCGGGGCGGCGGGGGCGGCCCTGGAGACCCTCGCCCCCGCCGCGGGCGGGGCCGCCGCTCCCCCCTCAGCTGCGCGGAGCGGCCTGTGGGACGCCGCGGGTAGGGCGGGCGGCGGGGGGGGGGGGGCTCTGCCCCGGGGGCGGCGGGAGGACGAGTTTCGTGAACACCCCAGCCCGGCTCCGGGCGCCATCCCGCGCCCCGCTGCCCGGGGAGCGCCGTGTGTCACCGCCTTCCGCCTTTCGGCTACGTCCAGCTTTGTTTCTGAAACGGCTGACGGAGGGGCTTTGTTGAGGACAAGGGCGTCGTTCTCCGTGTTTCTGAGTTATTTAACCTATTCCGTTTCCCCTGCTTCTCTCGAGCCTTGCACATGGGTTTATGTTTTAGCTGTTAGTGAAATAATGCTGAAGCAGCAGATGTTTACCGAGACTTGTGCAATTGTGTCTGATTCTTGTTTCCAGCCATGACCATGCAGTTCATCAGTCACCGGTTTCCAGAGGATCACGATCCCACGATTGGTAAGAAAAATCCTTCTTTTCGCCATTCACTCTCTCTCGGAGCAGGTTAAGCTGTTGTGGGGTCTGTTGCTTTAAAGCACTCGCTTTAAAGAAAGCTATACATTTGACTGTAAATTGAGGACTCGGGTCCCTCAGATTACTCACATAAAGGTATCAAGTTCTGAGAGTGCTGTGAGGACTGGGATACATATCCTGAGTTTTGGAACTTTAATAGTTTTCCTCTCACATACGTTCAGGCCATATGCTATCTGTATTTGTTTGTACATTGGCAAACGAGGGCGAAAAATTGCTGATAAGCAATTAGTTGTCTATCAAAAAATCCAGTCTCCATGCTCAGCGCTCTGCTATTAATTTGTCAGAAACTGGGAGGGATGCAAGCGCTTAACAACTTACTCCATTGCTGCATGACTTTTGCGGCATCTCTAAGAGAAATCTTGAGCAGCAGCAACACTGTCAAAGGAAAAGTGGGGAAAACAGCCGGCTGCTTGTTGAAAGCGGACGGTTGCAGTGTGGGAGCGCTGACTTAGCGGGACGGAATATTTACTGTCTTTTAAGAAAATGGCAGTTGGTGGTGGCCAGTTCTTCTCTTGAATCATGGGTATTCTCTGGCTTTGGGAACACTGTAATGCTCTTATTCTGTGCTTTCCACCAGCGTGTCCAAAATGGAATTCGTAGGATGTGGTCACATCCGTCAGAAGGAGCGTGTACAATAGCGTGATTTCAGCAAACAGTTGAGAGGATACTAAAGCACGGCAGAACAATTCAAAATTCAATTTGATGTTAAACAAAGATCAGACTAATTTAGTATAGCAATATTACCAGAGTTGGTTCTTCTGCTGTAACGTTCTCTTCATGGACTGATGACTAACAACTGTTGTAATTGTATTCCAATCTTGTTCTTTCTGATGTCCTGTGAATTCACAGAGGATGCTTATAAAATACGAATACGCATTGATGACGAACCTGCCAATCTGGATATTTTGGACACGGCAGGACAGGTACGTGAGTAATAAGTGAATTGGGAGGATGTTAAGAAGTCTGTAATGGTCAGGTGTAGAGGCAGAAATCCTGTAAAAGTGTGCCTGTCTTCTCTTCCAAATTGTTTTTTGAGCATTCTTACTTGTAAGCATCACGTTGCTGTTCATGATCAACAAGCAATACATATTGGCTGCTAAATGGCACAATTTCTATATGGGCATGGTATGGTTTCTACAGCAAAGGGAAACTTTGTGTTAATCCCAGACACCTGTAATGTCTTGCTGTATGTGTATCGGCACGAGAAGATAGATGACCAGCTTGGTCACAGGGTTCCTATGCAGCTGGTTCTGGAATGCATGTTGTGTGTCCCTTTCTGAGCAAATTAGAAAGTCGTCGTATTTGTGCAATTGAAATGTAATTGTCTGTTTCTAGGCAGAGTTTACGGCCATGAGAGACCAGTACATGAGGGCTGGCGAGGGATTTATCATCTGTTATTCAATCACAGACCGGCGCAGTTTCCATGAAGTGCGTGAGTTCAAACAGCTAATCTATCGCGTTCGACGCACTGATGACACTCCTGTAGTCCTGGTGGGAAATAAATCTGATCTAACGCAGCTGCGGCAGGTAAATGGCACAAAGGAAGCCCATGATTACAAGCTATTTCTGTTGTAAAGTGCAGTAATACAGCAGGTTACACTCCCTTCCTTAATTTTTCTGCGTGTTTACTATATAGTAAGTTTAACATTAGGGAAGTATTCGTTTAACCCAGAATGTGTTGAACAACGAAATGCGTATGGTAATCACTAAAGTCAAGTCTTCAAGTTGAGGCTTTGGGTTTCAGCTGCTCTTGGGCTTTTTCTTTCTTTTAATTCTTGAAAGGAGATACAGTTACCATAGATCTAGCATTCCGTAAGCCACTTGCACGTACCGGTCCAAACTGCGGATGCAAGTGTGCAAAGAATGGAGGCGTAAGGATGGAGAACTGGGGTAAGAATGGACAGAAATAATTACTTTCAGCTTAAGGAAACAGTGACTCCCTTCTGTGGGAAAACAGTTTGAAGCAGAGCTTTGCTGGAAGGAGGTATTTCACCCTGAAGGTATTTAAAAGAAGGGTAGATGAGGTGCTCAGGGACAGGGTTTAGTGGTGGGATGGCAGGGTTAAGTTAACGGTTGGACTTGATGATCTTAAAGGTTTTTTCCAACCTAAACAATTCTATGATTCTATGAAACGTACTTTGGAAAACAAGTTCCAGGGGTGCTGTTTGTATACCTGGAATGAGAGGAATTTTCAGTGTGCGTTGTAGCAGGAAAATTCTGGTAGCTAGGGTAGAACACCCATGCTAAGAGATGTAGAGTACAGGATGAGGAGCGGGTGTTGCTTTTCTGTGGCCTTGGCAAGATGGGGGGGTGGGTATTTTAGTGTGGTTTGGTTTTTTGGAAAGGTTTTTCTTGGTTTTGGGAAGTAGTTTGACAAACACTTTGATTTTGACCAGGAGAAGGAAATACCCTTAGCTTACCAAACTGGCAAATGCTTGTACTGGGGCCGAGGACTGCTTGGGTTAGGCAACTTCTAGATTAAGCTCCAAGAAAAGAGTTGGGTGCAGAGGAACCTGATGGAGTTCAACACGGGCAAGTGTTGGGTGCTGCCCCTGGGGAGGTGGAACCCCATGCACCAGGACAGGCTGGGGGCTGACCTGCTGGGAAGCAGCTCTGCCCAGAGGGACCGGGACCTGGGAGTGCTGGTGGACGGCAAGGTGGCCATGAGCCAGCAGGGTGCCCTGGTGGCCAAGAAGGCCAAGGGCATCCTGGGGTGCATCAAGAGGAACGTGGCCAGCAGGGCGAGGGAGGTTCTCCTCCCCCTCTGCTCTGCCCCAGTGAGACCCCAGCTGGAGCACTGGGTCCAGTTCTGGGCTCCCCAGTTCAAGAAAGATGAGGAACTCCTGGAGAGAGTCCAGAGGAGGGCAACAAGGATGATGGGGGGACTGGAGCATCTCCCCTAGGAGGAAAGGCTGAGGGAGCTGGGCTTGTTGAGCCTGGAGAAGAGAAGGCTGAGAGGGGATCTCATCACCACCTACAAATATCTCAAGGGTGGGGGTCACGAGGAGGGAGCCAGTCTCTTCCCAGTGGTGCCCAGCGCCAGGCCAAGGGGCCATGGGCACAACCTGAAGCAGAAGAGGTTCCAGTTGAACGGGAGGAAGAACTTCTTGACTTGGAGGGTGATGGAGCCCTGGCCCAGGCTGCCCGGGGGGGCTGTGGAGTCTCCTTCTCTGGAGATCTTCAACCCCCACCTGGCCGCTGTCCTGTGCCCCCTGCTCTGGGTGAGCCTGCTTGGGCAGGGGGGTGGCACTGGGGGAGCTCCAGAGGGCCCCTCCCACCCCGGCCATGCTGTGTGATTCTGTGAAAAGAATGTTCTTTGAAGGACTTTGTTTTGTGAATGTCCAGAGAGTCTCTTGCAGATGATTTTGCTTTGCTAGAGAAGTGATGAGTGAAAGAGAAAGAAAAACAGAGAAAATATTTAGAGATCAGCAGGAATGAGCTGTTCTGGAACTGGGAGGGTGCATGCACAGAGCAAGCAGAACAAGGAACGGTAAAGAAATAAACTTTCTGGTTTGGGCTTTCTTGACAAATGTGAACTTTTTTCTTTTCAGGTCTCCAAAGAAGAAGGCTCTGCTTTAGCGCGAGAATTCAACTGCCCTTTTTTTGAAACGTCAGCTGCATACCGTTACTATATTGATGATGTATTCCATGCTCTGGTGCGAGAAATCCGCAGGAAAGAAAAAGAAGCGGTAATGGCAATGGAGAAAAAATCAAAACCCAAAAGCAGCGTGTGGAAAAGACTGAAGTCACCGTTTAGGAGGAAGAAGGATTCGGTCACCTGAACAGCGAGAATTCCTCCGCAAAATAAAACAAAACCCGTGAATGGCCATTTGTAACCAAAGTGGTTTCGTGACAGCATTGTGACAGCGCGTTTTAAACCTGATGGGACTTTCCTGAGGGGATGCGTAACTTCTACCCGTTATTTTAGAACAATATTCCCTTCGTTTGGGGTATTTAACTTAAGACAGTAACAGTTGTACTTTTGTTTGTTGTCATTTTTTTACCGGATCCAGCAGTTGTTGCTTGTCTGTCGTTGGTTACAAACGCTGATAGGTTTGTGTCCCTGCACTTTTGAATGTTTGTCTTCGGTCGCTGCATACTGGAACTGAACTGTGTTAAAATATTGCTGAAGCTCTACCAAACCTAACTTAATTCTTTTTTTTTTTTTTTTTTCCTAGTTGTTTGCACAAGAGAATTTTGCTGCTCTCCGAACAGTAACTCCCATCACGAGAGGCGGCTTGTTGAGGTCGTGCTGGAGTAGTTTACAAAGTGTCTGCCACGACTTAGCAGCCTCGGCTGCGTGTAGATGTCATGGAACGGAGCTGTGCTAGAGTTCTTGTGTTCTCACTGAGTAGATTTTTCCCAGCAAAAGTAACACAGAATACTTGTGGAAGCTTCCCTAAATTATCAGTTCATCAGCAGTGCTGTAGGTGGGATTCCAAACAAGTCAGAAAAAGCAAATTATGGTTCCTGTGGCAGCTCTACCGTAGCAACAGTGTGTGAATATGTAGCGTTTTCCCACTGTGTATAGCATTGACTGTGTTGCCAGAGCGTGTGTGATGGAATGATGCTGTAGAAACCACAGCCATGAATTTTCCAACTTGCTTGTTAAAAATGGTAGCTGTAAGGGCGCGCTGGCTTATTTATTTACCTTCAGTTTTATGTTCTTGTCTTAGAGGAGCCAGTATCTTTGTTAAGTAGAAGTCTCTAACATAGTCATTTCAAATTATTCTATGATAACTACTTTGTGGAGAAAATGGCTGATACTGAGATATCTGGGCCCAGAATTAATATCCCTAATGCTGGTAAGATTCTTCCAATGCAGTCTGAAAAGAGGAGTTGCCGGTGCATTGGAAGGAAGCAGTGAGCTGGGCACCGTGGCAGTCCTGGCAGATCCTCCCGTCCCTGACCTTACATGTGCAGGCAGTGCGGGTGCGGGTTTTCTTACGTTCAGTAATGAATGATTTGGTTAAGAACGTGCTGCTGAGGTTAAGAACGTGCTGCTGAGGCAGACCCTCCACACGTAGAGACAGGCACTGCTTCCGAGCTGATGTACATATACATGGGTTACAGAACTTAAATCCAGCAGAGAGACCGATGTCTGGTGTTCCTCTCGGGGCTGTTTTTTAATACTAGAACAAATCACAAGTGGCACAGGCATGGTTAAAACAAGTTTCTCGGAGAACTAAGTGCCTGGAATCCTTCAGGTTGAGAGTGAAATGGCTTGGTAGACTTAAGAGTAGTAGAGGTACTGCTGTTCTTCCATCATCTGTGTCAGTAACTGTTAATTTTACTGATCAAAAATAAGATGTGTAGTGTCAGTCTTGGTGTGCTGCATGTGACAGTGCAGTCAGAACTGAAAATCGGGATGTGAAAGGATTAGTGTGACAAGTGAGGATAGCAAATATATTAAATTAAGCTTTTTTTTTCTTGCTAAACTCCTCATTGCTTAAGATAGACCTGGAAATTCTGTGCCTGTTGGTTTTAAGACTACTTTCTTTGTGTAAGATTTAAAAAAAAAAACTTAAGAAATTTGGAGGGGGGGGACACATTTTTTTTATTTTGTTTGTGGCTGAGCTAAACATTTAAATTGGTTTCTGTTTCTCACTTCCTTCCAGTGCTCCAGTGTCCTGCTGCGCTGGTAATATTCCCACGTATGTTGTTTGAAAAAGAGGCTGAGAATAATTCAGACTGTTTAGAATTTAAGACCTCTTTTACGTTACCTGCGTGAGCAGCCATGTGCATCTCTTCAGTGGTTACTCGTTTAGGACTGCGAGCCCTACTGATCATTCGTGGTTGGATTAAATGCTGTCTGTAACACAGATAAAAATCCTAGGAAAACCCATCTAGCAGAAAACTCGAGGAGGAGGGGGTAACGGTTAAGAAGTTGCTCCAAAAGCAGTCGCTGATTCTGGTGACATAAAAATTCTTTCAGACCAGCAGCCTTCTGGAAATGCTGGGCAGGGGCCTGACGGTGATCGCACATTTTCCCTGTGCTTTTCCTTGATACAGTAAGTGAACATACAGTATTAGTTGGCTTCCTATGCTCCAAGTTTTTGGAATATATTGTAAAGGTAACCTGTCAGCAGTACGGAAAGCTGTACGGGGCTGTTTTCACCTTTAAATAACCCACATCTGTGCCTTACGGGATTCCTTCAATGCAATTTAAGTGTTTACTAATGCCTTTTGTGAGCCTGTTGCTTATAGAATTATTACACCAGAACAGCAGCAAGCACTTTTTTTTTTACACAGTGTTATTCAAAAAGAGTTTTATTTTTGTCATGTATAAATTTGTACACAGAATTACTGTTTTATTTGACACAATATATAATTTTTAATACAAACGCTTGCATTTCCTGTTTTAATCCGTGGTGTCCAGCGTGATGGGTAGAAGGCTGTTCACCCTGAGAGTGCTGAACAAGGAAAGCTCATTGGGGTGTTTGTAAATTATTCTGGAAAATGCTTCTCTTGCTCAGGAAAAAAAAAAAAAGGAGTTGATGTGTTGTGTTCAAGTGGGTCAAAACAAAAATTCTGTGAAGCCAGTCTGGTGCTAAATGATTTAAATACGACGGGGGCGTTTTGCAGCTGCGTTATTTCCCTTTGTGTGCTCTGCGTGAGGCGCGCTGGCTTTCCCAGCTTCAGCTGCGAGTGGGGCAATAGCAGCCACACGAGGTTGAGCGTCTCAATGTTTGCCGGGTACTGGAGTGCTGTGGCAGAGGCCAAAGTTACCCCTCTGCGTTAGCCTCAGTTCCTCTGCGTGTTGGTTGTTTCCCTTCTATTGTTTTGTACCAGTGGCAAGCTGCTGGGGTCAGGCTCCTTTGGGGCTTTGGTGTGGTTGTTGGGTTTTTCCTTCCTTAAGGTATTTATACTGTAGCCAAATTTCAACGTAACTCTCACGTTGATGACAAACAAAAGGCTGCTGGGGTCACTCGTGCTGGGTTAGAGAGGATCTCACCTAGGGGTAGAGGCACGGAATGTTTTAGCTTCTCCTGCACACACCATGGTTGTCTCCTGGCTCGCTGGGCGTTTGGAGGCGACCTCCCCAGCTACCGTCTCATAACCCTGTCTGGTAGGAATTGTCCTGTTGTTCGCGGCGGTAGCTCAGGTGGGCATTTTTCTGCTCTGGAGAGACGTGCTTCAATCGTATGGTTGTGGCAATAAGGTCCCCAGTCGGGTTTATATCTGTTTCGCTGTCTAAAAAAGATGAGTCGGCCAGCACATCTTCCCCTGGTCAATAGCCTGGTACGTGTTACCCGCTTCTGCCTCTGGGAGAAAGCCTCTTGGACTGTGATTTTGGACTAAATGCAAGATTCCCAGGTATTTTTGTTCAACACGACGTCCAGTTGACAGCCGTGAATCACCTAAGTGGCACGCAGAAGTTGGTGTGGTTCTTCTGTCACTGTCCTTCACGTAACAGAAGGAACAGCTTTGTCCGTCACCACCTACCTGATGATTAGGAGTGAGTTTAGAAACCTCTTGGCTGCGAAACTGAAAAAACTAGAAATAAATGGAAACTCGGTGGATGATTTTAGCACCATCAAGTGACTTCAGGATGTTTTCTAAGTGGCAGCAAGTAATGAAACAGTGATGGCGTTGGTAGGGTTCCTGCCTTCCTGCGCGCGTTTCCACCCTGCGTGCAGTTTGATCCAGTCACTGGATAGTTCAGCTCTTTTCTAAGCCTACCAAGGAATACTCCAGGTCTGTCCAGCTTTTAATACCTTGGAAGCCATGACACGTCACGGCTAGCTCTGTTTTGCAGATTACTTAAGAATATATTGAACGACATCGACTGCGTCGCGTGTTCTCTCGGAGCTTCCCAGTAACCTGCTTGCTGCGAACAGTGTCGCCGCGCTCATCCTCCTTCGGGTTTTTATCCTTCTGCAGAGCTGACGACATCCCTCCTTACGCCAAGATGGCTTTGCTTCAGAATCACAGGTAAGGTATGAAACACCCAAATGCAGTTCACCAGCTATTTTGCCACCTACGTACTAAATCCTTCAATACATCCTGCGTCAAGATCTGAAACGCGCTTACCTTTTCCTAACGCTGTGATGTCACCAATTGTGCTGTTATTCCTGTTATTTACTACGGATTGGGCTGGTTTATCCAAAGTCAGCACATCAGAGGGTATTCAGTGTAGGTAGGGAGCAGTTCTTCAGTCATTTTGCTCTGTCTCTTCTTGTGTTCTCCAGAAACACAGGAAATGTAGTTTAGACCAAAAGAAAAGGCTGCTCTTGCATCTTTTTTTGGCTACATGGCTTTCAAATGTAGACCAAAACAAATTCCTTTGCAGACGTTCACACTAAAAATTCCGAAGGTTCTGTGGTAAGATCTAAAGGCGAATTAGGGGCAAACCTCCAATTACCTTGTTAGAAGCAGATGACTCAGGGCTTAGTTTTTAGGCTTCTCCCTAGACATTTCGAAGCTGTTTCAGCAGTGCCCCTTTTCTTAAAGGGGGTTCTTTGTTTTTTTTTTTTTTATTTGTTCTTAATTTGTTCTTAAAGAACAAATCTGTTGAATGAAAATGTTCCTGCCGCTGCATTCTTACAGTTCCTTCTGCAACCTGATGGTCAGGCGTCGTTCATCTCTTGTCTAAATAGTTACAGCAGTGCGGGGTGGGGTTTTTTCTATATAAAAGCTTGCCATAATGGAGACTCTAAATAAAAACTGCCTTATGGATCAAAGAAGTCGGTGCCGTCGCGTACTGGTCACCTGGGTCTCGGAGTTCACGTAGGTGTCAGATGTATGGGAAGAGAGTGCTTTTCGTATTTCATCTCCCCGAGGTCACGCTCAAAGCTGTTTAAGGTCGTAATTACCAAGATCTGCTCACAAACAGCACATCCGTCACCAGGAACGAAGAGGTCTCAGCTAAGAAGGGTCCGGCACTCGTGGTCAGCACGTGTGCGTGTAGTTGGAGCAAATTTTGCTGTTTACTGTCTGCTTCGAGTGTACGAAGAAAGTCTCTCATCTGTTCCGTGGTGCTGATACAGATTTACTTTGTGTGGTTCTATTACAGGAACACAAAGCCACAATGCCTCCGTGCTGCCAGTAAAGGTCTTGGGCTGAGATGAAAAGAAGTCGTTCACAGAAGTGCAAAACTGGTAAAATTTAAGATACATGGAAGTTCTCGGTTACGTGTAATTAAACCTGTCCAAATTCCTGCTGAATTAAAGCAGCAATGCTTGTGTCACAAGGCTGGAGGAGTGAAACAAAATACTGCATAGAAGCCAGGTGATTAAGTCAAGTATCTGGGTCACGGGCAGCTGGCTGGCGGTGCCGCCGGTTTGACACCCGTAGGAACCTGGTTGCAAGGAAACCTGCCAGGCGCAGGACGACTGCTCCTGGGCTGGCCCTGGGCCTCCGGTGCCAGCTCCCTGCTAGTTTGTGCTTCGCTGTAGCAATGTGCGGACTGGAACGTCGATTGAGATCACTTCTTCCAGCGAGTCCATGCATTAAACGGACAGAGGATGCATGAAAAGCATCTGGCTTGAATTTGTGCCCTAACAGCTGAACTGTGAGAGGGCCTGCAGGGGAAGAGCTGAACATCACAAACTGGGATGGGAAGGTTAATTCTGACAAACGCTTCCTTTATTAATAATCAGCTTTAAATCCTGCGTGTAATCTGAATGCTGTACGAAGAAATAAACCCCAGAAATACAGAAAAAAACCTCTGAGAGAACATTACCAAAACTTGGTATTGGCAAACGTTACCTTAGGATGACTTGGAAAGGATGAAGAGGAAAAACTACAAAGCTTATTACATGGCTTGAAGATAAGGTGGTGCGCAAACGTCGTCCTGCTAATATGCGTGAACCAGTAAACCCAGTATTGCTGTGAGAGCTCACTTGGATGAATTTGCTTTAATCTTTTTATCTTGTCGCTTTTGGGGTTGGGGTTTTTTTTGGGGGGGGGAGGCTGTCCCTGGTCTGTGTGAAAAAGTGCAGCATTCGTGTGACCACGAGGTTGGAGTTCTTTGGAAATACAGAATCTCTCTGCGGAGAATAGTGGTAATAACAATTTTTAAAAATTTGTATGGATCAGTGATGGCCAAGGCACAGATTCAGTCTGACAGCATCTGATGCAATTTGGTGATGCTCCATACAGCCTCACTGTCGGATTTTTCTGTCTGGGCTGTGCAGCTCTTTTGTGAGGGCATCTTTCCTATTCAATCCTTTTATACTTTTTTCCCCACCATTCCCAAACTTTCTTTTTTTTTTTTTTTTTTTTTTCACTAGACCTGTTACTGCCTGGTGAGACCCCACCTGGAGCACTGGGTCCAGTTCTGGGCTCCCCGGTTCAAGAAAGATGAGGAACTCCTGGAGAGAGTCCAGAGGAGGGCAACAAGGATGATGGGGGGACTGGAGCATCTCCCCTAGGAGGAAAGGCTGAGGGAGCTGGGCTTGTTGAGCCTGGAGCAGAGAAGGCTGAGAGGGGATCTCATCACCACCTACAAATATCTCAAGGGTGGGGGTCACGAGGAGGGAGCCAGACTCTTCCCAGTGGTGCCCAGCGCCAGGCCAAGGGGCCATGGGCACAACCTGAAGCAGAAGAGGTTCCAGTTGAACGGGAGGAAGAACTTCTTGACTGTGAGGGTGATGGAGCCCTGGCCCAGGCTGCCCAGGGGGGCTGTGGAGTCTCCTTCTCTGGAGATCTTCAACCCCTGCCTGGCCGCTGTCCTGTGCCCCCTGCTCTGGGTGAGCCTGCTTGAGCAGGGGGGTTGGGCTGGATGATCCCCGGAGGGCCCTTCCCACCCTGGCCATGCTGGGATTCTGGGATTCTGTAATATTGCAAGAAAAAAAAAATGGACTTGAGGGCATCAGCTCAGGCTTTGTGCTGTGATGTGTGGTAACATGTTGATTTTTCTCCTGACTACACTCCTGGTGCTCCTTTCAGAGACCTAACCATGCATCCCAAGGTATGACGCACACGTATTTCTTCTAATTAAAAGATTTTAGTACATCAATCTCAGTGTTGTAATTCATTCTATTAACAGCGTAATATTGTGAGATGCTTGGTGTTTGCTAAATTTTGCTTGAGCTCCCACTTGTGTTGTTATACTCGCTTTCAGGAAGGAATTGGACAAGCTTTTTACATTTTGGCTTTCTGGATGGAACGTGAAGTCTGAAATTTTTATGTAGGTGTATTTACATTGTGTTCAGGACCAAAAATCAAGATGGTGAGCTCCCTGTGATAAGTCGCATTGCTTGGTTAAATTTCTAAAAAGTCAAGGTTATGTGAACTGAATGTTCCCCAAACAATTTTGCCTGTGTTTTTTTATTCTTTTCTGGCTGCAGACAGGTCCAGCCCTTCCCCTGCCCCAGCTGAAATTAATGTGTCCCAAGTACGTTGTGACGTACAACGCGCCTTGCCCTTCTCCGACCGAATGTGCTCAGCTTCCCCGTGCCCCCCTGCTCCCTTCAGGAGTGTGTGTAGGGGTAACGTGCTCCCCATGCTCTCATTATTCTGGGTACACTTCTGATGTTTTTTCCTTCCAACAGCTGGCTGCTTTCCTCCAGTGATAATGGAATGTCCCTAAGTGGCCATTGGGGCCATCGAGATGACTTAAATTCGAGGACCAGATGTGTTAATACACTGATGTATGCGATGCAACAGGTTCTGTGTTGGTGTAGAGTCTAAATAATTGTCCATACAGGCCCTTATGTGTTGGGGAGGAGAGTAGAACTGTTGGGCAACGTAGTAGAGGTAAAGGCTTTGGGGTTTTTGGGGGGTCTGGGGTTTTGGGGGCATTTCTGGGTTTTGTGGGTTTTTTTTCCCCTCGCCATTGCCTTTTTTGCCACTTATGTTCTACTTCTTTCTTGGTGTGTTTTCAGTTTCTTGTCCTGTTTTCCATCTGGCCCAACAGAGCCAGTATCTCCCCAGGAACTGCGTGCTTGCTGTAGCACAGAAGTGGAACCAGGCGCTCGGGCCCAGCACGTGCAGGCGCCCAGGCAGGTGCCACCCTACAGACCTGTGGTGCGCAGGCACGGTGGGGCTTTCTGGTGCTGGAGGCTCCGAGAGGGACCAGCTTGGCTTTCGTTATTGGAGAAGACTTTTCAAGTTTTGACAATACCGGTGTTAACGCTGGGACCCTGTGATCTGTGTCTGACCTGGTGGAAGGGTTCGTTGAATGCTCGCGATCCAGTTGCATTTTAATGAGAGCAAAATGACGGCGCTCTGAAGCCCTTCAGAGAGGGACCTGTCTGATGGCAGCTTCTTCCCTCACTGCAATCCTGCGGATTTGGGGCTCGGGAGGGAGACGGAGCTATTCCTGACTCTGCCTGCTCAAAAGAAATCCCAAAAAAGCCCCGACCCAGCGTTTCCCATCAAAAATGAACTGCATTGCCGTGGCAACATGACTTGCTCCTACGGGGAATTAGGTGAGGCAGAAGCTGTCGGAGAAGGAAAGACCCAACTGTCCTGAAAGCAACGCAGAATCCTGCTGAGTTAAATGGCACCGGCACCCAGACCCAAGGAAGGTGGGAAGAGAGTCGGAGCTGAGCTTCCATGCTCTGCACAAAACCATTTCTCTTTTCATGGTTTGTCAAACCCACTGTTTGTTTTTTTTTTTCTTTTTCTTATGCAAATTCTTTTGTTTCTGTTTCAGCTGAATGGTGCAAGGACCCAAAATGGGACATT
The DNA here is from genome assembly GCA_034008185.1 of Gorsachius magnificus. Lineage (NCBI taxonomy): Eukaryota > Metazoa > Chordata > Aves > Pelecaniformes > Ardeidae > Gorsachius > Gorsachius magnificus. Next base: position 3,085,158 of record CM067103.1, on the reverse strand, counting down.
TTATTAGAGGCATGCAGTGTTGGAGGCAGAAGCCAAGCAGAGAAGGGTGAAGAGAGATTTTCTTTCACATCTTGCACAATGAGTAGAAAATAACGGGTGACTCTGCACTTTGGCTGAGCAGTTTTAGCCAACTGCTCTAATAACTGCGGTTACTACCGTGATAAATAATTGAAAGTTGTTAAACTGCGATCAATCGCGGTGCAGAGAAAGAAGTCATTAATGGTAAGCGTAGGTGTTAAATAAACCCCTGCGTCCCGAGTCACTGGACCCTGAATTCACATGCGTGCACGAGTCTGGTGGAGCCCTGCCTGGAGCGTCTCAGCGGCTCCTGATATTTCTGTGTGTTCGACACCTTCAGCAGCTGCTGCTGGTGAGCGATGTGGTGGAACTGAATCAGCAGAGCAGGAGTCCGGCCAAGCTAATTAAAGTTCTTGAGTGCTTCAGCGACTCCTTCCTTGGTATTGCTGAAGTAGCTGAGAACGGCACTGGTGAGCCCGGCACTGGGAACAGCATCCGCTGCAGTTTGTTGGGTTTATCTTTGGAGTGGAGAGAGTTGGGTTTTAACGTTAACTGTGGTGTATTTGTATTAGGGAAGGAACGCAGGGGTGCTCCTGAGCGACTTTATGCTCGGGTGGGGAAGGCAGGAAAGCTTGCGACATCCTCGCCTCTGGTGCAGAACTGTGCATGAAGAGCTGCAGCCCTGGCCGCGTCCCTTTTCCTGGGACGTTAGGCAATTGATCTGTAAAGCTTGGGCTGAAACCATCAGGTTCCTCGAAGATGGGAGCTGAAGCTCACATGAAGTTCGTTTTAAGCATCGAGACACCTAAAACACCTCTGGGGATCGGTCCTGTGCTGCGTGGGAAGCTGTGGAAGTGCGGCATTGAAGTGCTTGCTGTGGCCCGCGTTGCTGGGGAAACGCAGCTCACGGCTCAGTGCTATTTGGCGTTTTCTAAAGGGGTGGCTTTGTGCCCAGCGATATTGTCCTGTGTAGCGCTGATGGGGAGCTGCAGAAAAACAAGCCCCAGAAGCCGGATCGCTGTACTTTAGGAGAGGCTGTTGCATCTTGCACAGAGCAAGATGGACAAAAGCGTTCCCAGAGAATTCAGTTGTGAGCAGGAATCCAGGAACGACTCTAATTTATAAACATTAGGGTCAAATCGCTTCTTTTTCTGCCCATCGAATGTCGTCTTTTTTCACTTTGATTCAACTTGGCTTATAAATACCCATTTGTGCCAAACTACACCCATGTACCAGGCTGTGCAGTACTGGGAGGTTTTGTATGTGCTCATGTTTAAGTCAGCAAATCCTTAATTTGCCAGGGTTCTGTTCTGTCCCTTTGAGATTTATTTTGTGTGTGCTGTTCCTGTGAACAGCCAAAATGCACCTTGTTAGAGACAAACTGAAAGTATTGAGTACGGTCACGTACGTGTTGCCTATGCTCAAACACAGCACAGTCAGCAGCTAAAGTGATTTAATTTTTATTTGCACACTCAATGTGCGTTAACAAATTCAACATACAAGGTAGCGTTACATCATGTCGATTAGCTTACAGCATTATGCAGTTTCACACATGTCGAGTTAGGTTTTTTGCCTTTTTTTTTTTTTTTTTCCACACAAAGTTGTAACTGTCCAAGTTAATTTTACAATAGAAGACACAAGGTAAAGAATAACCACACCTGGGAGATTTTACAGTGAGTTGCTGTCGCTTACTGTCTTCTTACGTTTTAAAAAATATATATCTGCACATCTTCAGTTTCCTATTGTTCCAGAAGAGTGTTGGAGCTACTCCTATCCGCCCGTAGCCAAAGTCTATTTACCCTGAGCGTGTTTCCTGGACAAGAAGTTCATCTTTCCTTTTCAACTAAAGGAATCTTAAGGAGATGGTCTAGGCTTACGCATGCTTTTCACACCGAAGTGGGGGGTGGGGTGGGGGGGGGAGGGAACTTTGTTGTTGTTGTTAATACGACTGGTTAAGATGGCTGGAATGGTGTTAGAAAGCGTGTTGCAAGGCAAGGTTGTGACAGTTGCTAAACGTCAGCGACGCAATTGCTTAGTGCAAAAAGTAGGATGGAAATAGATCTACACCGATTTCCAAGGGAGAACTCGTTCTCTGGTTGTTGCTGTTGGCCACTAATGGAGCAGGAGCTCGAAAGCGTTTAAGACAAAGATAAAATCTATGATAACCTCAGGCAGAAACCTCGTAATCGGGATCAATACGGCGGGAACGGACGTCCACGCTTCTGTCTGCCACACAAGGCTGCGAAATAGCGAGCTCCAGCTTCAATGCGACTTCTGTTGCTAAAAGGACACTGCCTGGAAGGGAGGCTGAATGGGTAACTAGCTGTGAGTGAGAAAACTCAGCTTTCCAAAAATAATTTCTAAGGAAGAGATGCCAAAGTATCGCCGACTAACAAAGTGCTGACTGTTCGCGCGAAGAGCCCTCCCAGCAGCTGCTGCTTTACGCAGTTGCTGGAGAGGAAACCGAGTAAGACTTGCTCAATTATTCGACTTCCATGAGTACGACAGTGGAAAGGATCATTTTTCCCACGGGGCTCTAAAATTCAGTAGTCAAGTCCTGTAAGTCGTTAAATGATCTTAAATTTTTTAAAATTATAAAACACTATTTACATTCTGCAGGGCAGGGAACAGACTGGCTGCCTGGAAGCAACTCAACGTTTGCTGAAAATCCGCGGTCTTCCGCGTGCCCCTCTGCAAGCTCAGTTCTGCTTTCGATTTCCATTGGAGAGTTCAGCAATAATTTGAGTTTCTACAGCCTGTTCTAAGTACGCCCGCTCAGTTTACCAACAATCTTTACAATCTGGTATTTGCTGCCAGTTATCATCCTGTCCTGGTTCGAATGGAATAAAAAGCCAAATTGAGTGACTTGCCAGGATGCTACTGTCTTGTACAAAACCAGTTCGTAGGCCCACGTGTTACCGTGAGAGCGAGTGCAGCCGCTTCCAAACTTCACTTCTGTTTGTGGAACTTTACTCCGTGAACTTCTGTTCAAAACTAACGACTGTTCAGGGTTAATGGCCTGAAACGCTACAGCTCACGCTCCTCGAGTAATATTTCTATGCTTCAGAGGTGATGGGAAGCACATCCTAAGTCATAGAAGTCATTCACAAGTTAAAAACTAACTCAAGCTGCCTTGAAACCCTGCAAATTAAACTTCTCGAAGCGCTTGGCGCATTTCGTAGTGAGAGGCTTTGCCCTGTGTTTGCTCCTGTTTTGAGAGCTGGCTTTCAGGTGACTGCAAGATGGTCCATGATGCAAACCGACTCAAGTGTGACTGACGAGAAGCTTTGTAAGCTTTTCACTTAAAACCTCTCCCCCCAAGATCTTTTCCTATCTCAGATATCTTAATGCTACTGTAACAGAGCTTAGCAATCGCGTAGAATTGCACGTTTAATGTTTAAAAGAATTGGCAAGAGTTTCCTGACGTGACGCGGCAGTTTGGGGTTTTCTCCACGGGCCCTTCCTGCACAGACAGGGTGAAATGAAATGAAATGAAATGGAGCGGAGCTTCCCCAGCTCTGACGGTTCGGGAGATCACGCCTGCGCTTACTGCCACGTGGCAAAAGCAACATGGTCGATGTGTGGGTGTTTGAATTCGATGGTGTGACCTTACAGCTCCGCAAGTACGTCGCACTGGCAAGCGTTTCAGTACCTGACAACAGAATTATTTCTTCTCGGAAGGAAAGTGCCATTTTCCCCTGTATTTTTCCGTTTGCGCTAGTGCAGAATTCTAAACCGCCTTTAGATGGAACTGCGGCCGGTACTCCCAAACCAGCAAAGAACAGAACCGCAAGAACCAGCGGGCAGGCAAACTAACAAGAAACTAGAGGTTCAACAGCAGAATTCAGAAACTTTGGGAGAAGCCTAATAAAGACAGGCCAATCGTGGTGAATACCAGCAAAGACAGTTCGGCACAAACACAACTTCCATAGTGACAGATAATTGTATTAAAATCTGCAACTTGATAGCGGTAGTTATACTAATTTCAGTTTGTATTAGGCATGCAATAGCGTGATTACACTGTTATATATAGTTGTGGTATCTTTTTTTATTTTTTTCCCACTTAATGCTCTTTAGAATTTTAGTGCCCTGCAAAATCACATCACTAGAGAACCAATCAGCTGCTGCTTCTTACGAAAGTTTAGTTCTACAGCTAAAACAAGGTTTAAGTCTGTTCTACGAGTCGGCTGTCGCTGCCGCAACCTCTGCTAGTATTCGCTCAGGCTGTGCCATTTGGCAACTGGCTTCCTAGGGTTCTCACACACCTCTCGCCAGTGTTCCACGCCACCTGCCGTGATGCTGTGCGCTCCCAAAATCAGCCGTCCCACCACTTCGTTTTTTGTGGTACGGTCGAAATCAATAACTAGAAATTCAATGCTGATGTCAGGAAGGAGATCGATGGGGATATCGTAAATGAAGGATTCGTTGAAGACGGGATTCAAAGTGCACTTCTTCACGTGAGTCTTCTTTTTTGCTATGCGCTTTCTTCCGTAATAAACATTCACCTTAACGTAGGGATCTGCTGGAGAAGAGAGAGAAATAAACCAATAACACAGCCCAGTAACGCTCCTGCAAGTGTCGGATCGGGTTTAGCTTGGTGAACTTGAGCTGGCTCAGGTAAGTGGTGTGAATCCAGGCTACCTGCTGCAGCTCCCCCGGGATGGGGGCAGCGCTGGTGTATTTTCTCATTGCAAAGCCTGATGCCAGCACTGCAAGGTCTTAATGAGTTTCAACACTGCGTGGGGATCAAGTCGCACGTAATCTGCGGTAATTAAGCCTAGAAATACCAAATGGGTGGCTTTTTGGTGAGGTCAGCACCCAAATGGCCAAACCCTTCGTTTTTCACTAGCGTCTATGACAGGAAATATTTTTACCCTATTTCAGGAAAGGGCCCAGCAAAGCGTCAAAATGGTTTCAAAACTTTGCAGGTGGAAAACATTTGTAGTGGAAGGAACTGAAAAAGAAAAAGGTTTAAAACAAAGCCTTAGTTCTTCCACCAGCCTCACTTTGTTATGTTATCGGTCAGCTTGCTCTTTATGCAGGTGCTGGTTTGGGATTAAAATTAAGAGACCACACACACGGTGCTTTCTTTTTTTTTCACCTAATGCAAGTTTCGAAGCTGGATGTCACTCACCCAGCTAACACTGGCTAATTTTCACTTTTTTTTATCCCACTGATGACCTTATGCTTAATATAAAGATCATAGAATCACAGAATGGTTTGGGTGGGAAGGGACCCCTAGAGGTCACCCAGCCCAACCCCCCTGCAGGAGCAGGGACACCTTGAACCACATCAGGTTGCTCACAGCCCCATCCAACCTGGCCTGGAATGTTCCCAGGGATGGGGCCTCCACCCCCTCTCTGGGCAACCCCTGCCAGGCTTTCAGCACCCTCACTGGAAAGAATTTCTTCCTTAGATCCAGTCTAAACCCACCCTGCTTCAGTTTAAAGCCATCCCCCCTTGTCCTGTCCCAGCTGGCCCTGCTAAAAAGCTTGTCCCCCCCTTTCCTCTGGGCCCCCTTGAAGCCCTGACCGGCCGCACTCAGCTCTGCCCGCAGCCTCCTCTGCTCCAGGCTGAACACCCCCAACTCTCCCAGCCTGGCCTCCTAGCAGAGGGGCTCCAGCCCTCGGAGCATTTTAGTAGCCCCTCGGAGCATTTTAGTAGCCCTCCTCTGGCCCCACTCCAACAGGTCCATGTCTTCCTTGTGCCGAGGGCTCCCGAGCTGGACGCGGGGCTCCAGGGGAGGTCTCCCCAGAGCAGAGCAGAGGGGCACAATCCCCTCCCTCCACGCTGGCCACGCTTCTCCTGATGCAGCCCAGGGTAGGGTTGGCTTCTGGGCTGCCAGCGCCCGTGGCCGGCTCATGGCCAGCTTTTCATCCCCCAGCACCCCCAGGTCCCTCTGGGCAGGGCTGCTCTCCATCCTTTCATCCCCCAGCCTGTATGGATACCGGGGGTTACCCCGATCCAGGTGCAGGACCTTGCCCTTGGCCTTGTTGAACCTCATGAGGTTCACACATGACCCCACCTCTCCAGCCTGGCCAGGTCTCTCTGGATGCCATCCCGTCCTTCTGGCGTGTCAACCGCAGCACTCAGCTTGGGGTCATCTACAAACTTGCTGAGGGTGCACTCAATCTCACTGCCTATGTCATTGATAAAGATATTAAACAGCACTGGTCCCAGTACAGACCCCTGAGGGACACCACTCGTCAATGGTACAATCATATAAAGAAAAGAATCTCCTGCAAGATTCAGCAGGTAGAAGAGCAGTTACTAAAAAAAATCTTCTTAAAAAAGGAGTAAAATTTAAGGCTGCAGTAGAGAGTTAAGCCTAGTTTGCGTTCTTTCTGAGGTGTACAAGAGAAAGCTGCAAAACCAGGATTAAATTTGGTCTCAGTCAGGCTATTATTGAATCTCAAGTTGATTCCCACCATTTTCCCAAATTTCTGAAGGAAACTTTGCTAAGGGGCTTCAGGAGTCTGAGAATCTGTGACTGTAAAACAGGAAAGCCAGAAGAGCTGCTCCTTCCTTCAAACAGTAGAACAATAAAACCAGCAAAAACCACAAAAAAGGGGAAAAAAATAGTTTCTCATGTCCTATGAATTTACTCCCCTCTACCATGAGTCTATCCCTCCTCTTTTTTACACTTGCTCCCTTCTGCCATCCTCTTCTAGGAGCAGGGTTTGAGGTAGGCGTAGTAAGCAGCAGTTGTGCCGTGGAAAAAAATGCTGCTAAGGGTGATGATGAGCGCCAGCAGGACGGAGGCACGGACCCTGCATGGTCTGGGCAAAAGCAACCCGAGATCTGCTTAGTTTGGCAAATGCTGTCTTCATAAACAGAGCAGGTGATGCCAGAAAGATGCGACTGTTGGTCTCGCAGCAGGAAGGGTTTGGTCTTGTTTGTATAACCATCTGTTGGCGAGTGCTGGATCACGCATAGCGATCCATCGCCCTTAGGAAGACTTTGAGGAAATGTGCACAAAGAAAGAAAATGTTCAGATAAGACAAGACAAGCGAAAAGATCTGAAAGTGAACCTGGAGATTTTTTTTTTTATACATGCATTTAGAGCTGGAGAAAATAGCTTCTACCTGAGAGGCCAGTGATATCCATCTTTGGCAAGTGTCTGGCTTTCAGCACCACAACGGTCATTCTCTGCGCCACAGGCTGGTAAGACAAGGAGACCTGCAGCTCCCCTCTGCTAATGCATTTCTGTGAAAAAGAAACAGAACTTATTAAGACAAGATGCTCTTATAAACAGGGACAATTCAGTTCTACTTGAACGGGAGGAAGAACTTGTTGACTGTGAGGGTGATGGAGCCCTGGCCCAGGCTGCCCAGGGGGGCTGTGGAGTCTCCTTCTCTGGAGATCTTCACCCCCCGCCTGGCTGCTGTCCTGTGCCCCCTGCTCTGGGTGAGCCTGCTTGGGCAGGGGGGTGGCACTGGGGGAGCTCCCGAGGTCCCTGCCAGCCCCTGCCATCCTGGGATTCTGAATTGCTGGTGGTCGCCAGAATTGCCTTTCCCTCTGCTAAATGCCTAAGAAGTTGGAAAATTGGATGCCGGCCATTTTATGAGCCTCAGGCAGATGGAGCCTCTGGGAGAAGGAGCGGGCAGCACAACATAACTCTCCCTGTGCTGGTCACCCTGCGCCTGTTGAGCACTGGAAGCATCAGTACAGCGTCTCTCCTTGAATTCTGTTTCCATCAGGGCGAGCCTGGTGGGTACCTTCGGAGAGAGCAGCGGCCCTGGCTGCCTTTTGATGGCTACTAGAGGCATCTGTGGGGTTTAGGAGCTTAAGTTTCATTGAATTTTGGTGGCATTTCGATGGCCGAGCACCTCAAGTTCCCTATGTATGCTCTGACGGCTTCACCATCGGTTTAGTCTGCAAAGGTAAAGGCTGAAGCTAAAAGCAGATAAACCCAGATCTACGCGGTGAAACTCGCTGTAGATCCTTTCAAAGAGTAATATAATATTACGATAATTAGGTTTGGTTTCCAGATGGCATTCATTAGCTTGCATTGAGATGACACTAATTTAGATTAAGTTTATTCGCTATCAAGACAAACAGCATTAGCAATGGGTATGAAATCGTGTGGTGTCGGTAACCCCTGAGAGCAGAGCTATCGCAACAAGTCAGATTGCTGCCTGCTGAAAGTTTTGACCTTGCCCTCCTCCTGTCCCATCAACACCCAGTACTGTTAACTCTGTGAAGAAAAGGGGGGTGGGGGGTACCCAAATAAAGGAATTTTTCTCACTTTACACCGGTAAAACACTACAGTGATTGTCACACAGAACGCTCTGGTGATCGCCCACGAGGGGAAGCTGTTCTTCCAACTGCCGGTATTCAGCTTAGCAGGGAAGCATTGTGCAACTGAATCACAGAATCGTTTGGGTTGGAAAAGCCCTTTAAGCTCCCCCAGCCCAACCGTTCCCCTACCCCTGCCATCCCACCCCCAAACCCTGGCCCTCAGCACCGCCTCTGCCCGGCTGTTAAATCCCCCCAGGGCTGGGGACTCGACCCCTTCCCTGGGCAGCCCCTTCCAGTGCCTGACAGCCCTTTGGGGAAGGAATTGTTCCCCAGGGCCAACCTCACCCTGCCCTGGCACAACTTGAGGCCGGTGCCCCTCGTCCCATCGCCCCTTCCCTGGGAGCAGAGCCCGACCCCCCCGGCTCCCCCCCCCCGACCCTCACCCCGCTCCTTTTTAGAGCCCCGCGCTTCGGCAAGTTCGAGGTGAACTTAAACACAGAAAATGTTCATTATAATTTGGGTGGTTTCTTGTTATTTGAGCAGTTCCCATGTGTTTAAATTTAAGGCAAATTTTCCAAAGGCGAGGAACGAAGCCTATTGTTACTCATATGAAATTTTGGGAGGAGAGTAAATAGATGAGCAAATTCCTGGCCCTGGAAGGGAAATGTTGAGAACTTTGGCTCCTTGGATACACAGAATACAATCACCAGAGATAGTTTGGAGGTGTGTGTCTTAGTTTTGGGGTTCTTTTGGTCTGAAGTAATTTAATGCAGTTACTTGAAAGTCATTTGTGTTGTTAGATTCTCTGTTAGGAATCATAGAATCGTTTAGGTTGGAAAAGACCCTTAAGATCATCAAGTCCAACTGTTCCTGGGAGTGTTCATGAGGGTGGGATGTATGCCTTCGCTGGCTTAGCTCGGTGCAATAATTTACTGGGTTTTAAATGCAATTCTGTGTTCCAGATTCTGAAATTTTCTGACATTGAAAACTTTGTTCCGTAACGGCTGTTTTGGCATCGTGGAACTATGCAGCTTTGCAAGAATGCACACCTGACACTAAGGTAAAGCTATTTTTGATTACTAATAAATGTTAAATAATTTGCATCCTTGATTAAATCTATTTGTATTTAGCGTGACCTTTTATCTCTATTTTTAAGCTATTACTTCTAAGAGAAACGGTCAATGCCCTGAAAAGAACACTATTAAAAGAACCTGAACCTGAATCACTTGTCATAATGTAAAGCATCCCAAGAACCTAAAAAAAGCAAAGTAATCACCAGAACTCTGGTTTTGCTGGTTTTGTTTTCGGTTGTTGACATGGAGTCTCCTTTAAATAACTTTAAAAAAAAAAGTTAAATGCCCTGTATAGTAGAAAAAAACATTTCAAGTAAAATACTGCCGCTCTAGGACGTAACGAAGTATTTTATAGAGCCCAGCAATGATTTCCAGCACGTGAAGGCAGAAAGTGAGCCCAAATGCCATTTCCTATTGCACCTGCGGGATGGGTAGCAGAAATAAACTAAGCAAGAAAACAAAAATAAAAAATAAAGCACCACCTCCTCCTCCTACTTGAGCAGAGTGTGTTCTCTGAGACAGAAGACATCTTCCCCAATGTAAGCCTTAATATCTTCGTACTCTGCACTGGTGAGGCCGCCCCTGGAATACTGGGGTCAGGGTTGGGCCCCTCCCTCCCAGAAAGACCTGGAGGGGCTGGAGCGTGTCCAGAGAAGGGCAGCGGAGCTGGGGAGGGGTCTGGAGCCCCAGGCTGCTGGGGAGCAGCTGGGGGAGCTGGGGGGGTTCAGCCTGGAGCAGAGGAGGCTGAGGGGAGCCCTCATCGCTCCCTACAACTGCCTGAGAGGAGGGGGGAGCCGGGGGGGTCGAGCTCTGCTCCCAGGGAAGGGGCGATGGGACGAGGGGCAGCAGCCTCAAGTTGTGCCAGGGCAGGGTGAGGTTGGCCCTGGGGAACAATTCCTTCCCCAAAGGGCTGTCAGGGGCTGGAAGGGGCTGCCCAGGGAAGGGGTCGAGTCCCCAGCCCTGGGGGGATTTAACAGCCGGGCAGAGGCGGTGCTGAGGGCCAGGGTTTGGGGGTGGGATGGGAGGGGTAGGGGAATGGTTGGGCTTGATGAGTTGGGTTAGGTCTTTTCCAACCTAAACAATTCTATGGTTCTCTGATTGCTCATCTTTCTAGTTTACAGCAGTAAACACTAAGAGTGGGATTCATTTCACCTATAATTCAGCTGTCTACGTTTGACAAAACCATCTTAGACACACTGTGTTCTCAAGTGAGAAAAACCCAATCATCTAGGGTGGGATTCACCTGAGCTGAATTAGGGATCTGCTCTGGGACAAGAGGAATCGCATCAGACTCCGCTGACTGTGTCGATGTATTCCCACTTACTTGCGGCTTACAGTAACCAGTTCAGATGTAGATAAATGCAAGTATGGGCGTCTAAAATGGTCAGGACAAATCTCCCTCTCTAAGTGAGGTCAGGGCTGGGCACTGCTGATGAACGTCCCGTTATCACATCAGCTCTTTTACTTGGAGATGGGGACTTTGCCTTTTTTTTTTGGGCATTCCTCATTTCTATGCCTAAATGGTGACTATGCCTTATCAAATCGCTGTAACTGCACAGCAAAGAACTGCCTCACGAAAAAAGCAGAGCCATACAATACCAATAACGGGGATCTGTGTAAAAATGGGTTTCATGGCTAAGGATTTGCAGTCTTCCTGCTTATTAGACCACAGAGGCTCCCGGATCAAATACAATGCAAGGAGCCTAGTGCGACACTAGATGAAGCGACTTACTTGTATGTTCCTTTTGAGGATCTCCCTGGTCAGTTGAACCTTTCCAGTGCTTGGATCCACCCCTGCAAGGGGCACCATGACCTCTCCAATTACATCATCTCGAGAAAAGCGATCAAAGCTCAACACGAGGAAGTGAAGCACCAAATCCTGAAGCTGGCTGTATGGGATCCCGTAGAAGGTGAAGGTTTCATCAAAGACTGGGTCTAACGTCTTGCGAAGCACACGAGTCTTCACTCGATGCCTTTTATCTGGAAGAATTGTCATCTTGATGTAAGGGTCAGAGCTCTGAGTGTGCTCATCCATCACTGGGAGCCCGTGAGCCTCCTGAATGGTAACCACCAGCGCTTTTTTAGGGAAGTTGTAGTCCACTGAGAAAGTCAGTTCACCCAACATGACATCATCCCCTGGAGAAGATGGGGAGGAGGTTTTACTTCCTCCTGGAGTGAGGCTTTGATCTGGACTTAGTTCATCACCATAATCTACTTTAATTGGGAGCTGGTCAACATGGGGGGCTGCATTTGGCCCATCTGGAGCCTTCTCGGAGCCTATTAAACCGGATTCAGCAGCATCCACCAAGAGGTTTCCCCTTCCAGTCTCCTTGGGAGTGCCATTCTTGTCTCTCCGGATTCGGTTGATTTTCTTCTTGTTACTCAAGGTCTCCGGATAGATACTGATGCCTTTCAACATGTGAATGAATTTATATGGTGGGGTTTTGTGCTTCTTTTCTGCTTGCTGGTGACAGCATGTCCACACAAAAACTGTTACTGAGACAGAAACCACAAGGACAGTAGCACCAATGAGGCCTGCCACAACTGGAGAGACATCTGCGGAGAAGACAAGGCAGTCAGGAAAGAGCTCGCACCTTCGTGGTGGCTGTGCCCCCAGGGGGGGGCCAAGCACGCCTGGATGGAGATCTATATGGTACTACTACGTTGTTCTTAATTCAATAATCCTGGGATCAAAACTTCCCCAGAATAAAAAAAAAAATCCTTTCCTTTAAATTTAGATTTTCCTGCATAGGAAACATCTTACACTACCAACACATGCTTCACCTATGTTTCATGTGCCAAGAACTGCAAGCGGTTGATTGCCGTATCTTGCCGAATCAAGCTCCCGCATTACCAGCACCTCCTCAGCTCACAGGAATATGGTTTCTTGATTTGCAGGAGGCAATTTTTATTTTTTTTTTTTTTTAATGCCCTGTTCAGAAACATTACACAATTCTATTTTAACAGCAGGGAGGTAGTAATAAATATGGCTATACCACTGGATCCGGAGCTATCCCTTATGAACAATTTCTAAAAAAATCACTTTGGCCTGAAATGGTTGATTATTTTCTCCTAGCCCCTTACGACAGATACACCAAAAAGACACGAGAGGTGTCATTTGGATAGATGACAATTATTTTTTTTCTGGTGGGGGTGAATATGGCCCTGATCCAAGATGTTCGAGGCCGCCTTTGCCTTGGGGAGTTGGCCACTGCACGTCCATATACCACGACAGCGATCTGTACCGCGCTGGTGGACTGCTTCTCCCCCAGTGATTGCGCTGACCGTTCCCACAGCCTGCTCTGGGCAATGCCAAGCACTAACGAAACGAGCACGCAGGTCCCTCTCTGTGCCTCACTCACAAGCTGAGGTTGCTCTCTGTAATCGTTCCTCTCCTCTTCCATCCCAGTATGGCTACTGATGTCCTTACAGGTTTGGATGAGCTGGGAGCTACTGACAACACTCTGTCCCCCCCCCCACCAGTTACCACCAAAACTCCTTTGTGTGAAAAATCCAATGTCCAAAACCAACAGACAGAAAATCCTGTATTGGGATTTAGGGATTATTTGGATGTAGGGATTATTTGTTATTTTCTAGAGCTTACGTCGACCATGTTCTTCAGTAATGAGAAGCCAGAATCAGAAAGCACCATTTTTAGCAACCATGCTGGTTATTTTCTATTTCTAAGAGTTGCCTTTGGAGAAGTATTACCAAGACACAGAATGAAACCAGCAGTGTTGAGCTCCCCAGTATATTCTATCGACATACTGGGGCACTTCCAGTCAAGGGCCACCAAGATGATTGGAAAGTTGGAGTGGATGGAGGATGGAGAGCAGATGGAAGATGAGGAGAGAACGAAAGAGCGGGGTTTATTCGGTCTTAAAAAGGAAAGGAAAAGGGAGATATCTTTTTGCTGTCTTCAATTTCTTAGTGAGAGGTTCTAGGGGAGGTAGAGCCAGGTTCTCTTAAGAACTTATTACAGTATTCTTGGTTTAATCATCATGAAAATTATTTTTTTTTTCCTTTGGAAGCGAGCAAACAAAAAAGCCCTCCAGCCCTATGTCTCTTTCTTTACAAAGGGTACAAACCGCTTCCATAGTAAAAGGGAAAACCAAAAATCATTGTCAGGACAATCACGGCAATCGCCAAACAGAACAGCCAGTACAAAAGGAAAGCTTGTCCACTTTTCATGTCTGCATTCTGTACCATAGAGAAGAGAAAAATAATCTTCCAAACTCATACTGGAAGCTACAGAGAGCACCTTAACTTTGTGTTTTCTCTGTTCTTTCCACATTATTATTTTCTGAGGTTAACAAAGAGGACGAGACTGCCAGACTATAACCTGGATATCTGACAGGCTCAGGAAAAATGGATTTTCAGGAGAATATGCCGCCTCTCTTGCAAAAATTGCAAAATCCCTTTTGGCTGGACAGAGCTCTTCCCAGACTGAAGCTGGAAGGCTGGCACCACTGACTGACTCCACGGATAAATCTGCCTCAGGCCCCACTGCAAGTATTACCATTGGGTTGTATTAACTAAAGCAAGAAGAATTCATAATCTTCACAAAACAGCCCCCAAACCTAACTCTGTTATTTAATGGTCCCTCTTTGAAATGAGGCAAGTGGTCTTCAACAGCTAATTTGAATACAATTCAGCCCTATACCAAAATTAAAAGCCTCCATCGTTACACAAAAAAGGACAAACGCTGAAACTCCTTCCTTATTCTGATCTCATTTTTGGGTGGGTGTTTTGTTTCTATTGTGCCTTCACAGAGCAAGCTCTTGTACCTTCATTTCCTGCAGATCTGACGGCCCATTTTAGAAGAAGCAACCAGCAGTCCGACTGGAAAGCATCAAATAAGTCTTTGTGATCTTTCTTCCAGGGAAATATCTTAACGCTTAAATTTGGCTCCCGTAACGTTCTGTGGCAAAGAATTCCTCAGCTTAATTACGTGGCATGACAAAACGAGGGCTTTTGTTTTGAGCCCACCCCACCTCGTTCCATTTGATGCCTGGTCTCGCATTAGAAGAAGCGGAGAGCGATCGTTCCCTGCTCTGCGCTGCTCGTGACACCCCTCTTGTCCTGGCTGAAGACTCCTACTTCTGTAATCATTCCATACGGTCGTTAATCCTGGCTCCACAATTCCTTACAGTTGCAAATTGCGCTGATGCAAAGCTGCCTAAAACCAATTTTAGTTAAGCTCTCGCAACTTTGTGCATAGCAGAGTCCTGCGAATGTCCATTTTAGATGGCACTGCAGCCTGTCTCCTCCCTCAAAAAGAGCAGAACCACGCTTTTTTATTCAAACTTCGCAGGAGAAATCTTTGTTCTGACGTGATGCTAAGATTTAACTGAAACAAAATCAACTTTTCGGGCTATGGGATTATTCTTCAACTAATGAAAGATCACTGAAAACATCCTTTTAAAACTGATGTTTGCTAATTATACCCTAATTGTGGCCAATGGTTAAATTATGACAGCGTGTGGCTCTTGGATTCTAGGAAACACAGAACCTAGATGGTAAGTAGATACGTTGTATGTTATGTAAATGATATGGTATGGGGAATTATTACTAAGTGCTTCAGAATTTAAAGGAGATGTAGTAACCGTGGTTTAACTACAGGGCCTTATGGTCCGAGGGGAAGGTCAGTCAGTTGCTGGAGGACAGAAAGAGGCAGCAATTTGGATCTTCAGGACTGGAGAAACCCAACGCTGCGGTTCCAGCCCTTGTCACCCACTGGACTACACAAAAAAAAAAAAAAAAAAAAAAAAAAAAAAAAAGGCTCTTAAAAAATAGCGAGTACCAACTCAGGAGAATTGTTTCACCAGCAGCCCAGGGAGCCGCGCCATGTCCGTGGCTGGACGGCGGCCACGCAGCCACGGCTCCGGGCCACTTCGCCTCTGATGATTTAGCAGGGTTCGTAGTTTCCCCATCGCCACCCAGGCGCTCCCGGCACCCCCGGGACCGGCTCCCAACTCCGCGGGGCCCGGCCATCCCCCCCGGCGCCCCCGCCCCCCCGCCCGGCCCCGCGCCGCCCCCCCCCCGCGCCCGCAGCCCCCCTCTACCCGACCGCCGGTGCCGCAGCCGCCCCGGCCCCCGGGGAGGCGCGAACAAAGGCCGGGGCGCGGCGCGGCCCGGCACAGACATCACGTCATGCGGCGGGGGCCGCCCGGCCCGGCCGCGCACCTGCTCCCCGCGGGCCCGGGCCTCGCTGCCGCCCGCCGCGCCGCGCCGGGGCCCCACTCACCGAAGCCGGGGTGGACACTGGTGATCTCCGCCATGGCCCAGCTGAGGCCGGGGCAGCCGGGATGCGGAGCCCGGTGCGGAGGCGCCGCGGTGCCGGCCCCCGCCCGGAGGATGCTCGCAGCCCGGGATGCAGGAGCTGCCGACTGGTCCCGATGCGGCGCAGGCCCCGCCCGGCGGCCCGGCCCGCCCCTCCCGCGCCAGCCGGCGGCCGGCCCCCCGCAGCCGCCCGGCGGTGACTCGGCAAGTGTCGGGGCTCCGGCCGCGCCTCCCGGGCGAGGAGCCGGGTGGCACCGAAGCGGCGGCGCGGGGCGGGGGCGTGGGCTCGCGGGGCCGGTGGCCCCGCTCCCGCCGTGAGGGGACTGCGCCGGGGCCGACGGGCTCCGCCGAGGCGCTGAGGGCGGCAGTACCGGGCGGGTCCTCCCTCCCCCACGGGAAGACCCCAGCCCGCCGCCCGGCGGCGTCACGGCGGGGCTGGCGGCCCCCGCGCCGCCAAGATGGCGGCGGCTCGCCCCGCGCCCGGCTAGCGCGGTGGCACGGCGCCTGCGCGGCGGGCGGGCCGGCCCCGCGGCGCTTCCGTTTCCTGCGGGGCGAGCGGGACGGGGCGGCGGGGCCCGGGCCCGGGCGGCGGTGCCCCGGGGCCAGCCGCTTTCCTGTCTTCCAGGTGGGCGCCGGGATGTCGCTCTCGCTGAAGATGCTGCCCTGCAAGAAGAGGAGAGCGGCGGTGGCGGGGCCGCAGAGCCCGCGGGAGCGCGGGGAGGACGGGGAGCTGCCCGCCGCCGGCGGCTCCTCCTCGGCGGCCGCCGCCGATGGCGGCTCCTCCGCCAAGCTGGGTCCGCCCCCCTCCGGCCCGGGCGTGTGGAGGGGGCCCGGGGAGGGCGGCGGAGGGCCCCGGGGCGCCCGCCCGGGGGGGGGGGGGCCGCGGTTCTCCACACGCTGCCGGTCTGGCCTGGGCCCTGCGAGCTCTGCGCCTCGCCGGCGTGGGCCAAGGGGCAGCTTCCTCGGCCTGTTTGTGTTCAGCTTCTCCTTGGGGCGACTGCTCTTTGTGGGGTGTTTGGCTTTATCGGAAGGATTGCAGGTCACCAGGCACCCCGCTTCCCAAGTTTGGGGGGGTTTCCTCCTTTAAAGCATTAGAAAACTAAAGGCGATCTGAAGCCGCTTGCCTCTATTGAAGCCAAACATTAAGCACTGTAGAAGTTGCTTTTTTCCCAAATTTCCACCCTAAAATACCCAGTTTTACAAACTTGCGTGCTTTTTGCCAGTCTTGCCCCTGTGTTTAATGTTTTATGGACTGTAGTAGCCATCAGCCCTAACAGTAACATTCATAGACCTATTCCGCAGGTTTTACACCGCGCAGGTTGCGTTTCTTTCAGCTCACCTTTAGACAAGTCTTTGTAAATCCAGGCTTTGATCTGAAACCATCACCTTGTGGTTAGTTTTTAAAAACGAATGTTTGGCTAGCGAGTTGTGAGACTGGCAAAAGCGCAAGCCCCTGCTTCCAAAAATCCTGATTTTTTTCAGAGTTGTTTTTTGTCCACATTTTCTTTCGTTCTCAGAAGATAATTCATCCAAGCATTCGGAGAAGTAGTCACAGGGGCACTTGCAGGGGGCTTTGCTGTGGTCCCTTACAAAAGCCGATGGGCGTAGAGCTTGTGTTTAATGTAAAGTTACAAATTTACCGTGGCACGGAGGTACCGTGGCAGTTTGTGTAAAAAGCCCAGGTGAACTTTGCTTGCTCTGAGGTTTCCTCAGCGATGGCGTGAGGTGGGAGCTTGCGAGGGCAATGAGAGAGATTCGCGATCAGCGATGCTCGTTTTGTGCCTTCCGTCATCTTTTAAGTCTACTGAAATAAGTGGTTGTTCCCTCTCCCATCCTATTATTTTCCTCTTTTCCTGGCATGTATCTGTGAGCTCAGTGAGACTGGAGAATTGATCTGGAAAAAAAGGGGGGGGTGGGAGGGGAGAAGTGTGTGTGGTTGTTTTCCCCTCTCCACCTGCATCAACTCCTTGACCTGATTTTCTGCGCACGTAGAGCAGCAACTGCAGTGTTGGGGAGCTGGTTTCATCAGGTGACGAGGTGTTTTCATACTTGCTTAAGGTGTTCACGAGACTTCAGGCTTCAGCTGGTTTTTTAACAGTCGTGGTAATCCCATCTAAGGACATGTAACGTGCTCTAGGAGAACCTGCTTTAGCAGGAGGGTTGGACTAGATGATCTGACGAGGTCCCTTCCAACCCTTGCGATTCTGTGATTCTGTGACAGGCGGGGGCACAAGGGGCGCTGCTTCCTCGCTCCCTTGTGGAAAGGGTTGTCTCTGGTTCTGGGGCTGCTGCGGTTCGTTCGCTGCTTTGACTGAAAGCTCCTTTTGTGTCGGGAGGAAGGGGAGTGTAAGAGCGGTCACTTCACAGTCTTTTTCTAGGCCCACGCAGAACAGGAGTGGGAAGGGGGTGTAGCCACCCCTGTCGGCAGCAGCGTGGCTTTAAATTGGCCCAAGGTGGCTGTGAAACTGCATCCTAAGGTTGCAGTCAGCTGGGCTGCGAATAACCCGTCTGGGCAAAGGAGTACCTGCCCCTAGCTGCTGATTTCTGTTGTTGCAGTTGCGTTGATACAACAGGGAGTACAACCATGGTTTAAACAAATCATCTTTTTTTTTTTATTTTTATGCAGTTGGATCATTTGGCAGGAACGGTTTTGAGCATAGCTGTGCAAAACCGGTAGTGGAGGGAGCAAGAGCTCCCACAGCATCTCCTAGAGAAGCTGGTGGTTCATGGCCAAGACAGGCACACTCTTCATTGGGTAAAAAACCAGCTGGATGGGTGAGCCCAGAGAGTTGTGGTCAATGGAATTAAATCCAGTTGGCAGCTGCTCACAAGCAGTGTCCTCCAGGGCTCAGTTTTGGGGCCAGTTCTGTTTAACATCTTTATCAATGACCTGGGCGAGGGGATCAGGGGCACCCCCAGTCAGTTTGCAGATGGCACCGAGCTGGGCAGGAGTGTGGATCTGCTGGGGGGAGGAGGGCTCTGCAGAGGGACCTGGCCAGGCTGGATCCATGGGCCCAGCCCAACTGGGTGAGGGTCAACAAGGCCAAGGGCTGGGTCCTGCCCTGGGGTCACCACAACCCCAGGCAGCACTCCAGGCGTGGGGCAGAGGGGCTGGAAAGCTGCCCGGCGGAAAAGGCCCTGGGGGGGTTGGTCGAGAGGGGGCTGGATAGGAGCCAGCAGGGTGCCCAGGTGGCCAAGAGGGCCACCAGCACCCTGGCTTGTATCAGGAGTGGTGTGGCCAGCAGGAGCAGGGCAGGGACCGTGCCCCTGTGCTGGGCACTGGGGGGGCCGCCCCTAACTGCTGGGGTCAGGGTTGGGCCCCTCCCTCCCCGAAGGCCCTGGGGGGGCTGGAGCGTGTCCAGAGAAGGGCAGCGGAGCTGGGGAGGGGTCTGGAGCCCCAGGCTGCTGGGGAGCAGCTGGGGGAGCTGGGGGTGTTCAGCCTGGAGCAGAGGAGGCTGAGGGGAGCCCCACTCCCTACAACTGCCTGAGGGAGGGGGGAGCCGGGGGGGTCGGGCTCTGCTCCCAGGGAAGGGGCGATGGGCCGAGGGGCAGCGGCCTCAAGTTGTGCCAGGGCAGGGTGAGGTTGGCCCTGGGGAACAATTCCTTCCCCAAAGGGCTGTCAGGGGCTGGAAGGGGCTGCCCAGGGAAGGGGTCGAGTCCCCAGCCCTGGGGGGATTTAACAACCGGGCAGAGGCGGTGCTGTGGGCCAGGGTTTGGGGGTGGGATGGCAGGGGTAGGGGAACGGTTGGGCTGGGGGAGCTTAAAGGGCTTTTCCAACCCAAATGATTATATGGTTCTATGATTCTAAGAGTGAAACAGCTGAAGGTGGGGATCTCTTTGCCTGGATTTGTTCCCAGCAGGATGGACTGCTGCCGCAGCATTCGCAGTATGTCTGGATCACTTTCACAGGCTAGGTTAGACTCGTACTGTTGATTTAGCAGGTTTGAATGGGTCACAATAAGCTTTTGTGATCACAGCGCAGCTATGTCCATGCGACCATAACTTAGCCTATATTGTTTGCAGGGAAAGCGCCCAAGCTGTATACAGAGGTGGAAATGAATTCGCAGAGAGATCAGTATCTGACTGAAAACCAATCTGCGGTGCAGGAGACTCCAGTGAGAAGTTCTGTGCAGCTGGCTGTTAGAAATCCTACCGTGATGAAGCCACTGAAGAACACCAGAGCTGGTGAGTGGCCCCAGCAGACTGATGAGAAAAATGAGGATTTGGGGCTGTTTATTCCATTGGGTAAGCTTTGTGCAAGGGACAGACCTGTGATTTGATACAGTAGATGCAGAACTCTGAAACTGTGTACACCACAGCAAGGGCTGTTTAGGTGCAACTTTTTTTTAGGTTTTCATCCTGCGCTCTGTAATTCAGTGGCTAAATAAACCACAAGTATCCAAGTGAAACTTGCTGGAGCTGATCTCTGCAATTTTTGGTTACTAAAAACACTGCTTTCCTTTAGAGGAAGTTATGATTCGTTTGTTTCCCTGAGTCAGCAAAACTTGGGAAGCACTTTCAGTCCCGAAACTGTAATCTGCTCTTGCTGTACGGTGCCCGGAGTTTTGCAGCTGCTTTAATCTTGATGGCACATTTAAAACACCTCCTTCTGGCAAGGGTGTGAAAAGGCTGCTGAGACCATTCTGTAAGGTCAGTCTAGTAGAGATGGCAAATACGTAACTGATGTGACTCACGTGGGTCCTGCAGAATTTGAATCCGTTATTCAAAAGACTGTTTCTGGTTCTTCTGGCCATTTCCAGTTGGGTGATCTCCTTATCAGCTGTTGGAAAGCTGCTGCCACTCCGGTGTCTGCAGAAGTGTCGCTTTTTTTTTTTTTAAAATTCGTACTGTGCTGAAAGTGAAGTATCTGAATTTTTAGATTCCATTTTTATTAATTTTCAGAGGATCAAGAAGGAGAGGATATTGAGAGAAGAAAGAGGAGGAGGAAGGCAACCAAACGAAAAAGAGAAGGGAAGAGTCAAGAAGAGGAGGGATCTTTGTCTTGTGACATCAAGCTAGATGATACCCTTGATCGCACCTTAGAAGATGGAGCTAAACAGCATAACCTGACAGTTGTCAACGTGCGAAACATCCTGCATGTGAGTGTGGTGGGACAGGGAACGGGGAAGTGCCCGGCTTTTTATGAAAGTGCGGTCTAGACCTGAGTGTGGTACTCACGGTAGCACTTGATTTCATGAACAAGGAAGACTCGGTAGGTGCCCACATCCTAAGCTCTCCTATAAAAAAACCTATAAAGAGAGAATTATGTGATGTATGTGTAAGTCACCTGGACCCGGCTTTGTTAGTAGGTATTGATCCCTGACTTGTGTTTATTTACAGTGGTGAAAGGGTCTGGTTTACTGTGCCGTAATAGCAGTAGCAGGAGTAATTGACCCAAATAGCCTGCTTCTGGTTCCAAGTGAAGAGATGTAGACTGTGAACTCACAGTTTCCTGTTTTGACCAAACTGCTTCATGATAAAGTCCTGATGGAATTCGAGTGGTGCTGACAGAAATGCGTTGCTTTTAGTTAATGACCCCAACCAGCCTTTTAGTTCATCACACAACTCCCAGTTAGAAAGGAACTACAAGAAGAATTCCTGTGCTGTCACAGCGGTGTCTTAATTCTATACCTATATTTGGGTATAGATTTCAGTTTATCCCATGAGCGGGGTCTGGAGAGCATAGGATTTATTGTCCCACAGGATCAAAAATTGTGCTTTCCCTCTGACGCCCTTGAAATTACCTGAAGTCTAGATAATGGGGTCAAGGAGATTGAGGATCTAAACTTACTGACTCTAGATAATAATTTTCTCACTTTTTACCCCATTCATAAAGCCATATCCTTGGTGTCCTACTTCACCACCTCCAGAAGTTTAAGAGAACATCTGTGACTCTCTGGAAGCTCCCCTAACCCAAGAGATTTCCAGAAACCTCAGAGCAGGGCAAAGTGACTTGGTCTTTGGACTTTCGCACCCAAAGTGCTAAGAAAATTCTTCTGATCTTTGTCCATGGCGGGAGGATCTTCATAGGATTTCTTTGCTGAGCTGTAGGGGCTCTTGGACTCTTAACTCAAAGCTGCAGCTCACTCTGATTTCTCATAGGAATAAGCCAGCAACAGGCTTATAAATTATGTAAGCTGCAAGTTGTTGCCTTCTTTTGCAACATTGCATTCCCCCATGCAAAACTTTGTTTTACTTGACATACTTAAGTTTGCTTTAGCCCGTTTATGGGAGATCAGAGAGATCTTACTCTGACAGGAACAGAGCTTACTGGTTAATAATCAGTGATTAATGTCTCAAGCAAAAGCATGGAAGATAGTCCCAGAATCCCAGCATGGCCAGGGTGGGAAGGGCCCTCGGGAGCTCCCCCAGTGCCACCCCCCTGCCCAAGCAGGCTCACCCAGAGCAGGGGGCACAGGACATCGTCCAGGCGGGGGTTGAAGATCTCCAGAGAAGGAGACTCCACAGCCCCCCTGGGCAGCCTGGGCCAGGGCTCCATCACCCTCACAGTCAAGAAGTTCTTCCTCCCGTTCAACTGGAACCTGTTCTGCTGCAGTTTGTGCCCATCGCCCCTTGGCCTGGCGCTGGGCACCACTAGGAAGAGTCTGGCTCCGTCCTCGTGACCCCCACCCTTGAGATATTTGTAGGTGGTGATGAGATCCCCTCTCAGCCTTCTCTTCTCCAGGCTGAACAAGCCCAGCTCCCTCAGCCTTTCCTCCTAGGGGAGATGCTCCAGTGCCCCCATCATCCTTGTTGCCCTCCTCTGGGCTCTCTCCAGGAGTTCCTCATCTTTCTTGAACTGGGGAGCCCAGAACTGGACCCAGTGCTCCAGCTGGGGTCTCACCGGGGCAGAGCAGAGGGGGAGGAGAACCTCCCTCGCCCTGCTGGCCACGTTCCTCTTGATGCACCCCAGGATGCCCTTGGCCTTCTTGGCCACCAGGGCACCCTGCTGGCTCATGGCCACCTTGTCGTCCCCCAGGACTCCCAGGTCCCTCTGGGCAGAGCTGCTTCCCAGCAGGTCAGCCCCCAGCCTGTCCTGGTGCATGGGGTTAAGCTAGTGTTGTTCTAGCCCAGAGGATCACAGATATTTTTTCTTTTTGCCATCTCTGTTGCAAACTGGAGACTGCCACAATTCTTTTGGGCAGGTTGGCCAGCTGATTTTGTGCAAGTGCCATAAACTGACGCCTTTCTCTGTCACAAGACGCTGCGGAAGGGCTGTAAATATCTTGCAGTCGCCTACCTTCCCTGGAGCCTTATGGTGGCATTCAGAAAATCTAGTCACCGATACCGGGTCTCTTCTGCCTTCCCCTATTTCTTTTAAATATATACAGTGTTTTCTGAAATGATGTAGCACAATGTTTCGAAGAGTAGATTATTACGTACTTTCTCTAGAGAATTAGATGCTATTTTGGAAGCCTGTGAGTGCTTAAGGGTTTTTTTTGTGTTGCAGCTTCACAGCAGCATTTCCCATGTGGCTGGGACTGGCACATTTTACTGATTACGTGACACAAGGGAAGGGAAACTGGTGTGGGCTTTCGTTTCAACTATTTTCTTTCTTTCTACTGGAAATTTATTCTGTAGAGTGTTCGCAGAGAATGTAATGCAAATGTTTTTATCGCTGCTGTGCTTACATTCTAATTTCTTGCCTGATCAATGAACAATCTTTTTTTATTATAGTATAATTACAAAGTATCTTGTCCACTGAATATTTCTCCGTCATGTTCCCAACTAGTTTATTTTAACCTTAAGCATGTTTCTTTTTAACAAACAGAATGTAAAGGATGCTTTTTTGTGTGTTCCTGTAGGAGGTGATCACAAATGAGCATGTGGTTGCCATGATGAAAGCAGCCATCAGCGAGACAGAAGATATACCTTTGTTTGTAAGTAAAAAGCTTTTTCAGTTTGGTTTTTCAGTTCTAAATGTGTGGTACCTTCCCCAGGCTGTCGTCTTGGTCTGTGATGTGGGCTGGAGAGAACAGGTAGAATAGGTAGCACCGTATTTTGTGTTTCAGTGCCAGATTTGCCACCTGGATGGAGTGAGTAGTGTCTGTGTATGAGTGTCAGTTATGAAACAGAATTATGAGGGATTATTTTTGATGTCACTCTGGTCATGCCTAAAAGGTAACAAATTAAAAAAAAGAAAAAAGTCTTGTAGTAAAGAGTTGCTGGGGGAAAGTTTGCAGTTAAGGAAAATAGCTGAATACGTTGCTGTTGTCTTGTCTTAAACTCTCAGGAGCCCAAAATGACTCGTTCTAAACTGAAGGAAGTTGTGGAGAAAGGAGTGGTAAGTACATCATCTGCTTTTACCATTGCACCCTCCCCCTACCCGAATGGTTTTGATTCTTGGATCTTTTAAAAGAAATGCAACATGTGCTTTTATGTGATGTAGTCTTAAAAACTAAAGTTGAAATTATTAAAAAATAAGTTAAAACCTTTTAGATGGGCAGAATAGAACCAGGTCAGAGTATGCAGGGAGTTGACAGTATCCATTATATTGAAGTTATTGCCTGTAGCGATCACATGGCAGGGTTGGAAAGCGTTAGTCTGAAGTCTGCTGTTGCTTGGCTGCTTTGGAGAACAAGGCCTTGAGCTCAAGTACTCAAGTTTGATTTAATAGATTACCTAGGCTGTGCAACACCGTGCTTTTTCAGAGGCAGTTAAAGTGGTTTTGCTCTCTTTAGGTGATTCCAACATGGAATATTTCTCCAATTAAGAAGGCAAATGAGGTGAAGGTAAGTGAACTGCTGGGAAATCAGAGACCATACTCGAGGCACCCTGCTGAGCAAGGGCTCTTTTGGAGGGGTGGAGCAGGCTCGTGTCTAGCATGTTGGGAATATAGCTGGCTGAATATGAGCCAGCAGTGTGCCCAGGTGGCTGAGAGGGCCAAGGGCATCCTGGCTTGTATCAGGAGTGGTGTGGCCAGCAGGAGCAGGGCAGGGACCGTGCCCCTGTGCTGGGCACTGGGGGGGCCGCCCCTCAAATGCTGGGGTCAGGGTTGGGCCCTTCACTACAGGAGAGACGTTGCGTTGCTGGAGCATGTCCAGAGGAGAGCAACAAAGCTGGGAAGGGCTCTGGAGCATAAGTCTTACGAGGAGGAGCTGGGGGTCTTCAGCCTGGAGAAGAGGAGGCTGAGGGGAGCCCTTATCACCCTCTACAACTGCCTGAGAGGAGGCTGTAGTGAGGTGGGGGTTGGCCTCTTCTCCCTGGTAACAAGCGATAGGGACGAGGGGGAATGGCCTCAAGTTGTGCCAGGGCAGGGTGAGGTTGGCCCTGGGGAACAATTCCTTCCCCAAAGGGCTGTCAGGGGCTGGAAGGGGCTGCCCAGGGAAGGGGTCGAGTCCCCAGCCCTGGGGGGATTTAACAGCCGGGCAGAGGCGGTGCTGAGGGCCAGGGTTTGGGGGTGGGATGGCAGGGGTAGGGGAACGGTTGGGCTGGGGGAGCTTAAAGGGCTTTTCCAACCCAAACGATTCTGTGATTCTATGATTCTATTGGTGACCCAGGAGCATTGCAAACTGGGTGTACAAGGCAGGACAAGGCAGTTAACATAGCAGCAGGTACGCAGAGGGCCCAAAAGAGCTGCCTGCAGGGGAAGACAGAACATGATGAGGTGCTGATGTGCCATAGGGAGAGGTCTTTTCTTCTGGGTGGTCCAGCTTCCCATGCTGTACTGCAGCAGCCTCTCTGTGGGTGAAACTGCGCATAGTGAATGCCCACGCCCAGGCCTCGTGCTGTGAGGTGCTGCTCCCTGGGACTGTTTTTTATGTTTTATGAGGACCTGGAAATGCAGCCTGGATCTAAATTTGTTTGTTTGTTTGTTTTCCCCTGAGCTCTGCCTGCTCCAAAATATTTGTTACCTAGGGTAGTTAGGATTCAGTGGTGTAGCAGGAGTCAGTGGCCATTCAAGTACCGGGAACATGTCTTTGAGACAGTGTCTGCTTATGCCGTGTTTCCATCATAGAAGTGCTAAATCATTTGTGCCTGTTCTTGCGCCTTTTCAAACCACTTACTTTGATTTACCAGTCTTACTTCAGTAATTCCTTTGGTTTCTTCAGCCTTTTTCAGTAGTCTTCCTTTCTGAGCTTCGGGGTATTTCCTCAGTTAGAAATCTTCAATCTGGTAGCGCACCATTAGAGTCCACCTCTTCATCTTGCCTGCAAAAAGTTGTCACCTTTCTTCTGTTGCAGCCTCCTCAGTTTGTGGATATTCCTCTTGAGGAGGATGATTCATCTGATGAAGAATACCAGCCTGATGATGAGGATGAGGATGAGACTGCAGAAGAGGTAAATGCAATTTGTATTAAGATCTGTTCAGTATGGAGTTGTGTGCATTCTGAGGCAGTAGAATGCTCTCTTTATTTTAACACATGAAAACTTGTAAGTTGTCCTGGACCTTCTAGTAACCTTTCTGCAATGCTATATTATTGATTTGGCTAAAAAAGAGTCTTTGGAATGTTGTTGAAGCAGTGTTTGATTGTGGCATTCTGCATCTTTTGCGCTATAGAGCTTACTGGAAAGTGATGTAGAGAGCACTGCTTCTTCCCCTCGGGGAGCAAAACGATCAAGGACGAGGCGATCGTCTGATGAAGAGGGAGGGACGCTCTGCGAGGTGAACTTGCAAGAGGGTTTTTGCTTTCTTTAGAAACAACTTTCAGTCATTATTCCTAAATTATTAATGCAAAAGCAAAAATACGTATTATTGCTTAAAGCTGCGGTGACGTTACAGGTGCTGTGTGGCTTTGGCATCGCACTGCAATGGTTCCTGCGTAAGCAGTGAAGTGCAAACCTTGCAGAAAGAGCTTAGTCTAAAATAAACACGAGTACTTAAAAAAGCCCTGGCAATGGAAACAATCAGCTCTTCTTTAGATAATCATTATTTTTCTGATTATTTTTGAGAGAAGCGCAGGAGAATTGGCTTTCTGTGTTGGGCTTAGGGGGAGAATGTGCTTTTGATAAAAGTGTGAAGGTATTTGTGGGGGCTGTATGCACTGTCAAATCAGTAGGAGGAGTATGTGCAGTGTGGTAAAAGCTGAGGGTCAGCAGACAAGAATGAGAAAGTGACTGTGAGAATGAGGGAAGTGACTGTGCACTGGCAGCGGGGAAGGAGCGATAATGTATTGATATTTCCATGTTCTACTCACCGTGGGTTTGGTTTTGGGAGGGCTGGGAACGTGCCGCGGTTCTTAGTGGTCAGGTTTATCAGCTCTAGTAATGTTGAGACTGATGCTCAAATCTTCCGAGTGTTTCCTCTCCTGCAAGTCTTTTGAATAGTAAATTTATTTGTACTTTCTGAAAATCGAAGTGAGTGCAATGTGAAGAATTCATTTCCTTCTGTGAAGCGTTTCTCTCACTTCTGTTGTGCTAGACTCTGGTCAAACAGAAAGAGACTTATTCTGTCCTTGGAAATTTACCTTCTAAACAAAACCTTTTAACACAAAGGCCTTTTTAATTAGATGGAGAAGGTTACTCCACCTGTTGTTAGACACATTAGTGCTGAAGTGGTTCCCATGGGCCCTCCACCACCTCCTAAACCAAAGCAAAACAAAGACAGCACGT
Organism: Gorsachius magnificus; assembly: GCA_034008185.1. Classification (NCBI taxonomy): domain Eukaryota; kingdom Metazoa; phylum Chordata; class Aves; order Pelecaniformes; family Ardeidae; genus Gorsachius; species Gorsachius magnificus. The sequence continues at coordinate 3,057,992 of CM067103.1, read as the reverse complement.
TCATGGAGAAGCTGCACGCAGTGGATGAAGAATTGGCTTCGAGCCCAGTGTGCATGGATTCTTACCAGGTACTGGTTTGGGGGATGTGGTTTTAGGTTGAGTCTGGTTTTCTCTGCTGTTACTTTTACTACATTCTGCTCTCCTTTTATAACTTTAAACAATAAGGTGAATCTCCACAGTGTGGAGGATGCCAGCTCTGTGGGAGAATAGGGGGAGCTGTTAGTAAAGTGTTGTTAGTGATGTACACTTTTAGTTTTTTGTATCATAACCACACTTTCTATTGAGGCTCATAAGTCACTGCCATTGTTTTGACTGTTAAATGTAATTCTGTGACATTTCCATAACTAATGAAAATAGTTTTCCTTCTGAAAGATTTCCTGTCCGCTTAGTTGTGTTTTGCAGGCAGGTGTACTGTTAGCACCTGAGGAAGCTTGGCTGTAAAGAGAGCCACTATTTCCTATTAATAATGAGAAGAATGTTACCGATCTGTGGTACTGGGCAAGGGTGAGGAGTCATGAAGAACCAGGCCTGTGCTGCTGCTCAAGATTCATTTCAGATAGAGAAGAGGGCAAACGGAGTAAAACATACACTAAAGAATTAAATATTGCAAGTGGAGATTGCCTCCTTGGTAGCAGATAAGTGTTTAGCATGAGATAATTGAACAATAATATATTTATAAACAATAACAGTTTAATAGCAAGAGTAATGAAAGTTTTGCTTTCTCAGACTACCAAAGTAAATAGTTCTTTTTGGCAGGAATCTGATATTTTTGGTAGGGGACTTTTTTGGTTGGGCTGAAAACCCCGCTGCCAGAGAAACTGAGAAAAGCAGAGACATTGGAATTCCATTGTGCTCTTCCTTTGCCTTTCAGTCTCTGGAAGACAGCCTCATTGCCTTCCGAACCCGATCGAAGAGACCACTGAAGGATGTTCCTCTTGGTCAGCTGGAGGCTGAGCTCCGAGCCCCAGATATCACCCCTGATATGTACGATCCCAATACTGCAGATGATGAAGAATGGAAAAGGTGGCTTGGAGGCCTCATGAATGATGACGTGGAGAATGAAGGTACATGACAGAGGTGGTGGTGGTGTTGTTGTTCACTGGAATTCGGGGTTACATTGAAAACCTGGTGCTTTTTCTTTATGCATGATGATCTTAGCTGCAGCCATTATCTTGTTGAGTAATGTGCATGTGTTTTGCATGCCATCAGCTTTCTTCATCTTCTCTGTAGACATTTGTGAGGGGTTTTAAACTTCAGGGGTCTCACTTGTAAACATTGACAAGCCAGCAGGTGCAGTAACTGGCAACCGTAAAGGCAAGTTATGTGTTTCAGCCCTTAATCCATCGTGCTGTGTCAAGAAGCTGGCAGCATTGATACCTGAATCCATCTGAGTGTCATGCTCCTTGTTAGGGACATGACTTCTTTTATAGAATCATAGAATGTTTTGGGTTGGAAGGGACCCCTAGAGGTCACCCAGCCCAACCCCCCTGCAGGAGCAGGGACACCTTGAACCACATCAGGTTGCTCACAGCCCCGGCCAACCTGGCCTGGAATGGTCCCAGGGATGGGGCCTCCACCCCCTCTCTGGGCAACCCCTGCCAGGGTTTTACCACCCTCACTGGAAAGAATTTCTTCCTTAGATCCAGTCTAAACCCACCCTGCTTCAGTTTAAAGCCATCCCCCCTTGTCCTGTCCCAGCTGGCCCTGCTAAAAAGCTTGTCCCCCCCTTTCCTCTGGGCCCCCTTGAAGCCCTGACCGGCCGCACTCAGCTCTGCCCGCAGCCTCCTCTGCTCCAGGCTGAACACCCCCAACTCTCCCAGCCTGGCCTCCTAGCAGAGGGGCTCCAGCCCTCGGAGCATTTTACCCCGGCATTTTAGTAGCCCTCCCCTGGCCCCGCTCCAACAGCTCCATGTCCTCCTTGTGCTGAGGGCTCCCGAGCTGGACGCGGGGCTCCAGGGGAGGTCTCCCCAGAGCGGAGCAGAGGGGCACAATCCCCTCCCTCGACGCTGGCCACGCTTCTCTTGATGCAGCCCAGGGTACAGTTTTGGTAGAAACAACTGTTTTGTTCTTTCAGAAGAAACAAGAACAAATTTTGGGGCTCGACTTCCTTTTGTCCTGAATTTACCAGTTGCTTACATTTGTACAAATTGAATATAAAAGACAATTGAAATAATACTACTTCACTCTTTCTAAATTTACCTGAAACTCGAGTCACAGAGAATAAATCCAGCCTTTCTAAATGGGAATGGCTACAAATAAGCATGCTAGTAGCACAGTTTGAAAAGAGGATGGTCTTAATACCACTTCCATAAAAAGGAATATACAGGACAAGGGGCCATGGGCACAAACTGAAGCACAAGAGGTTCCAGTTGAACGGGAGGAAGAACTTCTTGACTGTGAGGGTGATGGAGCCCTGGCCCAGGCTGCCCAGGGGGGCTGTGGAGTCTCCTTCTCTGGAGATCTTCAACCCCCGCCTGGCCGCTGTCCTGTGCCCCCTGCTCTGGGTGAGCCTGCTTGGGCAGGGGGGTGGCACTGGGTGAGCTCCGGAGGGCCCTGGCCATGCTGGGATTCTGTAATTTCAAGCACTAATCGTAGCCCTCTTTGTGCCAGGTCAGGCAGAAAACAAAATATTTGTGCCTCTGGCTACTGAGGGGTCTTGGGGGCAGGGTAATGATGTTTCAAAACACACTTCTTTACTAGATGAAGCAGATGATGATGATGACCCTGAGTACAACTTTCTGGAAGATCTGGATGAACCAGACACAGAAGACTTCAGAAATGATCGTGCTGTGAGAATTACCAGTAGGTTCTTCGGGAATCCCACCTCCTTTCTCGTTAGGATTAGTAACTTGTTTTGAAAAGTGAGCATTTTGTTGCAAAGATTTGCCAGTGTAGGTAATTAAAAAAATCTGCCTGCTTACTTGAACAGCTTTTCTGTGCAAAGCTGGCTTTCTGTGAGTGTGTGAAAGGATCTAGCCAGAGGTGCTGGGCTATCAGATGCAACTTTCCTCCAGAGCAAAGACTGAAGAACAATACTTTTGTGATAGTACCGTCTTCCAATTTTCCAACTTTCAGCCTATTCAAATTGAATGCTTGCCTTATGACTTGAGTGTAATTAAATTTTCTCCAAGTCCTTTCAATCTTGGAGTTAGTTTTTATAAGCATACTGCTTTGTGTCTTAAATATAGCACACTCGATTTAGGTCTTATTACAGGTTTACATAACTTAAAATTTTAATTCTGAAAGTTAGTTTTTATTTGATGTTTTTGAATCAAAACAGTTTCAGCTGAAGTTTTTTGGGGCCCAGCATTAAAAATGGATGTAATAGCAGGGACCTTTACTTCTTGGTCCTCTCTTTGCAAGGGGAGGGTTTCCCTTTGCAAGAGAGATTCCTTAAATGACTTGGTGTTATGACAGGATTGTGAAGTGTTTCTTAGAAAAGGCATCTTCATAGTTCTTTTTAATTTTACTTGCAGAAAAGGAAGTGAATGAACTGATGGAGGAGCTGTTTGAGACAGTAAGTGATAAATTGGGTCTAGCACTGAAGACTAGGTCTTTCTCGGATCTGACATGAAATCTGTAAAGCCATAAAGGGGTGGTCTCCGCAAGATGCTTAGTGCTGACTGTGTGCAAGGGGCCCTACCATCAAAGTGTAATTTTTAGCCTTGGGAAGGAACATATATAGGAATTTCCATAAGTCCCTGCAGAGACGAATGTCTGTGCTAAGAGGATTATCATGAGCTAAAGACAGTTGGTGGTAAATGTACTGCTTGAGCTTTCTATTCCTGACTTGTTACACATTTGCTATCAGTTTCAGGACGAGATGGGTTTCTCCAACATGGAAGATGAAGGTCCTGAAGACGAAGATAATGTTACAGAGTCACGACCAAATTTTAATACACCACAAGCCCTTAGGTAGGATCATTTGGTTCTGGTCATAAAATGAAAAAATAACAACGCTCGTCTGGTTACCTGCAGCTGTACTACGCCATCCACCAAAGAGAGAATGGCTTTTCAGCAGAGGCCACTGTTTTGAAAGCTCTGAGCCATTTTTATTTATGAGATTGAACATTTAACAACCCCTTTTTTCTGCCACATTTGAGTTTACTGATTGTGATGCATCTGAAAAAGATGATGACAGCAATGAAAAAGTAACTGTTCAGAAAGAGACAGCAAGAATGCCTGCACTAAAAGATTGGTGCCGGCTGTTCTGTATCATAGCTGAAAACAGCCAAGGTCTTTCAGAATGGTGATCTATTCCAACAAGCCGTCACCTCTAATGGAGCATTCTGTTCCTGGTTCTTTAATCTCCATGCTGTATATACCGTCCCTCTGTATTTAAATTGTATTTATTTCTCAGTATTTCACGCATAACCCCTCTTACTAGACTAATTCTTCTGAAAAAAAAAATTGCTTCACTACCTGCTAAGTCACTTACTTCAGCCGTTAAACCACCAGTAGTTAGTGGAGCAGGATATTGCCTGACTGGTGATGATACTTCAAAGTAGAGAACCAGTGGATACTGGGATGTTGCTGCTTGTGTGATCAAAGCTATGTAGGACCTGTGCAAAGAAGGTCCCGACCTCAAAGTGGTAGCCACTCTAGCTCTCTTAATCATAGAACCGTTTAGGTTGGAAAAGCCCTTTAAGCTCCCCCAGCCCAACCATTCCCCTACCCCTGCCATCCCACCCCCAAACCCTGGCCCTCAGCACCGCCTTTGCCCGGCTGTTAAATCCCCCCAGGGCTGGGGACTCAACCCCTTCCCTGGGCAGCCCCTTCCAGTGCTTGACAAATCCTTGTGCTTTACACTGTGGTGGTGGGTGTCATGTTCTGAAATAATTTCAGAAGAATAACGGTTTTCTTGCCTTTATCTTATTTTTTAAATTTTTTATTGTTAAGGGGATGGGTAAAGTTACATTTTTTTGATGACAAGAAATGCCTGAGGAACTGGTTTGACCAAGTGTGTCACCTTATCTTAAGTAAATAGCTTGGATGTAATGGTGACCTTTTCTAAGGAAGAAGACTGCATAAGATAGCTGAGGCCTAGGTCTGAAACAACTATAAAGTTTGGAAATTGGCTTGTCATGATTTTTCGGTGTGGGTTTTACTTGGAACAGTGCCTTGAAGAGGAAAGGGTCTAAAGCATTCCTTTCTAGGTAATAACACCGCTTTGCTTAACCGAGTACAGGAACTGCGGTATGAATGGTGTCTCCTTGTTTATGGGGCAGATCAGCTCAAGATCAAGCTGTATCTGTTTGGGAAAGGAGCTAAAATGAAGGCTGGAGTTCCTCAATGCTCTCTCTGGGATGAGCAGTACCAGAGGGGAGTGCAGCAATTCTTAAACCAGCTACAGACTAAAAGCAGGGCAACTTTATGTTCTTGCTTATTATCTGTATGTATTTCTCTTCGGTAATGAATAGTTGTGTTCATTTTTCCTTGGTGGGCGGTTTCTTTTGCCTGTATACAGGATTCTTAAAGTTGTTTTGTAGCAAAACATCCATTTGCTAAGTTTATTGTTGTTTTTATGATACCTTGCATTAGAAGCATCGTGGAACAACTTTACTTAGAACTGACTTCAGGCCTATTACAGAAGGGAAGCTGAAAACAGGCAGAAATCAGAATATTAACTGGTGTAGCTGAAATAAATACAAATCTGTCATAAGGCAGGGGATAGTTGAAGCTGGTTTTGAAAGGACGGTGATTCGTACATCTTCCTTTCTGCTACAGGAGTAGCTCTTACTGTAGTATCAGCAGATGTTTAGTAGACTACTCTGCATAAAGCTAGATAATACTTCATTTTATCTTTTTTTTTTTTTTTTTAAAGTAACAGCATTTGAGTCAGTGTGATTTTTCTGGAGACCCTTGTGGTAAAATGCCACCCGTAATACCTTGGGTTCAGACCTTGCCTCATGATAAAAGTTATATAGGATTGGTTCTAATGTATTCTGGATTATCCTCGATCCTGATCGCTGTTGAGAGTATCTGAGCACTTGAGTGGAACATATGGGATGTGATTGGGAATGGTGGACAAGCCTGTTCTTGGAATAAACAGTTGAAGCACTGCATCCCAGAACTGCAACAGTGTTGTGGTAGATTAAAGACAGCTGTGTAAATAAATCTGTTTTTCCAAGTTAAATGATACTGTCAAAGTGTTGAGTAGTGCAGGGATGATAGTTCTTAAACCATGCATCCCAGGTACAGAGTAAAATATTCTAAATAAATGTGAACGGTTATTAAGTCATATGCTTATTATATGTCGGTCTGCCTGATCTCAAACAGATTTGAAGAGCCTCTGGCCAATTTACTGAATGAACAACACCGGACGGTGAAGGAGCAGCTTGAGCAGTTGAGAATGAAAAAGTCCTCGATCAAGCCACCACAAGAGATAGAAAAATCAAAACCTCAAAATGAGAAGCCTCTTCAGAGCCTTGTTCTGGACACTACGCAAAGAAAGAGGCTCCAGCAGCAAATGCAGCAGGTAATAAAATGTTATCTGGTCTGACCTAGTGAATATTTGCTGTATAGTGTGGTGGGCAAGGAAAGCTGATGCACTTTGGTGTGCTTCCTTAAAAAAATTAATTGGAAAAGCTACATTTGAAGTTGGAGCTCTAATAGGTGATATTTACATGCCTGATTTCACGCTGAAAGACAACTTGAATTGAGTGTGCAAAGTAGAGCTTATTTCTTGGCAGCTGTATTGTTCTCATGTGAGATAGTTGCCTTGGCTATGCTTGAATTCTGACTGTAATCTGTCAAAATCCTCTTTTTTTTTCCCCAACCTCAACTGGGGTCGAGTCCCCAGCCCTGGGGGGATTGAACAGCCGGGCAGAGGCGGTGCTGAGGGCCAGGGTTTGGGGGTGGGATGGCAGGGGTAGGGGAACGGTTGGGCTGGGGGAGCTTAAAGGGCTTTGCCAACTTAAACAGTTCTACACAAAGCTGTACTTAGTGACTTTTTTCCCACATCCATTCAAAGTTCAAGAGGACTTCTCAAAACTTGAAACTTAACCATCAACTTGATCTCATGAGGACAAAGTGCACTGGTTTTGTGGGAACTTGATACAAGTCTTGCTGAGTAGTTGTTTGTTATTCTGCATACTTAATGCAGTGTTGTGTCTTCATCTGTGGCAGCGAGGAAAGGACACGGACCTCTCAAACACAAGCTAAAGATCTTGCATTAGATGTGTAGGGTAAATGACCTCTAATTTTTCAGCTGCAAAGCAAGATGTGTGGTGTTTGGGTGTACATGGGGAGTTCTGACATCTGAAGTCGTTTCTGAATACTTAAGTATTTGATTAGAAAGAAATATCCTTTCTGTGTTGGCAGTTATGGTATGAGACTTGGGCACAAAAGCTAGAAAACTGCCATAAGACTTAAACAGATGATGCGTTCAAAATCTGAAGTTCAAAACTTCCTGCCAGTGGATACTAAAATTTTCCCCTCAGTTTTCTTTTGCTTAAAAGGTTTTTTGAAGTCAGAATGTGATTTTTGGGATGCTCAGGAGGTATTTCTGGTGCCTCTATACTTATGCTTTCCAGTTTCTAGGATGTCTGATACACTGAAAAAAACCCCATTTGTCTGATTTTATTCTTCAAGCATGTTCAGCTTCTGACTCAGATCCATCTTCTTGCAAGTTCCAACCCTGCTTTAAGTTCAGAAGCCAGTACTACCAGGATGTTTTTGGTAAGGATTTGTCTAAAATCAGAGCTACATGAATGTTAATGTTTGCTGGTCACTGGAGATATGTAGAGAGCTTAATTTATTTAATTAATCCCATTAAATTGAGAGAGGCTATCACTCAATAAAGGAATGACGCTGTTCACCTCTGTGAGTATGCTCAGTACTTAGAAATATTTCACGTTGTACTAATAACAGTGCTTTGAATTGGCGTGTCTTTTTTTATTGTTTTCTTGGAAATAATGAAAACAAGGTTCAAAAAGTAAGCTGCTGCAGTTAGTGACCTTTCTGTGACCTTGAAACGTTCTGGAAAGTGGGGGAATTAAAAAAAAAAAAAAAAATTTAAAAAATTCCTTCGGTTGTTCCTAGATTTGTAATGGTCAAAGATAAGACCTGCCTGTCACTTCACCAGCTCTTATTTTTTCTGTTACTGCATCACATGTATTTGTTCTTTATCTTCCATTTGAAGGCACGTTCTTTTATCTTTTTCTGCGTTCGACTTTGCAGAGCGAGCTCGGTAACTTTGCACGAAGCTCTACGCTCCTCCGCCAGTCGTTCAGTCCTAAGTTTCAAACCATGTTCCAGCCGTGTAACTTGAAGGGAGCGCTGCAGCTTGTTGAAGATTTTCATGCCCAAGTCCACATTGACTGGAGCCCTCGCAAAGCTGTGAAGAAGAGTGGTATGTATCAAGGGACACGAGGTGGGAAAACATTCCCAGTAGGAGTTATTTTTTTTTTTTTTAATTTTATGAGGTCTTTTTAGATAAAACCATCCACCACTGATGGGCTTTTTGCTTCTTAAACTTGCAGCACTGTAAAGCACATTACACGAGCTGTTGACTTTTCTTTGACATCCTAATCCTGCCATTTATTGTTCTATATATGATGTTTTGAGCTGCAGAAGTCCATCAAGGAACTATGAAACTGGAAATAATTGTTCCAAATGTGTTGGTTAACACACATCAAGGAAATATTCCTTTAACTGGAGTATTTTAGGTAAAAAAAGCTCCAGACTGTAGGTCTTGAATATTGGGTTTGTGATTTTTCTGCTACCTGGAGAGTGAGCTCACTTGCAATAAACAGAACTTTTTCCAAGTGCTTTTTCAGTATAGAGCAAAAGAAAAGATGGAAGGGGAAAGGAACTTTACCCTTTCCTGATGTAAACTTAAGGGCAAAAACTAGGAAATATGCAAATTCTAAAAACCAGGGAGGAAGTCTCTCTCTTTCTGCAGTGAAGGGAGTAAGAGAAACTGTGTTTTCAGGAAGCCAGTTGTGAAAAACATTATTTGTCCATGTATATACCTCTCCTTACCTGTTCGTTCTTTTCACAGCCAATGAATTCCCCTGTTTGCCAAAGCAAGTGGCATGGATTTTGGCAACGAGGAGAGTCTTTATGTATCCAGAGTTATTGCCAATATGTTCCTTGAAAGCAAACCCTCCCCGGGACAAGATTATCTTCACCAAGGCAGAGGACAAGTAGGTGCTTAGAATTATTGAGTAAAATGCGGACAAATGAGACTTCTTTGTGAAGGAGACTTTCTGGGATGCAAACTTTTGGGATATCTGTGTATATCCAGCATATCCAAATAGCAGTCTGCCATACTGTCTAAAAGACTTTTTTTTTTTTTTTTTTTTTTTTCTCCCCCGCTCCTTCCTTCAGTTTATTAGCTTTAGGTTTGAAACATTTTGAAGGGACAGAGTTTCCAAAGCCTTTGATCAGCAAGTATCTCTTGCCAACAAAAACTGCCCACCAGCTTACAGTCCGAATCAAGAATCTCAATATGAATCGAGCACCTGATAATATCATCAGAGTAAGTGATGCATTCAGATTATGGTTTGGCATTTTTCAGAGTTGTCTGTCAGGTTGGTGTTTGTTATAGAAGAGCTGGGCTTCTTGTTCCAGGGACCTTTTTGTATATGTGTTGACACTTTCCTAAAAGAAAATGTCATCCTTTTATTAGCAGTGAGGATTTCTTCCGAAAGACCTTATCCTCTGCACTTTGCAAGTACTTACATTACTATTTTGACCCTTCAGGGCTTCCAGACCACTGCCAGACAGTCCTGGTACAGCTGTGGCTTCAGTAATCCTGACAAATCCGTGCAAATAAACTTTCGGTAATGAAGCTTAAAAAAAAAAGTGCTGTCTGCAGTCAGGGTGAAGGTCCAGCTGGCCAAATATCCTGTCCTGTAAGCTAAGGACCACTGCTGAAGGGAGGATAAGAACCAGAAACACTTAAATCAAATACACCTGCACATCTGCTAGAACTCCATGCTCTCTTTTGAGAGAAACCAAGATGGCAGTGAGCTCTTGTTCAGCCTTTATTATTCTTTTTAAATGTTTCTCTGGGTAGTGCCTTATTAAAGCAGTGGTGACAAGAGTCGCTTAATTCACACAAACACTCAATCTTTATCCTACATCCCAGCAGTTATTGGGCAGGCATTCTGACCACAGTCCCATCTTGTTTTGCCTTCTTTCCTGTCTCCACACAGTACTACAAAAAGACAAAACAGTTGCCTATTCTATTCAAGTGCTGTGAGGAAATCCAGCCTAATGAGTGGAAGCCACCCGTGGAGAGAGAAGAACATCGCCTGCCATTTTGGCTAAAGGTAGTTTCTGCTGTTCTTCATCCAGCATAGCTTGTTGTTGATTTCTTTTGGGGTTTTTTTTGTTTGCTTGTTTTTCTGTCTTTCTTTACAGCCTAGGTCCAGAGTGCGTTGTTTGCTTAGCCTACAGCTCTGAAGTCAAAAGGTGGTCTGATTGTATTGCATGGGAGCCTGCGTTACCCTGAGTCTAGCTAGCAAACGTAGCAAGAACAGTAGGACTTAGCAACCTGCAGTATTCTACACTAACCTGGGTGCTTGTCTGCCCAGCTGCAGTACGTGACTGAAGCTACCATGGCCATCAGTGTTTGTTGTCACATCCTTGCTTTGCTACACGGGTGCATTTCTAATGGCTCTGGTTTGACGTGTTGATTTTGTTATTTGGCTTTGTTAATTTGCTAATCAACATAGTCTTACCCTTGCCTCATGGTTAGCAGTGTTGCCATCTTTTGCGCTGTATTGCAGCCATGAGATGTTCTTCCCCCTTAAAACCTCACCTCGTGAAACAAGAAATCTGGGCGTTTGAGGTGGGGTTTTTTAGGGTTATCTTCACCTGCTGTTATTTTTGTTATACCCAAATGTTCCGTGCTTCGTAAGGATTCTTTCTCCGAGATTCTTTGCACAAGGAAGACAAAGTTGGAGGCGTAGCAACCATGGCTGTGAGTCAGTCAAGGAGGATTGTGTCTGAGGAAAGAACTGGACTCGGGTGCTATAAAATCCAGTTCTCTTAATCGCCCACTGTATTTCATTGTTACAGTGAAGCTTCCTTCCCACAACATCTTGCATTTGCTAAAGGAATCTTTATAAAGCAATTAAGTTATGTTGTTTCTTTCAGGCTCTCTGATTCTTTTTGAAGGCTTTGGAGTAAAACTTACGAATATAAAGTAATATACAGTAAATATAAAGTAACATTCAATAGTATAAAGTAAATAAAAGCTGCTTTACTTTTAGAAGCAAGTTGCTGTCTGTCATCTTCTGTGGTGCTGTTTGAAGGTGGTAATAGAGGAATAGCCTATGGACTGGACTAATAAACTCTTGTTCCCTTTAGGCAAGCTTGCCCTCCATTCAGGGCGAGTTGAAGCAATTAGCAGAAGATGCCAGGGAGATGCCAGGTTCACCTGATGCAGAATCTGTCTTTCTGGGGACAGGAAAGGAAACTTCAGACACAGAATATGATGAAAAATACCCTCTCCTCATGCCAAAGGGACTAGTGCTGACCTTAAAGCCCCTTGCCAATCGATTCTCTAGGAGAGCATGGAGGCGGCAGAGGTCTTCAGCTCTGAAGCCTGTCCTCATTCGACCGAGTCCTTGCCTGCAGCCCAGTTCCAACGCTATTAACATCCAGAAAACTGTGAAGTTGTCCCAGTCAGAAGCTCCTCCCAGCAAAGTCATGGTTCAGATTCCTCGGCTTATCCAGCCAGCTACAGTTATGCAGACAGTGTCGGGAGTGCAGCCTTTGAATGTTCCAGCAGTGGTAGGAAGCGGGGATGGCTTGGAATTCCAGAATGTGCTCTCCACTTCTCATTCGGACTCCAGACAAGCTTTCTCAGCTGCTGTGTCACCACCTCTTGTGTCCTCAAATCCAGTGACTTTTCAGCCAAAACTGATGTTGCCAGCTTTGGCCGGAGCAAAAATACGCAAACCTTGTGTTCGTAAGGGATACCAAAAGAAAAAAGGGACAAAATCTGCCCCACTGATAAAGACTTCGCCTTTGATTCAGCCGTCTCCTGTCATCCTTACTGTACCAGCTACCACAGTGAAAGTGGTTAATATAGGCAATGGTTGCAATATGATTCAGCCCATAAATACAACAGTTGCTAGAGGGACTCAGGCTATTCCAGTTACAACCTTACTGGTAAATCCATCCACCTTCCCATGTCCCTTAAATCAACCTCTAGTGACTTCTTCAATCCCTTCGTTGATAGTCTCTCCTAACCCTGTTGGTCTTTCTGCATCATCTGTTGGTGAAAATGAAGAACAGCTAAGTCTGGTTCCTTCTTGCCCTGCTGGAAACAACAAAAATACCTATCCCGTGGCGGAGCCCAAGGCTGAACCTGCCGAGCTGTACGTTTCGTGCCCCGCTGTCTCCCCCAAGGAGGAGCGTAGCACAAATCCTGCTCCTTCAAATAACGGCAGTCAGGAAAATGTAAACAAGAGTGACTGCTGTAGCTGGACAGTGGTAGAAGGAGACGAGAACGCTTCAGAGCCGTTGTCTGTGGACCTTCTGCCTCACTTAGAATATCCAGATCAAACAGTGAAAATTGAGCCTGAAGATTCAAATGATGCTACCAAGGAAGTAAATCCGGTACAGAAGAGGGATCTCTTATGTGCTGAAGTGAAGGAGGAATTCATGCTGGATCTTGGTCAGGAGCTGAACATGGAGGCTGCATGTTCATGTTCGAATGACCTGAAAGAAATTAAAAAGGAGCACACTTCGTGTGACGAGAAAGGAGAAGAGCAGCGACGGGCTTTGCAGTCATCTCCCCGTGGTGAACAGCAGGCGGATACAGGTGGTGTTGCTGGACCACAAGTAAGCAGTGAGTCTCCAAAGAATCTTTCGTGTACCGCAGATGTTGAGGCAGAATTCAGTAGTCCACTAGGAAGACCAGAGGATTCATCCAGTATAGATGGCCAGTCTGTTGGAACACCAGCTGGCCCTGAAGCTGGAGGAGAGAGAGAAGGACAAGAAGAGGAGGAAGAAGATGACTTTGATGATTTTACACAAGATGAGGATGAAGAAATGTCATCGGCCTCAGAAGAATCTATTCTTTCAGTGCCAGAACTTCAGGTAAAAGCAAACAAAGCTTTAAAAAACTTGCTAATGACAAATATTGGTGTCCTGAAACCCCCTAGTGGAGTCAGGGCAAATTACAATTTGAATCTGACTGGAAAGCTGGACTGTCAGCTATAGAACAGCATGGTATTGTGCTGTTTGACAGAGAAATTGGACACCACGTTTTTCTGAGAAGATTTTAAGTCCAAGCTAAAGGAATTTCTTGCAAATATGCAGGTGTACATTCTGCTGAGTTGTAAGGACTTCCTCAACTGAAGCTGTTCTTTAATAAGAAGTACTTTAAATGAAAATTATTTTCCAGGCCACAATTCCAGCAAGCCTTTAAGAACTAAGACGATCATTAAGGATTCCCATCTAACTTAAGGCTTTTAGAAGTGGCAGATTCTGAAATTTCATTTTGCGCATGATACAAAAGCAGGCTGTTGTAGAATTCTGTCCCTTCAGTAGGATCCTCTAGTTGGTCAGGTGTTGATCCATGAAATTGGCTGTTAGAATTATGGCGGGGTGAGCTAGTTGCTGAATGATATTATTAGAAACAGTAGAGGAAAACAACGTGTGAGGTTTTTTTGTTGTTGCTTTCGAAGGAGACAATGGAAAAACTTACTTGGCTTGCAACAGAGAGACGTTTAAGCCAAGAAGGAGATTCTGAAGAAGAGAATTCCCAGGAAGAGAACTCTGAGCCTGAGGAAGAGGAGGAGGAGGAAGGGGAAGGAATAGAGAGTTGCCAGAAAGATGATGAAATATGTGGAGATATATCGGAGGAACCTAAATCTGCCTTCACATTGACAAAGACAGCCCCGCAGGTGGAAGCCTACAGAATGCCAGCAGGTGAGTTCTGTGGGTTTCTTTTGACGGAGAGCATGCGGAAATAGAGCTGCTGCTTGCATTAAAAGCAGAACCATGGGGAAACTGTGTCTGGGTTTCATTTCACTTAGTGTACCTGTGCTTAGTGACGCTTTCTATCTGGCAATTAAATTTTGCAACACGGCCACAATTCTGTAAAACCAGTTCTTACCATAGAAGCCCTTGTTCAGTCGATTGTAACGCATTTATGCTTCAAAAATTTGCAGGCATAAGATGTGTGGTTTGTGTCAGCTAATACCCCATACCTATGTAAGAACAATATTAAGTAGTCAAATCTTGCTAAATTGAACTTTGTGTTATAAGGTGATATTGGGGGAAAATATATGAAACAAAATAATACCTTAACAGAATATAGCAAGTGGTAGATGAATTTGAGCAGTGAACTCGGAGGAGGTTGACCTCAGCCCATTAGACCAACAGATTCCTAATCTAAAGACTTTAAAATCTGGATGTAGCAACTCGTAGTACACTATTTCATTCCCTATTATGTGGCGCCAGTTACTATCTGTGATGTTAACTCTATTCATGTAAATAATAAGCTAAAAGAATTATTTTCAAGTGTTACAGCCAGCTCTGATGCTCATATCAGATCTCTGTTCACCCACTACGATCTTTCTGCCCTCGGTAGGCAGTAGATGTATCTACTAGTTCTTAGCAGATTGCCTTTGACGCAGTTTTCCACATCATCTCCTGGAGAAGCTGGCGGCTCATGGCTTAGACAGGCGTACTCTTCACTGGGTAAAAAACCAGCTGGATGGCCAAGCCTGGAGTTGTGGTCAACAGAGGTCAATCCAGTTGGTGGCAGGTCACAAGCGGTGTCCTCCAGGGCTCAGTTTTGGGGCCAGGTCTGTTTAACATCTTTATCAACGACCTGGGCGAGGGGATCGAGGGCACCCCCAGTCAGTTTGCAGATGGCACCGAGCTGGGCAGGAGTGTGGATCTGCTGGGGGGAGGAGGGCTCTGCAGAGGGACCTGACCAGGCTGGATCCATGGTCCCAGCCCAACTGGGTGAGGGTCAACAAGGCCAAGGGCCAGGTCCTGCCCTGGGGTCACAACAACCCCATGCAGCGCTCCAGGCGTGGGGCAGAGGGGCTGGAAAGCTGCCCGGCGGAAAAGGCCCTGGGGGGGTTGGTCAAGAGGCGGCTGAGCATGAGCCAGCAGGGTGCCCAGGTGGCCCAGAGGGCCAAGGGCATCCTGGCTTGTATCAGGAGTGGTGTGGCCAGCAGGAGCAGGGCAGGGACCGTGCCCCTGTGCTGGGCACTGGGGGGGCCGCCCCTGGACTGCTGGGGTCAGGGTTGGGCCCCTCCCTCCCCGAAGGCCCTGTGGGGGCTGGAGCGTGTCCAGAGAAGGGCAGCGGAGCGGGGAGGGTCTGGAGCGGCTGGGCCTGGAGGGGGGAGCCGGGGGGGTCGGGCTCTGCTCCCAGGGAAGGGGCGATGGGATGAGGGGCAGCGGCCTCAAGTTGTGCCAGGGCAGGGTGAGGTTGGCCCTGGGGGGGGGGGGGGGGGGGGGGGGGGGGAATCCTTCCCCAAAGGGCTCACGATTCTGTGGTTCTATGATTCTAGCTTAGTAACAGCTAGGATGGGTTTGTTGCTGTATCCAGAGATTTTTCCTGTCAGATGCTATAGAAATAAACAGCCAATTTGAAATACATTGGCCAGCCTGAATAGTGAAAAGTATATTGCTCATACCCTTACGGGAGAGCGTAAGCAGTTAACTCATTGGTAACTCTGAAAACCTACTTTTCTGTTGCAATATTGATCTAGAAGAGTAGTTGTCTGCCAGCCTGGGGGATGTAGGGAATGTGCCTGTACAACGTGCTTTGTGCTTCTTCACAGGAGAAAACATGAAAGCCCCTGGGAAGAGCAGGAGCTCCCACAGAACCAGAAATAAGAGGGGACGGGCTCGTGCTAGCAAAGATACATCTAAGCTGCTCCTCTTGTATGACGAAGACATCTTGGAGAGAGATCCCCTGCGGGAACAGAAAGATCTGGCGTTTGCACAAGCCTATCTAACCAGGGTAAGCCAGACCCGTACGTAACCCAGAAAGAACGTCAGACGCTTTGAGTCCTCTAACGTAGTTCACACCTGAGCCATGTAACTGCCGGTTCTAACTGGGTGTACTGGATCTGGTTGGGATGGAGTTCTCTTTCTTCATAGCACCCCATATCGTGGTCCTTTACTTATTAAACTGTCTTCATCTCCACCTGTGAGTTTTCTTGCTTTTGCTCTTCCTCTTCTCTGTCCTGCTTGGGGGAGGCAGGAAGCGAGCAGGGGTGCTTAGCTGCTGGCTGCACTTGGTCCACAACACCAGGCCTCTTAAAACCAGAATTTCATAGTCTGGGCTTTGGTTCCCTTCTTTCTTGTGAGCAGTTCAAATTTCTCTTTAAGGAAGCGATGTGGTTGGCTCAGCGAAGCTGGAAGCACTGTGTAAATCCTGAGCAGCAGGAGATCAAAGATGATAAAGTTAACTTGTTTTCTTCCTGGATGTTACATAGTCCTGTAAGGGTCTGTTGCTCTTTGCAGGTGCGTGAAGCCTTGCAGCATGTTCCTGGAAAGTACGAAGACTTTCTTCGCGTTATCTATGAGTTTGAGATCAGCACGGGCAAGCGAACAGCTGTGGATCTCTATTCCACTCTACAGAAGCTGTTGCATGACTGGCCACAGTTGCTCACGGATTTTGCTGCCTTCCTTTTACCAGAACAGGCTTTGGAGTGTGGACTGGTAGGTAGAACAAAAGAAGGAAACCAAATTTTAATCAGACAATGGGAGTGCTTGCGGGAGTAAAAGAATAAGGAATTCTTTCTAGGGCAAGAAAGGTAAATAGCTGGTAAATCATTTGCTTACCTTGCTGGTTTATTAATCAGAATTGAAAAGTCTAGTGTTTGTTTTAAGTCTCATACTAAACATGACTGTGGAGAATCAGCTGTTCCCAGTTACATCGCAGAACCTGACTGCAGAGACAGCGTGCAGATACAGCACGTGGAACGGTTCCCTTGTCTCACGAATCAGCCTTCCACTTTATGACAGAGGTTTTCCCCTGTTCCATTCTCTCTGGATTTTCCTATCTTACGTGCGTATGGTCGAAGCAGAACTTTACAGCTCACGTTGATGATACAAAGTCTTGTTTCTCTTCCTCCACCTTTTTCCAGTTTTGCATTGGGTGTCAGTACAAATGGAAAACAAATAGCAAGGCGGGCATTTTATAGCTTGCTTAAGCCAGCTAGAGATGCTTGGAAATCTATTCCTGAACATGAGGAGTGAATCTTTTTCTCTTGGTCAGTTTGAAGAGCAGCAAGCATTTGAAAAAAGCCGGAAGTTCCTCAGGCAGCTGGAGATTTGTTTTGCTGAAAATCCTGCCCACCATCAAAAGATCATCAAAGTTCTGCAGAGTTGTGCAGACTGCCTCCCCCAGGAGATTGCAGAGGTAATCAGGCATCCAGGTATCTCCTTTCACCCAAAACCCCCAGGAATGCAATTAGTTCGCCTGCTTCCCTCCTCCAACATGCTGCTCTTTGAGTCCACAAGAGTTTAGCGAGTGTGATCTCCCTCTGTGGGGCGCAGTAGAGAATTGAAGCTGCTTCTTCAAGGGGCTTCACAATTAACTGGTCCGCGTGAGTCTCTTCTCTCCCACCTCCACCTTGCTTTTATCACCTCGCAGGTGAGATTTTAGCTTAGTGCCTCCTACAGAGTCTGCCTAGAATTTTGGAGGGATATTTCTATGCTAATTTGATAGCTGGATGGGGAATGATATCAAAAGATTCGTGAAGTAGTACCAATGCAAGCATAAACTTCCATGTTGGAGGTCTGATAAGCCTTGATGTTCCACTTGCTTTGGGAAATCCTTCTGAGAAGAATGTGGCGACATGGAATGAAACACTCCTTTTCTCTGGATTTCTCTCTTTCAGCTGAAGACCCAAATGTGGCAGCTGTTGAAAGGACACGACCACTTGCAGGATGAGTTCTCCATTTTCTTTGATCACTTGCGGCCCTCAGCCAGCCGCATGGGAGATTTTGAGGAGATCAACTGGACAGAAGAGAAGGAATATGAGGTGGAGTAATCTTTTCCCCAGGACCAGAAGAGATAAGAGCAGAGATACTAGACATGTTTGGACTTGAAAGACTCCAACTGAGGCTGCGTTTCCGGAGTGAGGGAAGCAGCAGGGTGGGATAGCTGATGGTGGACCAAAGCAAACTTTACAAATTTTTTTTACAGCATTTATGTCTCTCCTAACATAATTGAACTTGTGATGTGCTGGAACTGAGCTCAATATTCAGAAATTCGTGGGGAAAATGAAGTTTGGTCTGCTGAAGAGCTATCGTGATAGAGCAGGGTTTGTGTGTTGTTTTCTTTTGTAGTTTGATGGGTTTGAAGAGGTGTCTTTGCCAGATGTGGAAGAGGAGGATGAACCACCCAAGATGCATGCAGCCTCAAAAAATAAGAAGCGGAAAGAGATCGGAGGCCAGAACAATGACAAGGTGGGCCTGGGGTATCTCACTAGAGTGCATATCTGGACTCTGAGCAAAATGCATGCCCATGAGGATAAACGTGTCTTAGACGCGCCAACAGCCTAAAAAGATTTGAAGAAAGGGGATTGAAATGTTTCCGTTGTGCTTTGCTTGCTAGCAGCATAATCGCTTTAGTTTTCTAAGTGTGCGTTGGGTGCTGCTCAGCCCTTCCTGGCTCCCTCGGGGGTCAACCTTCCCCTGACTGTCATCTCTGTGTACCGTGCGTATTTGTCAGCTGGAGTATGTCTGTTTCCAGGAGGTCGAGTGGGTAGATGGGATGAAGGAATGTTCATGTTCCTGCCATGAAGGGAGTAGCGATCTCAAGCTAAAGAAAAGCAAAAGGAGGACCTGCAGCCATTGTAGTAGTAAGGTTAGTGGATAGGCCGAGTCACTGGAACGGTGAGTGGAAAGTAGAGTCCTGCCAAGAGTCCCCCTGTTGTGATGATCTGTCCAGCCTTGGGCCTCGTGTCTCCAAAACCATGTCTTGAGGAAGAAAGTAAATGAAAAGATGACCAGCAGTGTCTCCCCCTTCAGAGCTCTGCCTGTACTACCTGGCCTTCCCCTGTCTATCTCCTGCTCACGTTCTACTGCCCCTCCTTGCTATGCTAAATAATGTTAATTTTTATATTCTTTTGAGTTAAGAATAAGCTTTTTTAGTGGAAGATGCTTGGGTGGCCACTGCATGAAAAGAACTGTGCCTGTTTATCATCATAAAAAAGATTCAGCTTTTCTGAATGCCAAATACTGCCAAACTGAAGCCTGTGTTAGGGCCAAGGAAAGGCCGAGGTGTTAGGTTTGGATTGGTGTACCACGTCTGTAACTGAATGCCTATATATTGATTGGCAGGCCTGTGAAAACAAATTTTATAAAACTAAAGATCCTCAAGAGCTCACTGCAAGCCTTGTTCAACAAGAATCGAGTCCTCGGCCTGAAGGGAAGGATTCTGGAATGTCTAAGGAAGCTGCAGAAGAAAGCCTGGAGACCAGAGATGAGGGAGAAGATGTCCAGAGCAGAACAAAACCCATATCCAGGAAAGTGGACTCTCTGGCTTCAGGTATGTGGAAGTCCTGTGTACAGACAGGTATATCCTTCATCTCCAAACTGGTTCACACAAATCAACATGGTTACGGGAGTTTCTAATGCAAATTTATGGAGATAATGAGAACTTGTAATGATTTTTTCAGTCTTTCCTTCTGTTATCCACTCTGGATGCTCTAAACTTGGCATCTCCAGAGCATTCCCTTCAAAAAAAGCTTTCCTGACTAGAGGAATATTCTCCCCTTTTCAGAATGATTGGTCCATTTAAGTTTCTCTTGCCAGTGTACTGATCCGATTGCCAGTACTACCAGGCCATGATACTGTTTTCTTTTTCCAGTTTTCATTTTAGCACAGCAATTCAAAATAGCCATCTCTCTGATCTTCCTTTAAATGATCTCCTTTGTGTTACTTGTTTCTCCTTCAGTCTGGTACAGACAAGGGGAAACGTGATTACTGCAGGATAAACAACCTGAGAGAGAGCTTGCTCTCAGTAACGGTGCCTCACTGGGAGATGATGCACGGGTTAAATACAGCAGTTTAAGTGTAATGCAGCCTGAGGTCTGGTTTATAGTGGGTTTGTAAGTAGGGCACCAAGAGCAGCAATGTCTCTTTAACTTGAGAATTGTGTTCTGGGCAATGTGCTTGAGCTTTTTCATGTGTTCAGCATTCAGCATTCTCCTGGAGATACTGGCTTCTCATGGCTTGGACAGGCGTACTCTTTGCTGGGTAAAAAACCAGCTGGATGGCCGAGCCCAGAGAGTTGTGGTCAACAGAGGTCAATCCAGTTGGTGGCAGGTCACAAGCGGTGTCCTCCAGGGCTCAGTTTTGGGGCCAGGTCTGTTTAACATCTTTATCAATGACCTGGGCGAGGGGATCAGGGGCACCCCCAGTCAGTTTGCAGATGGCACCGAGCTGGGTGGGAGTGTGGATCTGCTGGGGGGAGGAGGGCTCTGCAGAGGGACCTGACCAGGCTGGATCCATGGGCCCAGCCCAACTGGGTGAGGGTCAACAAGGCCAAGGGCCGGGTCCTGCCCTGGGGTCACAACAACCCCAGGCAGCGCTCCAGGCGTGGGGCAGAGGGGCTGGAAAGCTGCCCGGCGGAAAAGGCCCTGGGGGGGTTGGCGAGAGGCGGCTGAATGTGAGCCAGCAGGGTGCCCAGGTGGCCCAGAGGGCCAAGGGCATCCTGGCTTGTATCAGGAGTGGTGTGGCCAGCAGGAGCAGGGCAGGGACCATGCCCCTGTGCTGGGCACTGGGGGGGCCGCCCCTGGACTCGGGGTCAGGGTTGGGCCCCCCCCCCGAAGGCCGGGGGGCTGGAGCGTGTCCAGAGAAGGGCAGCGGAGCTGGGGAGGGGTCTGGAGCCCCAGGCTGCTGGCGAGGGGGAGGGGGGGTCCGGAAGGGGCGATGGGACGAGGGGCAGCGGCCTCAAGTTGTGCCAGGGCAGGGTGAGGTTGTGAACATTGGGAACAATTCCTTCCCCAAAGGGCTGTCAGGGGCTGGAAGGGGCTGCCCAGGGAAGGGGCGAGTCCCCAGCCCTGGGGGGATTTAACAGCCGGGCAGAGGCGGTGCTGAGGGCCGGGTTTGGGGGTGGGATGGCGGGGTAGGGGAACGTGGGCTGGGGGAGCTTAAGGGCCAGTTCCAAGCCAAGCGGTGATTGATTCTATGATTGCTTCGTCATACAGCAGCTGGTTGTAGTAACCAACAATCGTGAAGAGTGCAGAGCGCCACCTTGAAGTACAGGATGGGTAAACTGCACATAGAATTACAAAGTTGCTCCCAAACTGTGTTCTCATTTACAGCATTATGCTCTAGAATTTAAAAAAAACACCCAAAAAAGTCTGGAAAAGTAAATTAATGAAGCCTCCAGAAGTTTTTCTTACTAACAGCTTGTCTGATCTTGTTTGTTTTTCTCATCAGGAGCTCACCTGGAAGGAAGGAGTGTCTCCGGCAGACAGGCGTCTTCTGACAAAGCTGCACTGCCTGATGATCAGGTTCCAGACGCAGGTGTCAGTGCTGCTGCGAATACTGCGAAGGACAGTGACTCTTCTGTCAGTGGGCCCAGATGGACACATCTACAAAAAGCTACTCTAAATCTACCTCAAGAAACCAAAGACTGCCCTTGCGCTGGGGGAAGTGAGAGACTAAACCAGCAACATCAGGGAAGTGGGGATGCTGCCCCCGGGCGAAGTAGAGATCTGCTGCTGTCTTCTCATTCTGCTGCAGTGAAAGGTGTAACGGGACCTGGTTCCTCCTCTGGAAAGAGTTTGTGTCAGACTGAAGGGCTCCACTCTGATACATCAGATAAGCTCCCACTCTTGGGTCACGCTTCAAAATTAGGCGTGAAAGAACTTGAGGGACCACCTTTGCCTCTGGAAGAAAAACCTGAAGCAAAGCAGGGCTGGGTAACACCGGGTAGAAAACCGACACTGGGTAAGAGCTGCAGCTCCCAGTCCCCTGATGAGCACAGTTTGGAAGCCGATGATCCAGGCTGCAGTGGAAACTTTCTTGAGAGCAGATTAAAGTCAAATGCGAACAACAGCTTCCAGGTGCGTCAGCATTCTGGGCAGCTGGACTACAGAGGGGTTACTGCCTCCCTGGGGCAGAAGGAAGAGGAGCAGCAACAGCAGCGAGTCACAGAAGCAACCGTGTGTGCCAAGAACAGCAAAGTCAGCTCGACCGGGGAGAAGGTTGTGCTCTGGACCAGGTAGATCTGCCTGACCCGTGCATTCCGTACTTGCCTTCAGCTTTCCTCTGAGAGAGTTTCCTTTATTTTCATCCTGCATTCCCATTTTCTAACATCTTCTGCCCCCTCCCTTTGAATATTCCTGCCTTGTTTCCTCTAACCACAGCCCCTCACAGCTGCCGTCTTGGTCCTGTGAGAAATGCTGTCTGCTCGTCGCAGTGTGATTGCTGTAGTACTTCAGGCTGGGGAAGAACTATTTTTCTCCTTCAAAAAGCTTAAAAATAGGCTCAATGCAGTGCTGCTTACATGCCCTGTGAGTGGGGGTGGTAGTAATGAGGCTGCTGGACTTGCTCTGGGATCGTTACGGTTACCTGGGAACAGGCCCCTCGCACTCAGGGTGGCTGAAGCGTGTCAGTGCTTGTTTTGGGCTGTTTTCATGGCTATTGTACTGTTTTGCAGGGAGGCTGACAGAGTCATCCTTACCACCTGTCAGGAGAAAGGAGCCCAGCTGGAGACCTTCCATGCCATCTCGCAGAAACTGGGCAACAAGACGGCTAGTGAGGTGAGGGGCTGGGGTGGAAAGGCTTCCATCTGCTCCAGCGGATGGGGAGAGGAAGGAAGGGGGGAGGTTTGCTGTCGTATTAAGTCTCTCAAACTTAACTTTGATTTGATGCCGCGTCAGAGAAAAATAATCCCCATCGCAAATAAAAAAAACAAACCCAACCCTGATATGTTCTGGTGGAGCCCAAAATCGTGGCTGCCACAGTCCCTTTTACATCACTGCCATTCTAGCCTTGTATTTGGTACCAGCGTTGTTGCAGTGACCGCTGCCTGGGTCTCCAGCCTTCTACTTAAAACACAAGGAATCTGTTGGGTTTTGCCTCTTAACCTTCCCCACACCACCTAGGAATCTTCCCAAACACAGAATCCCAGACTGGCAGGGGCTGGCAGGGCCCTCGGGAGCTCCCCCAGTGCCACCCCCCTGCCCAAGCAGGCTCACCCAGAGCAGGGGGCACAGGACAGCGGCCAGGCGGGGGTTGAAGATCTCCAGAGAAGGAGACTCCACAGCCCCCCTGGGCAGCCTGGGCCAGGGCTCCATCACACTCACAGTCAAGAAGTTCTTCCTCACGTTCAACTGGAACCTCTTCTGCTTCAGGTTGTGCCCATTGCCCCTTGGCCTGGTGCTGGGCACCACTGGGAAGAGTCTGGCTCCCTCCTCGTGACCACCACCCTTGAGATATTTGTAGGTGGTGATGAGATCCCCTCTCAGCCTTCTCTTCTCCAGGCTGAACAAGCCCAGCTCCCTCAGCCTTTCCTCTTTTCCAGCTTTTCCCGCCAGTCAGTAGAATATAACCCTTCTTCCAAAGAAAACAGAACAACCCCGTGCCCTTCCATTTCTCTTTCCCTTTCTGATTGACTCTTGCATAAAATGCGCTTGTCGGCTTTTTAGCGTAAAGGCACAAAGAGCCTGAACTAGGAAATGCCCATTTTGGGCTGGCTCTTACGTGCCCCATCATCTTGGATTTCCCATGTTCCTCAGGTGTCCCACAGGTTCAGAGAACTGATGAAGCTGTTTCATACGTCCTGTGATGGGAGCTCAGAAGACGAGGAGGACGCAACTAGCACCAGTAACACGGACCAGTTGTCAGATAAAGATCTTCTGCTTTCTGAGGAAGAACCTGATGACTAAGGCTCCTCCCGCGTGATCAGCCACTGACTGAAGCAGGAGAGTTGTTTGCCAGTTTGCTGCTAGACAGGTGCTGTAGATAAAGGAAAAATATTTGCACAGGTACTTACAACAGCACCTTCTTCTTGTTCACTTTCCCGCTACACCTGATGAGCTGCACTTCTCAATCTGTATCAAACTGAAGGAAGGCGTTGGGGTGAGAACGTCCCCTAGAACCTCTGTGGGGGGAGCTTCAGCAATGAAATGACAGAAGTGACACCTCAATCCGCAGTGAAGGCTGGGCCCCCAGCCTTTGACAAGAACATGTAAATGTTGTAGCACAAGATGTCTGTTTTCATGGGGAACACACACATGATTTTTTTTGTTTGTAAGCTTTCCCCTTGTGTTGGTTGTATGTAGGAAAGTTACAATCTTGAATTCTGTATTTATTGTGTGGTCTTATTCTAACAGGCAGAGCAAACTCACTTTGCAGAGTTAAAAAACCCAACCAAACCATAAAAACCAGCCCCAAAAAAGCAGCTTTCCTCCTCTCCAACACAACTGCCAGTAGTCAGGCGACTTCACCCAGCCTTTGTACCAGGAGGCTGCTGAAAGGGAAGTAACAGTTGGGCCATCTTAAAAGCCATTCCCTTTATTTTGAAAGCAATCTCATTCTTCCACTAGTGCTAGTAATAAAGGTGAGTTAGTCTGAATCCGCTTCATCTTCAGATTCGTCTGCCTCCAGCCCCGTTTCATAGCACTCAGACAGAGTTCTCAGCTCCTGTAAGGCCTCCTGGAAGTCCTCCTGCTCCACTCCAGCAGAGAAGAAGCTGGCCCAGCGCCGTGTGTTCAGCTTCTGGAGATCCTTGTATAAGCCATAGAGGAGTGTGTGCAGAACTGGTGACGACTGCAGGGCCGCGAGGACGGGGATGCTTTCCACAGCTGCAGGGACAAACATCTTTACTTAAACATACCAATCAAAATTTTATTTTCCCTGCTGCTTTACTTGAGCTCAGCGTAGCACAAGAGTCGCTTAACACTCCTCATTTTTACCCTACAAACACACAAATATTTTTTTTAGTAATTTTTTTGGCCTCTGTTACATGCTAAGGTTTGCTAGGAAGAGCTCAAGGAAGCCTTGTCTGCTCAGAAGAGGAGAAAAAAACTGGGGGTACGGAGGTAGGGTGTTACATGGCTGCTCGAGCACGTGGGATGTGCTGCAAGGAGGAAGGGGAATAAAGTTACACAAAAGTTGCTCTACCTCCAGTTTCCAGATCAGCGTTCCCTGTGCTGTTAAGAAAAAAGCCTGTTACCAACCTGAATGCCCCAGGGAACACAGTGTGTAAGTAATGCTGCAGCACCTGCTCCGTGCTCTCACAGGTGTGGAGTGGAGAAGGGGGCGGCTTTCCTGGCGAGCTGCTGCGAGGAAAAGCAATTCATCAAGCCCAGCCATTCCCCTACCCCTGCCATCCCACCCCCAAACCCTGGCCCTCAGCACCGCCTCTGCCCGGCTGTTAAATCCCCCCAGGGCTGGGGACTCGACCCCTTCCCTGGGCAGCCCCTTCCAGCCCCTGACAGCCCTTTGGGGAAGGAATTGTTCCCAATGTTCACAACCTCACCCTGCCCTGGCACAACTTGAGGCCGCTGCCCCTCGTCCCATCGCCCCTTCCCTGGGAGCAGAGCCCGACCCCCCCGCTCCCCCCCCTCTCAGGCAGTTGTAGGGAGCCATGAGGGCTCCCCTCAGCCTCCTCTGCTCCAGGCTGAACCCCCCCAGCTCCCCCAGCCGCTCCCCAGCAGCCTGGGGCTCCAGACCCCTCCCCAGCTCCGCTGCCCTTCTCTGGACACGCTCCAGCCCCCGGGGCCCCAGCAGTCGAGGGGCGGCCCCCCCAGTGCCCAGCACAGGGGCACGGTCCCTGCCCTGCTCCTGCTGGCCACACCAGCCCTGATACAAGCCAGGATGCTCTGGGCCACCTGGGCACCCTGCTGGCTCATGCTCAGCCGCCTCTCGACCAACCCCCCCAGGGCCTTTTCCGCCGGGCAGCTTTCCAGCCCCTCTGCCCCACGCCTGGAGCGCTGCGTGGGGTTGTGGTGACCCCAGGGCAGGACCCGGCCCTTGGCCTTGTTGACCCTCACCCGTTGGGCTGGGCCCATGGATCCAGCCTGGCCAGGTCCCTCTGCAGAGCCCTCCTCCCCCCAGCAGAAAACACTGGTGACTCAGTTACTTTTTAGCTGCTTTGCTATAGAAGTGCGCAGCGTAACTGACTGGGGATCCCTTGATTTTTTTTTTTCCCCCCCGTCAGCTGACACTCGTAATAGAAGGCTGGTGAACGACTTCCGTAAGGAATCACTGCCAGGGAGAGCGCCAGAGTTCTGGAGGGAAAAGCGCAATTCCAACGCCGATTACCTGGTGTCACTTTCTCTGCTGATTCCTCGCAGCACAACCGACTGAGCAAAGCAGCGGCTGACCTTCTGCTCCCTGCATGAAGACAGAAGCTTCCAGGGCACGTCCTGCTGGTAGGCGCATAAAGTATCAGGGAGCGAGCAGCCATGTAGGGCTGGAAAGGGAACAGAAGCCCAGGCAGCCACAACCTACGGGTCAGAGAGGGGGTGAGAAATCACGATCCAGAACACACAGCGCCCGCTGCATCCTGTACGTATGGATGTGTGGTGGAACGCCAGCTCCTGCCCACAGCAGTCGTGCTGAGAGGTGCAGAGGCTGCGGATCTCTGCCCCTTACCTTTCTCCCAGAGAAGTTTAGCATTTCCGCAAGATGCATCATGGAGCCCCGGGAGGAATAGAGACGGTAAGGAGCCGTCAGGGTATCGAGCACTGCTGCCAAAATCGCGCTGCTGTGGTAGTTAAGCGATGCCTACGGAGGGAGACAAAGGGACGAGTTACAGGAGAAGCTAAATTCCTCTCTTCCTTTTTGTAGTGTTAACTTAAGGATCTTGTAAATCACGCTTTTAGGCAGGTTGTGTTCTGGGTTACTCCAGGTTTGGGATAAGCAAGTGCTAACAAATGAGCTGCTGCCGGTTTTCTTGTCAGCAGCTGCTTTGTGCTCAGACCAGGCTAAAGTTACAGACACTGCACGTGAAGAATAACGCAGCCAAGCAGGTTTTTGGGTGCCCAAACGGAAGGCAGCGTGCCAACTGCAAGGCTAGAAAAAAGGAAACGTGTCCACGTCTTTAAGCCATGGGAATGCGGAGCTGGTAGCGAAGTCTCTGCTAACGGTGCAAAAGCAGGGGGGAAAAAATCCAAACCCTTTTCTGCTTAGCAGAGCACCACCATGAAAACACGGAGCTGCAGAAAACGCTTTCAGAGAGGGAGAAAGCTGAAAAGCTGAGAGCCGGCCCTGGTAGGTGGCGTTCCTGGGCGGTACCTACGTTGTAGTTTATGTAGGGAAACGTAACGGGAGGCTGCGGTTTGATTCCTAGGCTCCCGCTGAGCGACAGGGGGCAAAAGAGTGAGCTGTGACTGGAGAGACGGACAATTCCTAGAGCTGTGTTCATCAGTCTGTAAAAATTCTTCTGAAAATCCTGGGAGGAAAAAAAATCATCCAACCGTTAGAATCTTAAAAGGCGCAGAAAGGAAACGCTCTAATCCAGATGGGGCACGAGAGCATCGCCTGCTCTTGGTTGTCCCCATCCTTTACTTACCCCCAGGTTACTCGTGGCTGGAGTCAAGCCCCAGGTCAGGATCCCTTTTCCCGAATACTCATCGCAGAGCAGTTCTGTCACTTTGGCCCCAACTCCAGAGAATCCATTGTGGAGGTCACAGAGCACCTGAAATCCCTGTGCACAACGATGGCAGCAGCTGAGATTTGACTTCACTGTGAACAGAAAGGTTCTTGGGAGAAAAGGGAGCTTGGACTGAGCTGTGAAACCTGCAGGTAATCGCACTCTTCCACATAGAAGTGCAAGCGATCTTCCAGCTCCTCTACGCAGCCGGGATCCTGCAGGAGACTTTCACCCTGTCCAAAGGCTTCCAGGCAACCGCAGTCCCTAAAAAAGAAAAAAGGGGTTGAAAAACAAAAAAAAAAGTTGTTCTATTCCCTCTTCATTTTTCCTTGAAGGCAAAAGCAAGATCCTGTTCTGCACACCAGATTCTGAACCAGACCTTCAGCACGTACCCGTCGTGCATGTACTGACGGATGACGTAGATGCTCTTGGGATGCAAGTGCACGTTGAGGTAATCGGACCAGAGCTGCACGCTGCCGCCCGAGTAAACGTCCTGGGAAACGGCGAGCCGCGAAGGGGCAGATGTGCCTGGAATGAGACAGGTGAAGAGCAAAGGCCTTTCCAACACTGAACATCCCCTCCAATAAAGAAAACAAACCCAGCTTTTTATCACGCCCAGTTTCCTAACCTATTTGCCGCTCTTTGACCCATCCTTCCGTACGGGAAGAAATCTCATCCCATAGTTTCCCTTCTCCCCTCATGCTCCTCCACTGACGAGCTGCCCAGCATCACCCGCTGTCCCCAGGCTTGTTCTGCAGAACCCCTCGATCCCAGTAAGGGAACCAAAGCCACTGGGACAGCGCAAGGCGGACAAGAACGCGCACGGAAAACACGCACGCACCTTGACCGGGGGCTGCCGCTTGGCCCTGCGAGGCCGAGGAAGCTTCTTCCTGAGGAGACGGCCCAGCGCGGGGGTCAGGCGATGCTTCGCCGCGTCCCTCCACGACTCACCGGGCGGGACGTTGATGCCGACGCCACGAGTGAAGGAAAACCCGCGGGGAGCCCGCGATGCGCCCCGGGGCCGCCTCCCCCCCCTCCCCGCCCCGCGCCCCCGCCCCCCCCCCCCGGCGCCTCCGCGCCCGCCCCGCCGGGCCTCAGCGCGCCCACGCCGCCTGCAAGAGAGGCCGGCGGGGCCGCCCCGCGCCCGCCCGCCCGCCGCCCGCCCCGCGGTACCTTTCAGCTCCAGCGCCACCAGGCGCGGCGTCTGCGCCTCCCGCCCGCCCGCCCCGCGCCCGCTACGGAGCAGCGCGGCGGCGCGGAGCTCGGCGCCTCGGCGGGGCTGCGCAGCGCGGCGGCCTGCGGGGGGGGGAGGGAGCGGGTCAGACCTGGGCCCCGGCCCGCGCCCCCCGCCCGGCCCCGGCCCGCACCCAGCCCCGGCCCCTGCAGCCCCCGGCCCGGCCCCAGCCCCGGCCCCGGCCCGCACCCGGAGCCCCCGGCCCCTGCCTGACCCCGGCCCCGGCCCGCGCCCGCCCCCCGCCCGCAGCCGCAGCCCCCGGCCCGCACCCGGCCCCCGCCCGCACCCCCCGCCCGGCCCCGGCCGCACCTGCAGCCCCCACCAGTGGGCGCCCACGCAGCCCGCGTACTGCCCCAGCTGCAGCGTCACCACCTCCCCCGGCATCGCGATCGTGCCCCGCGCCACACCGGGCGCAGGCGCGCGCCGTCCCCGCCGGCGGGAGAACCGGACACGCGTCAGCCGCGGGGCCCCGCCCCCACCCCGCCCCCGAGTGGCGGACACGGACACGGACACGGACGGAGCCGCCGCCGCGGCCTTTATTGCGCTACAGGGGCCCCGCCAGCCGCTCCAGCTGCCGCGGGTTGGAGCCGCTCAGGAACCGCAGCTCCTCCCGGCCGCCCTCCGTCCGCGCTGCAAGGGAGAAACCGCGCTGGGGCCGCCGCCGCCTCCTCCCGGCGGCCCCGGTCCCTGCCCCGCAGCCCCGGTCCCGCAGTCCCCGCCCGCCCCCCCCGGCCCCCCCCCCCGCCCGCCCCCCCCCCCCCCGCCCCGCAGCCCCCATCCCGCAGCCCCTGCCGTCCCCACAGCCCCAGTCCCGCAGCCCCGGTCCCGCCCGCAGCCCCCATCCCGCAGCCCCTGCCGTCCCCACAGCCCCAGTCCCGCAGCCCCTGCCCTCCCCACAGCCCCGGTTCCCGCAGCCCCAGTCCCACAGCCCCAGTCCCCTGCACGGCAGCCGGTGCCGCGCTGCGCACTCCCCCGGCGGGACCGGACCGACCTTTCTCGTGCTGCAGCCACTTGCGGTCGAGGTAGTACCGGTAGCAGCTCTCGAACTCCCGCGGGCTGTAGTTGGGGACCAGGACCGGGACGAAGGGGTCCAGCGCATCAAACCCCTCCTGGGAAGGGAAGGCGGGGGGTGAGGCCCTGGGCCGCTGGAGCCGCCTGGGCCAGGGCCCCGCAGGAGCTCAAGCGGGGTCACAGCGAGGGAGAGGAAAGCTGTGGAGCGGGTACAGCACGGTCTGCTGCCCTGGCCCAAACCCAGATTTGTTTGGTTCCCAATGTGAAGGGGCAGGGGGGAAGAGACCAGGACTCAGCAAGGCTTTTGACACCATCTCCCGAAACATCCTCATAGGGCAGCTCAGGAAGTGTGGGCTGGATGAGCGCACAGTGAGGTGGATTGGGAACTGGCTGCAGTGCAGAGCTCAGGGTTGGGATCGGTGGGGCAGGGGCTGGTTGGAAGCCTGTGGCGAGTGGGGTTCCCCAGGGCTCAGTACTCGGCCCGGTCTTGTTCTTCATCAATGACCTGGCCGAGGGGACAGGGTGCACCCTCAGCAAGTTCACCAACCGGGAGGCTGTGCTGCCATCCAGCAGGACCTGGGCAGGCTGGAGAGTTGGGCAGAGAGGAACCTGATGGAGTCCAACACGGGCAAGTGTTGGGTGCTGCCCCTGGGGAGGTGGAACCCCATGCACCAGGACAGGCTGGGGGCTGACCTGCTGGGAAGCAGCTCTGCCCAGAGGGACCTGGGGGTCCTGGGGGACAACAAGGTGGCCATGAGCCAGCAGGGTGCCCTGGTGGCCAAGAAGGCCAAGGGCATCCTGGGGTGCATCAAGAGGAACGTGGCCAGCAGGGCGAGGGAGGTTCTCCTCCCCCTCTGCTCTGCCCCAGTGAGACCCCAGCTGGAGCACTGGGTCCAGTTCTGGGCTCCCCAGTTCAAGAAAGATGAGGAACTCCTGGAGAGAGTCCAGAGGAGGGCAACAAGGATGATGGGGGGACTGGAGCATCTCCCCTAGGAGGAAAGGCTGAGGGAGCTGGGCTTGTTGAGCCTGGAGAAGAGAAGGCTGAGAGGGGATCTCATCACCACCTACAAATATCTCAAGGGTGGGGGTCACGAGGAGGGAGCCAGACTCTTCCCAGTGGTGCCCAGTGCCAGGCCAAGGGGCGATGGGCACAAACTGAAGCAGAAGAGGTTCCAGTTGAACGGAGGAAGAACTTCTTGACTGTGAGGGTGCCCGAGCCCTGGCCCAGGCTGCCCAGGGGGGCTGTGGAGTCTCCTTCTCTGGAGATCTTCAACCCCTGCCTGGCCGCTGTCCTGTGCCCCCTGCTCTGGGTGAGCCTGCTTGGGCAGGGGGGTGGCACTGGGGGAGCTCCGGGGGTCCCTTCCCACCCCGGCCATGCTGGGATTCTGTGACTCACCTTTCCCAGCAGCTCCTGGGGCAAATAGGCAGAGCTGGGCCGGAAGAGCGAGCCGGTCTGGCTGAGGGTGGTGACGACGGCCCCTCCGCTCTAAGGGGAAGGCAGATCAGAAACCCTTTTAGCTGCAAATGTAGCCGTGGTGTGAAACAGCTACGCAGAAACCCAGAACTGCACAACGAAATGTAGAAATGCACGTGCAATGGTCACGGATTGATTTTAAACGAGTGCAGTGTTTTCTTCCTTGATCTTACAGTTACTTCAATTCCAAAATTCTCTATAATGGGCTTATTTCAATGTTCCTACCCGCATTGACCCTGGCTACTCCTCATACACACGCAGCACAGGGAACACAGAGCTGGTGCTTCCAGTGCTGGCATTTAAACGTCTCATTCTTACCTATAAATGGCTTCCAGTTGCAAACAACTGAAATACTTTAAAAAAGGCCTTTTCTGTATACTATCAGCTCTGACCTGGTGGAGTGATTAGCACCCAAGGGACTGGAAAAGAATCGGAAGGAGTTGACATCCAATAGCAAAAGGTTTAAAAGCTTTTTTTAAGGAACTGCAAGTTCTCATTAGTTCAAACAGATCATAAACCAAGGTGGTATTAAGCGTTATTAAAGACCGCTGGCTCGGGAAGGACGAGGCATAAACGAGGGTGGCCCGGTGACCAAGAGCAGCACTGTCATATGTTCAACCCGTTCTTACTCTCTTTGGGTGACGTCAGAGACACCGAGGAGATAACGAACCCTTACCCACCGACTGCGCTCACGCTCCCCTCCGCTGACGGAGCAGCTCGATGTTTGATTTGCAGCTTTACGCTTACCGGTGTGTCGCTTTAATTGCTGAGAGTAACGCACCCGAAGGTACAGCGCGAACTCACCCAATCGTTCATCATCATCTTCCTTAGGTTGTACACAAGCGTCAGCTCCTCGGGAGAAACCTGGTGAAGATTGCCTTTATCAATTCTTTTGCCAGCAGTTTGTGAGACATAAATTCCTCTCCCCCCTACTTTAAATTAGACTGGGAGGGTCATTCGCATCATTTGGGAGTGGTTTTTTCTTTGCTGGGGTCAGGGTTGGGCCCCTCCCTCCCCGAAGGACCTGGGGGGGCTGGAGCGTGTCCAGAGAAGGGCAGCGGAGCTGGGGAGGGGTCTGGAGCCCCAGGCTGCTGGGGAGCGGCTGGGGGGGGGTTCATCCTGGAGCAGAGGAGGCTGAGGGGAGCCCTCATCGCTGCCTACAACTGCCTGAGAGGAGGGGGGAGCCGGGGGGGTCAGGCTCTGCTCCCAGGGAATGTAGCACTGTAGCATTCAGCCTCAGAAATGTTACACAGAGAAATGCCCAGCCCTTTCCCACTGTAACAAGACATAGACGCGCTTTTTTGTTACCGAGAGAACTTTCTTCAGTAAAAATGGTCTAAACACAATACAAATGTTGCAGGTCCCTCTGAGCTAGCAAAGCCAAACGTATGTCTTCCAGAATCACAGAATGGTTTGGGTTGGAAAAGCCCTTTAAGCTCCCCCAGCCCAGCCGCCCCCCTACCCCTGCCATCCCACCCCCAAACCCTGGCCCTCAGCACCGCCTCTGCCCGGCTGTTAAATCCCCCCAGGGCTGGGGACTCGACCCCTTCCCTGGGCAGCCCCTTCCAGCCCCTGACAGCCCTTTGGGGAAGGAATTGTTCCCCAGGGCCAACCTCACCCTGCCCTGGCACAACTTGAGGCCGGTGCCCCTCGTCCCATCGCCCATTCCCTCCAGCTCGGTGTCACCTGCAAACTGACTGGGGGTGCCCTCGATCCCCTCGCCCAGGTCATTGATAAAGATGTTAAACAGAACTGGCCCCAAAACTGAGCCCTGGAGGACACCGCTTGTGACTGGCTACCACTGGATTTAACTCCATTGACCACAACTCTCTGGGCTCGCCCACCCAGCCAGGTTTTTTACCTCGCGTAAAGGGATTACTACAGAACTTAAAAATTGACAAAACACCCTCCCCTGCTCTCCCTTGCAGTAAGAATGCAGAAATATCAGAGCAGATCACTTCTTACGGGACTTTTGTCTTCCTTCTTTAGCGTCGTCCTTCCCCAGAGTGCGTTGACGCCGTCCACTGCCACAAGAAGTCGGAATGAGCCGAGGTGACACTGCTGCTTTATCTCTTTCAGCACAACCCCTACAGCATCGCTGGCGTTTCTCACACGAGCTAAACCCTTAAAGTAGGAAAAGGCACATAGCTCAGGTTGGTTTCCGAGTTAATGTATAACGCTGGCAACTCTGGGCACTGTCTGCTCTTTCTAAGGGGGGAGGAAGATAAAATGACAGCAGTTTGTTCCTTGCAAAGGAACAATCTGGTCTCAGGTACTGAGCATCAAAGTAGTTGGAACTTCCAAATTCTAATTTTTGCTTCTACCCAAGCTGTCTATAAAGCTTCCTTTACAGATCCATCACATCTTCCACAATGCATTTTGTAGCCACCACATTGATGGGGAAATGCCTTCCATTTCCTAAAACTGGTATAGAACCATAGAATCATAGAGTGTTTTGGGTTGGAAGGGACCCCTAGAGGTCACCCAGCCCAACCCCCCTGCAGGAGCAGGGACACCTTGAACCACATCAGGTTGCTCACAGCCCCATCCAACCTGGCCTGGAATGGTCCCAGGGATGGGGCCTCCACCCCCTCTCTGGGCAACCCCTGCCAGGCTTTCACCACCCTCACTGGAAAGAATTTCTTCCTTAGATCCAGTCTAAACCCACCCTGCTTCAGTTTAAAGCCATCCCCCCTTGTCCTGTCCCAGCTGGCCCTGCTAAAAGCTTGTCCCCCCCTTTCCTCTGGGCCCCCTTGAAGCCCTGACCGGCCGCACTCAGCTCTGCCCGCAGCCTCCTCTGCTCCAGGCTGAACACCCCCAACTCTCCCAGCCTGGCCTCCTAGCAGAGGGGCTCCAGCCCTCGGAGCATTTTAGTAGCCCCTCGGAGCATTTTAGTAGCCCTCCTCTGGCCCCGCTCCAACAGCTCCATGTCCTCCTTGTGCTGAGGGCTCCCGAGCTGGACGCAGGGCTCCAGGGGAGGTCTCCCCAGAGCAAAGCAGAAGGCCACAATCCCCTCCCTGGTATTTGTAGGATCTTTAGAAGCAATTTGTTCTGGGTACACAATGATGGGCTCTTCTAATAAAAGGTAAGACAGAGCCAGAAGCTCTTGTTGTTCCTTACCTGCTCCACCACTTCACCCAACGGTCTGCCCTCCTCCGTGCTTTCCCGTTTGCCCCACACGTATTTTTTTTGTGTTTTTATCTGCAGTAAGAGAACTACAATTAAACTAGGAACTAAGTAGTGTAAAGCCAAGTCTGGATGGCAAGATTCCTGGTTCTCTGCCAGTGTTAAAGACTAGTGCAGAACCTGGGAGCAGCATTCATTGCAAACAGCCATCCCCACACGGGGGATTTAAAGTACTTCTTTTTCTACAAAAGTTGAATTCCAGTGAAGGGTAGGGCCTGCAGGTTTGTACACAGGACAAGCACATTTCTCAAAAATTATCAGATCTAGATGCGTGTCAAGGTGCTTGATGACGGAAAGCCCATGTACATAGAATCACAGAATGGTTTGGGTGGGAAGGGACCCCTAGAGGTCACCCAGCCCAACCCCCCTGCAGGAGCAGGGACACCTTGAACCACATCAGGTTGCTCACAGCCCCGGCCAACCTGGCCTGGAATGTTCCCAGGGACGGGGCCTCTACCCCCTCTCTGGGCAACCTCTGCCAGGGTTTCACCACCCTCACTGGAAAGAATTTCTTCCTTAGATCCAGTCTAAACCTGCCCTGTTCAGTTTAAAACCATCACCCCTTGTCCTGTCACATGCAGCCCCTGGGGTGATCCTGGGGGTAGCTCTTAGCGAAACAACCTGACAGCTCTACAAACCTCTTTTAGGAAGTGCTCATTTGAGGTTTTGAAGTTCTTGAGCCAGGAAGATGCTTGCAAAGGCTGATCAAGACGTTCTTTGTTGTAGGAAGACTGCATAAGCTCCCTGCAGTTTTTCACCCAGAGATGAGCTGTAAGCAAAAGAAAACAGTTGCTTTCTTTTTTTAAAAGTCAAAATAATTGTACGAGTTGGGTGGTGGTGGGGGTGTTTGTATTTCTCATCCTTATCCTGCTATGCTGGTAAGAAAAGTCTGCCGTCCTTAATGGACAAGGCTCTCCCTTGAGAACAGAAGAGGTCACACAGACCCACACACAGTGCGTCTCCTGTCACACTCATGGGGAAAAAAAGACTTGACTATAAGCATGTGAGAGCATGTGAAAATAATGACTTCTGTTCATTTTGGGGGTCTGTGTTTTATAAGCCTTCTCCACTATGGGAAAAAAAAAACGTAATTTGCCATGGCCTACCCTACACCTTCCATGTGAAGGAGCACCTTCCGGATCAGCGGTGTATTTGATGCAGTAACACAGACAGCACCGGTGTTCTTACCATCTGGGATGTGCAGCACCAGCCAGCCTTGCTTCACACAGTAGTGAACCACGTGACAGAGCGTCATGGTTTTCCCCGTTCCTTTTTCACCATCTCCAACATGAACTGTTAAGGAAAGTCTCCAAAGAACCTCTTCAATTTATTCTTAACTGATTCTTTCACAAAGAATCAGTTTGTATCAGGAGTGGTGTGGCCAGCAGGAGCAGGGCAGGGACCATGCCCCTGTGCTGGGCACTGGGGGGGACACCCCTCAAATGCTGGGGTCAGGGTTGGGCCCCTCCCTTCCCCCAAAGGGCTGTCAGGGGCTGGAAGGGGCTGCCCAGGGAAGGGGTCGAGTCCCCAGCCCTGGGGGGATTTAACAGCCGGGCAGAGGCGGTGCTGAGGGCCGGGGTTTGGGGGTGGGATGGCAGGGGTAGGGGAGCGGTTGGGCTGGGGGAGCTTAAAGGGCTTTTCCAACCTCAACAATTCTGTGATTCGAGAAGGCACAATGGAAGCTCAAAGGTCGCAGAGCAGGGATGGCATTCCATCATGCGTTTGTTCAGCAGCAAAACTAGCCTGAAGAGTTCCTTCTCTCTCTATCCTCCCGCCCCACTGTATCAGACCTGACGATTCCTCAGTTGTGCTGATAGCCCTATTTGTGGACCTGTGTCGTAAGCCAAATCTGGCTTAAAATAAAAGTATGTGAGGTCCACAAGCATCTCAGAGTAGCTTTGCTGACAACAGGCATGTGGTAGAGCCACCTCCTGAAGACTAAACCGCAGCGGTCAGTGTAGGATCAAACCATCACCCTCATCTGTGTATACTCACCTGCTTGCATTTAATTTGCATTCTACCATCAAGTAAGTGGTAAAAGATACAGATCACGTATCTGACAACTGGGTGCGCAAAGTTGGAGCTTTTCAGGTACGCAAAAAGTTCTAGAGCTGGTTTTCGCACCATCAGGCAGGCTTCATTGAAGGTTTTGATCTGAGGAAAGGAACAGAACATGAACAAGAAGCTGGGTGCTGGCACACTACAGCAGTTCCTGACGTGACTTCATCTCTGACTGGTACCGTGCAGGGTCTGAACGACCGCTGCTCTCCCCTCGGCTACCAGGCCAGTCACATCATCGCAGAAGTTTATCAAGTTGGTCAAGCGTGACTCCCCCTTGGCGAAGCCGTGCTGACCGCCCCAGATGACTTCCTTGTCCTCTGCCTGCCTGGAAATGGTTTCCAGGATTAGCTGTTCCATCACCTTCCCAGAGATTGGGGAGAGGCCAACCGGTCTGTCAACAAATCAAGTCAACCACCTTGAATTACTAACTCACAGATAAATCTGGTCCTAAGCTCAAGTAGGCAGTCTACGTTAGCTGCTGACAAAGCCTGATCCAGTCACAGTCTTCTCAAACAGAAATCAATATTTTTTTTTTTGCTGCTGATATAAGCTTACTTCACGAGACAGCCTGTTTCATACAGAAATGCAACCGTGGAAAACATTTCTGTACTTTATTATGTACTCAGAAGTTAGAGATGAAAAACATTGGGTAGAATGTTGCCTAAGGTGGAAGCTTCATACCCTTCTGCCACTATTCCAGTTAGGATGACCGATATCTTTTAGATGTAGAAAAGAACAGGCAGGACCAGGTATAACTGCGTTCTTGCAGCAACTCACTCTTACTCTAACAGGAAAGCATCATAGTTACGCAGTGGGTCTGGTTCTTGCCACGTACCAGTCCAGTCCCTCCAAATCTGCTCTAAGATGAAGTACCTGCTGCTGGAAGCGATAGGGCAGTCCATGTGGAAACACAGCTTTCACCTCCTCGAGCGGAATGCTATAGTGGCGACCCTCGTGGCGCTCTGCATGGTTGGCCTGGGAAGGTAAAATGCAAACTGTAACACTCAGGGAAGTCTGATACCGGTTTTCTGGACACAAAAGGCCTGTGAGAATGGAACAGGGAAGAAGCGCTCGATCAAAGCGAGTATCGACTCACTGCGAGTCAGAAGAACTGACTTTTTTAGTTTAGTGCATTAAAGTAAAGCAGGAATTGTAGCATCAGGACACTACTGGCAGATGCTTAGGAGTTGTCTAAAGAAAGGATATCCTACCTGGCAATAAATAAAAGGATTCCATGAGCTTGTAAACAAGCCACTGTGCTTTGTGGGCACCGCTGGCCCTATGCTTCATGAATTCATCTAACCTTTTATTAGTCCATTTGTACTTCTGGTCACCACAGAATCTTAACAGTAACATGATCCCCTTTTGAGTTATCTGACAGATTCAAATTTACTTAAGTCTTGTGACAAAATTCTGTTTTCTGCTTTGTTCTTTGCTGTCTCTCAGTAGTAATTCCTAATATCCCATTTGCCTTTTTAACTAGTACTGGTTGCTTGAGAACTTTGTTTCCTCATCTGTTTTCTGGGGGCACTAATTTCAAGCCCCTTGCTGTGACACAAGCAGTCAGTATTATTCCTCCAGCAGACTTGCATCATTCTGCATTTACTTACAGTGGCTACATCAAGGTCGCTAACCGCGCACTCTTAAGAAGCAGTTGTTACTGGTACCTGAAAATGGAATACCCACTTCACGCCTTGTTATATATACATCCTTGCTTTTTCCCTTCATGATTCTATTTTCCTACCATGCAATACTTGCAAAGCACTTATTTATTTACTCTTGGTCTACTCATCAGGTTTTGTGTCTTATGTAACTAGGACAGTATATAGACTATGCTGTGGTACTTCTTGGGTGACTTTTAGCAACTTTCACGCCAAGCTTTGTCTGGCTTTTTTAGCAGCTTTGTGCCAAGCTTTGAAGCTTATACCACATCCTGCTCTGCACTTTTCCACGGATTTAAAGTCAAAAAATCCTCCTCTGGATTCTTGTGCATGCCGATCTCTTGCTTCCATTTTGGTTGAGACAGAATCAGAATATAACAACTTCCTTGTCTTGTTTATT
Organism: Gorsachius magnificus; assembly: GCA_034008185.1. NCBI lineage: Eukaryota > Metazoa > Chordata > Aves > Pelecaniformes > Ardeidae > Gorsachius > Gorsachius magnificus. Next base: position 3,019,406 of record CM067103.1, on the reverse strand, counting down.
TTGCGTAATAATGATCCAGGAAAAGTAGTTTTATTTATTACTTAGAAAGAAAAAGCAGGAGTCGTCATTTCTTCCAGCTTTAGCAGATCTGGGGGCTGATCCAGACTTTCCTTGTATTCCTTATGAGCTTTGGTGTAGACCCAGGCCTTCATTTACTGAGGCCCAGAACAGATGAGACAGGACTGGGGTGGGTTTGGTCGCTCACTTGTGCAGTGTGGCTGACAAATGGTTCGACCAGAATGAATGGATGGGGGAAAAAAAAAGATTGTGATGAGAACTGCTACCCTGACCTGGCTGCCTGCTGTACTCCTCACACGAAACCGCAGCTGTACCTGCAGGTTTGATTACTGCTAGCTTTTACCATGAATATTTTGCTTTTCCCAGTTCCTTGATGGACTCTTCATGCGCAACTGCTGCAGCTGTATTGCAGAGCCATGAATTCTCTAGCCCCGGGATTCTTGCTATGTGTTAGTCTCCCTCTCTTTCTTCAGACCCGATTTTCAGTCTTCCAGCATGCAACATGTCCATTCTCTTATCTTCTGCCCCCCTGCTCCACTCTGAAAAGCCCATGGAAACTACACCCCTATTCCATACCTTATCAAGGACAGGTCAATGCGTCCTGGATGGTATGGTTTACTTTGGTACAGCTGCAGGATTTGAGGTACCCACAGGTTTGCCAAACTATTTATACGAAGAAACCATTTGGTAACTTCAGCAAACTGCTCCATAAGCTGCTTGAGTTGCCAATCTGGTGTTTACTCGTCAGTAAATCTTAGCAACAGGGAGAAAATTTAAAAAAAAAAGCCTGGCTGGTCAGTAGCTCCTCTGCTGTAAGGAGGTGTTACTTGGTGATAGACTAAAGAGGAGAACTATTAAGAGAGACTTCAGTCTTTTTCCACGCAGAGCTGTATTTCAAACGCTGGGCTGGATTCCCTAGAGTTTTCCTGCACGTGTTGGATGCAGATGAACAGCACATGTGTTTTCCATGGGAGCGTTATCTATGGACTCAAACAGAAGAGCAGTACTCCAGAGATCATTTTCATCCTCAGTTTCATCACTGACTGGCTGCATAACCTTGGATAAATTCCTTCACTCTTGAGCTCCTACATCTGTAAAGTGGGTCAGTATCTTAATCCTCATGTTTAGTCACTCTGAGTTTTGCTAATGGAAAGGTATATAAAAGCTAAGTCTTATTAAAAATTTAGTTTTCATCTGGTCGTCTTAATCCATTTTTAATGGGAGTTTATGGTGCACAAGTAGGAGTGCCGTCAGAGCTATCGGGTTTGCTGATGAGGCGAGCCAGCGGAGCCTCCCTGCTGCAATACGTGGTCTGCAGCACAGCAAGCCTGAGGAACGCTGATCTGATAAATTAATAAGCAATGGCGGTTGTCGCCAAACATCAGGCACGTGAAGTCAGAATGCCAAAGCCAGTTGCCTGGCAACGTAAATGGTAGGCACAGGACAGTGGGGACAATCCTCGCCATCTGGACTCTTCTGTGCAATCTATAGAGACACTCGCGTCACGTGAGTAAGATCATCTGCATGCTGCTGTTTCCATAGAGACCCCAGAGGAATCAGTATTGAAAGACTCCAATTACAGAGGCAGCAGAAAAGCACCTCAAAGGCTTATTCCATTCATTTATTCCACTTCATTTTGTGCTTGAGACAGAGTGTGAGGCTGGAATTATGATGCTGGAGAGCTGTGCTGTGCTGAGGTCATCTGGGGTGTGTTTTTTATCCCCTTTCACAGCCAATTTGGGGAGGTTAGTTGGGGAAGAATAACCCTGGCGTTGAAATTAATGGTGTCTGATGACAAGCTAACCAACATCTGAGCTTCTGCAATTCACAGTCTATCTCATCTACGCAATTACAGAGAAGGAATCAATACATGTTCCCAGGAGCTTTCAGGCAGAGGACCAGCCCTGTCTTGTTTGAGCCCAGGCAAGTGCACTGCACAGCCGTGGCCTGTTTTCCTTCGGGCTGGGGATCACGTCTCAATGCCCGTTATTAGGCCTGCATACTCCCTCCCCTTACGTTTCCTAGAACACAACCCCAGTGAGCGCTCCTGGCTCCAACACGTCCACAGACAGACTGATGGAATTTCGGCACTTGCTGTCTGACAGTAACAATTGTGGCAGTAACTCACCGGGTCATTCTCGCTGGTATAGAAAACTGCTCTTTGTCTTTCTGTCGGTGTTTGGACATCCTGGCTGACAACGGAACTCAAGCAATCCTTGGCTGCCGTATGGAGGGCATACCCATGGTCCAGCTAAGGAAAGAAAAAGGCAAACAGACAACAAACTTCTCAGCAGTCAAAGGTTACCGGTGAAAAAAAATCCAGGTTTTGTACACTCATTGCACGATCGGGTCAAGGTAGCACGCCAGACAGAATAGAATTCTCTGCAATTAGAATAAAAATCCATCGCTGGAATGTAAATTCATCGTGAAAAACCACATTCGTTAGAACAACATTTCACATTTAGATGGCTGCTTCTAAGCCATTTCCATTCACTGAAGCCATCTACCACCTCCATCCCCATTCTAACCATCCCCTTCCCCATTCCCTTCTAAACCATTTCCATTCACCGAAGTGATCTAGAGAGCCCAGCCCTGTACCTGAAAGAGTTATCCCCTTCAAGATTGCTCACGCGCAAGTACAGCCACTAAGGTCCTATTGCTGGGAAGTTCCCACAACGTTTCTGCCTACACTGATGAATAGCAGCTAGTACCTTGAAAATTCAAGCTGTCTAGTAATCCATAATCACCTCAATTATTGAGGGATTAGTGCAGTGCTGCCCACTATTTGATATTTATAATTACATTCCCTGCGCTGATTTTCCTAACTGTGTCCCTGCATACAGACTCTTTCATTATAATACCGACGTGGCTGAGAAACTGAAACAGCCAGCTAAGCTGATTAATTCTTTTTTCCATAGACAGACTGCTGGAGCATGCCTGTAAAGCCCAGCCAAAATAGGCAAGAAGGCGAGTAGTAGAAGGACAAGCATTTTCATTATGTTACGGTGAAAGAAAATATGAGCATTTGTCAATGAATTATAAAAAGCGAATACTCCAAACAGAGGCTGTGACCAAAGCAAGCAAAACTGAAAGCCAGCCTTCATGTTACTGACTGGAACAGTTGCAGGCTCCACTGTAAACAGAGCAAGTAGTTTCCTATTTTGTCTATCTGCATGGATGAGAGTAGCCATAAACTCAAGTTTAGGGACAGGAACAGCTGTTTCAGATCCCTATGGCATGATGCAATTGTGCTGCCATCCCGGTTTTCCTCGGGGGGTCATCTGAAAGCCACAGAGGGCTCAGAAGAAAGTGTAATGTCGGATTACCCCACATCCCATGTCAAACACACAATGGCCTCCTGAATCAGCATTTCAGCACTCTTCTTTTAGGGAAGGAATTAAATGGGTTTGTACTCAACACCAGCTACCTACAGAACGAACTACTGCAATGTAAAGACGGAAGATCGCTAAACATTCACTTTTGCCACCACGTTTTAACACCACCTTCCCTTGCTCCCACACTGTTGTTTTCCTCCTCAAATCCAAACGATCAATTAGGATGTCTCATTTGGTTTTAAGTCCACAGAAGTGACTTAATTTACAGCCTAAAGCAAGGCACTAAGATGCTAATTTAATCCATGAACAACTACAGCAAGCAACTATTGCCACCTATTCACCTAGAAGATGTCAGCCCCAGGTCACTTCTAGCCTGGAATCCCAGTCCCTCTCATTTTCTCTGAGCATCCCTCATTCCCTCCTCCTCAAGTCTCAAGTGAATGTCTTGGGGCTGTGAGCTTTGCTCACTTAAAAGAGAAGGCAAGCTTACTGCTCGGTGGACATCCCTTCCCTGGAGTGCCATACCAACCCTTGTCCCTGACCTGCGCAGCAGCGAATGAAAATTAAGCAAGGATTACCTTCTTGCTCTGACCACGCTCAGTTTTTATGCATGTCTAGACCCAGCTCAAGACTTTAGTTGAATGATACTTAGTCAAGCCAATATTAGCAATACCGCTTTTTTAAAAGCACCATCTCAGAAGATCAGCAGGAGTTGGATTCTCTGTGGTACAAAAGCCAGTTCCTAGTATGTTCTAGGGAGGGAGTAGAAGACAGCACAGAAAGACGGGATGCAAGCGTGAGAGGGATATGTCTTGAAGTCCAGTCCTCTGTGCTTGCAGCCAAGTATATATAATTTCTATTCTTCCATCAACAGAACATATCCCATCTTTAAATTACTACATCTTCCTCCTGGAAGGATATCAGTTTAGAACGTCATTTCTTTGAGCCTTAGCGTGACATGGCTTCCTCAGAATGACCACCCAGCCTTGTAGCGCTTTGGAACTTTTCCTTTGCGGACTGTAGCTTGCACTGGGCTGTAGCAGCAGCTTCTAAGGACCTGGAGACATGAAGTCCTTCCTAACTCTTTGACGTGCTATAAAATCAAGACAAGCTCCTAGAGTAGTGAATACAACAGTACTCACAGTTATCCTGAATTTGAGAGATACGGACTTGCATTTTATGAGTTACTGCGCTTCCATTTACAAAATTCACACACAAGTGCATCTGCATTGTCAACAGGCTACAGGAAGCCCTCTGAGTGACCCAGAATACATCGTGCATCCTATATTCTGACTTTATAGTAGCACCATGCCACTTGGTCCCTCCTGAAGAGAAGAGCGGTCTCCTTAGCTTCACGCAGAATGCCAGAAATATATACATTGGCTCATTGTAGAGCTCTGCGTGGTAACTCCTACCGTGTACGTAAGGTTCTCACGTTTTCGCAGCACCTTTTAACGCAGTTTATGCTTGTAGCGTAGAGTGGATTTTATCGTGAGTTTCCATCTGCCAAAGGACAGAGTAATCTAACTCTCATCCCTGAAATGGCAGCAAACTATCACGTGGTACATGGAGATTAATCACAAAGTCATGTGCCATAAGGTGGAGCTGTTCCTACATGATTCCACAAATCTTAGTCTCTAGAGAAGGCTGTTTATTTCATAAAGGCTGCCATCATAAGTACAGTACTGTACAACCAGGATCTCATCTCTGCAAACAAGTAGTTACACAGCCACCCTCTTTAATGGCTGCATATCACTACGTACCAGCGAAAAAGCATTTAAAACACAACAGCAAACAAAACAGCTGAAGTTCTTTACCATTAGGAAGTTAACTCATTGTGTTGTTTATAATATAAGGAAGCTTTAGTGATAACATAGTGTCGTCGTGTTGTTGTGGCAGAGCTGATATTACTACACCCACCTAAAACACTGAGCCACCTCTGGCAAAATTATCTTCCCACCAGCAAAGCAGGCTTTGAGAAAGGCTGGGGGTTCTGTTCTGTATAAAGGGCTTCTTCCTCTCTACTTTCCAGCAGTGCAGAGCAAGTAGATTCTCTGTTTTCTGAGAAACACTTGCACTGAAGATGCAGAATTTTAGCATTCTGGACATTTCAGAATGCTAAACTTTAGTCTTCTAACAAATATTTCAGGCAACTGTCCAGGCTTGCTCGCATGTTCTCCCTCTCCGGCCAGAGAGAAAAGCAGGAGGAGTAACACACGGAGCAGTCTCTCCTTTCTTTGCCTATAATGGGAGTTCACACAACCAGCTCACAGGGGACACCAAGTTTTTAGATGATGAATGTAAGAAAACTCTTGCTTTTTACAGTTGTAACTTGTCATTCCAGGTCACAGAACAGCAGAAATATCGGAAGCAGCACCACGCTATTACAGGACTTACCTTTAGAGGATGGTAGACAAGTCCTTTCAGACTTCTCAGCATTTTTTCTGCAGAGACAGAAGTGGATTTTTTAGGTTTTTTATTATGTTTAATGTATCTTATGCTGGGAGAGAATCGTTCCTGCCCAAAGAGCTTAATGTCTAGGCACACAAATAATTCCAACAAACTGTCAGAATGCTCTGCAGCAATACAGTTGACTACTGGTAAGCATCATCATTTGATTAATAAAGGTGTTAATTATGTTGCCTTTTTTCAGAGAGACATTTACAAAACCCCCCTTACTTTATAAGTAAAGATATTTCGTTCATCTAGTGAGGAGGACAGATTCTTTTATTGGGGAAGGGGATCTTTTTGACTGCAGCAGTTAAGAGATGCAAGAATGAGGGCTACAGAGTGATTATTTTGAAGAAACTGGAATAACGCAGAGACTGAAGGTGCTTCTGTGTTTCCAGCTTCATCCTAATCATACGTTAGTGTCTATGGCTCAGCCATCTTTGAGTACTACAGGAAAAAGAACACAAAAGAAAACATGTGAGCAATTGTAATGCAAAAATAGAGGCCAAAAGGTAAGTAAAGTAGTTAAATCCGTCATCTCTGCCGGCATTCAAGGCCTTCTTCATACCACTTTGTTAGAAGAAAATAATGACATACCTAGCAAAGATGCTTTAAGAATTCTTGGTTACACTAAGTTACGCAGAGCATTCGAAGCAAGATAATTACCTTGTAATTCCTTAGGAGGAATAGCTGTCTTGCTGGAATCGGTGGTTAACTGCAGCGCTAATGCTAAGCAAGAAAAAGAAGGTTTAACTGCACAGAATGGCACTTACAACTGTTACTGCATAGAATGGGAAAATAACCCCACACTGAAGCATGTTAATTGTGTAAAGGTGCTTTACATTCCCTCATCTACCAACCAATGCACAACACATATTTGAAAAACAAGCTCCAGCTTTGCTACTTCAAGAATAAGTGAAGATATCAGCCTGTGGAGGCTGTTTGAGTTGTTTTACTTTGCCATGCTAACAGATACAGCAGAGAAGGAGAAATCCAGGTCTGCACGAGCATGTATCCCGTTTGTTTCAAACCGAAGGTTTAACAGTAAAGAAAGTAGGGACGGAAAAGCTGTTTTCTCAAATGCAACTAGTAAAACTAAGGAGTTGAAAGAACCTGAAAGTTTCTGTTTCTTTGGGGCACCCCCAACATTGTGACAGAATTCTTGAATGCTGACTTTAGGACAAGTTGTAAGGGCTCTGCTCGAGGGTTTGTCTGTCCGAGGGAGAGGAGCTTTAGCAGAAGAGCAGGCTAAAACTGCATCCACTTCACTGATTTGTGCCTGGATCAAGTTAAAGAACTGCCTAACTCCACATACTGTTCCATTATAGAAAAAATACTTGCCTGCTTGTGGTCTTTGGAAAGGATCTATAGATCGGAATACAACAGGCTAGTAAAAACTACGCCAAGAACCCTGAAAGTTGTATTTGCAGCCATCACGAAGCAATCCTAACCCATGACCTCTCCAGACTAAATTAAAAACGAATTTCTGGTTGCTTGCTGTCTCTGTATTTACTATTGGCGTCAGGAACCCGAAGCCAAGCGCCCGAAACACAGAAGTGGGAGAAGATGGAGACAAGGTTGAGCGACCCGGGGTGAGCGAGGCCTGCGCGCCCTCCTCGGGGACCCCCGCGCCTTCTCCCCGGTTTCCTTCCCATGTGCTCCCCATTATTCTCTCTTTTTCCAGTCACACACAGGGCCGGGGTAACAGCATAACGTGCATCAGTCAACCTGATCTGGGAACGCTGGCCATTACAGAAAGCCGGGGACGCTGAGGTTCTGTTCGTGAAACCTGCGGGGGGACGGCGGGGGCGGGGGGGGGAGAGCGAAAGGTAACCGGCCGCTCTTCCGTTCCCGCCTCCCGCCAGGCCGGAGGCTGCTTCCCTCGCCCCCCGCCGCTGCTCTGCCCCCCCCCCCGCCGCGCGGCTGCCGATCGCGCCCCGGAGGCCCCCCGGCCGCCGCGCCTCAGAGACGGGGCCCTGCGGGCGGCGCCGCCGCCGCCGCCAGGCCAGGCCGACCCCGGGGCCCCGGCCGGCGCCCTGCCCCCCGGCACTCACCGCCGGCGACGGGCCCGCCCCGCCGACGGATCCACCGCCCAGGGCCGCGGGTGACGCCAGCGCGGGCGCGGGGGGGGGGGGGGGGGGGCCGCCCCAGGTTTGCTGCCTCGGCTCGGAGCAGGGCCGAAGCGGCGGCCGGTCGGTCCGGGTCCCGCCCTGGCCCCGTCCGCGCGGGCGGCCGGGAAGATGCGGCGCGGAGGAGCCCGTCCTCGGCCCCGGCCGTATTGTCGCTGACACGGTGAGGAGCGGGCGAGCGAGCGGGCGGGGACTGGGACCGCCTCAGGCCCGGAGCCCGGGGGGAGGGGAGCCTGGCCGGGGAGCCGCCGCGGGGGCCGCCCCGCCCCGCACCGGCGCCGAGGCGCGCGCTGCCCCGCATCCCCCGCCGCGCCGCCCCGGGCCTCTCTTGCGGGCGCGGGGCATCCCCGGCGGCGGGGCTTTGCCGGGGCGGCGGCGGGCGTGCGCGGGCGGGGGGACCCCGGCGGGGCCCTTGCGTGGAGCGGGGCGGGGGATCCCTGACGCCGGGCCCGCGCCGGGAGGGGGCGGGGGATCCCTGACAGCCGGGCCCGCGCCGGGGAGGGAGGCGGGGGATCCCCGCCAGCGGGGCCCGGGGCGCCGCGGGGGGTCCCGGTGACAGCAGCGGGGCCCGCACGGAGGCCGTGTGCCGGCGGGACGCCCCAGGCCTGTGCCCTGCGGGGGTGGCGAGGGCCTGACAGGGGGGGGGTTGCCGCCTGACAGCTGCCGCGCCGGAGGGGCAGGGGGGCGCGGGTCGCCCCCGGCGGCCGCCCCGCGGGTCCCTGCTCAGCCAGGCCCCCGCGGCGGCTTCAGGAAGTTTCCTGGTGACCAGGGCTGCGCGCAAGTCTCCGCATCCCCGAAACTTTAATTTTTGTGCGGGGCAGAGGCGGTGGGAAGAGCGTGGTCCTTCCCGAGCGGGGGGAGGCGGCGGTGCGGGGGGGCTGGGGTTGCTGCCGCGGTGGAGGCGGGGGTCTTTCGGGCAGAATTTTTATTTTTTTTTTCCTTGTTAGTATATTGGCTACTTTAGCTCAGTGGCTTGTAGACTTGTCCTCAAAGTGACGCTTCTGAAATTTTAACTTTTATTGGCTTTTTAGTCCGATTTTAGTTTTATGATGGGTAATTTGGGATTTGATGGTTGAGCCTGAAGTATCGTAGCCTTACCCATCCCTCAGATGAGGAGCCAAAATGTGTTGCTGTCCTTTTCTTCCTGTTAGATAGTCCCCATACTTTCTAATTTCTGTCTTCACCCTTGGTTTGTGGTTCCTTCACCCCGTTAATTACCCAGCAGAGAACTAGAAACTCTTTGGAATGTGGGTTTCCGTCAGATGGCCTCAGGACATGCATTCACTCTCCTGGTAGTTGTATGTTGTCAGAAGCCAGGATGGAAAACTTGAGATAACGGGTTCTTACACTGGCTTTACCATCTTGTTAGGAGAGTTTTGGGGAGCGGGGATGGTGGGATGGATGCGCGATAAAAATCCGTGGCTTTACGTTCCTACATTTAAATATATGTGGTTCTGATTTGCAAGAGCAGAGTACCCTTTTTGCATATTTTGTTGTTTATTTTGATCGTCTTCCTTGCATTAGTGTAGATTGCACCTGCAAAGGCAACGTTTTCCAAGAATGTGGGAGTTTGTAGGGGTTTTTTGGGTGAATCCTGAAAGCCTCGTGTTTCACATGGTCATCCTTGAGGACCTGGAGACCATCCCCGGTTCCTTTGCCTCTGCGTGAATGGGAAGTTCTAGCAGCTGGTTGAACATATGGGTAGAAATGGGCTCTAAAATCATCATCTGTCTGCCTACTTGAGTTCTTAAGAAGCGTTCTTACTCGAAAATGAAAGCTTCAGTAGCTTTTCTAAACTGTATAAGACAGCTTTTTGTTTTATTTTGAGGGGGTCTAAGTACGTCTTGGTTTTAAAGACAAAATTACCGCAACTTCTTTTGGACTTGAGTTACATTTGATTGCTACAAGCAGTCAACAGCCATCTAAAAAGCACTTGCTGTTTGAGGGATAGTGAACAGTAAAATAATTTGAGTCATAATTTACAAAAAGCAGCAGCTTGTTTTCGGTTGTTTTCAGAAGTTTAAACTGTCCTTGAGGATCCGAAAAACAGTTGCAACGCTTGGTGCAAGAGACGGGGTTATTGATATAAATTATAATGCTGTTGTCATGAGGGAAAAATGCCATTACTGAATCACAGTTCTTTTTAAATAGGTATTGTTGTCAAATGGATTGTTGACTTTCTAAAAAAAAAAAAAAAAAAATTTAATTTGTGCTGGCATTGGCAAGAGGTTGACTTTTGCCATTGTGGATGCATTTCTTCTACTCCAGTGAGGTCATGTGTTTCATCTCACAGCTTTCAAAAAGAAAATAATAAAAAAAAAAATCTGATATGCAAATCTAATGTGATTATTCTGTGAAAGCAAAATGGGTATGCGTTCCAAATCTTGTGTATCGTGGCGTTACCTGTTGTGCAGCGTGGCTCACGTGGGGTGTGTGGCCATCCCAGTGCTGGGGTACTTTTGGCGTAACCGAAGGCATTGGCTGTATGTTATGTCAGGATTTAAAGGTGAAATACTGGTTTACTATGCCCCTTACATTATCTTTTACTAGGTGGGTATAAATAACAAGAGGGTTTTGTTCAGAAAACTCCATTGGAAGGCATTAGACGTAGAGACGTACCTCTCGGCAAGTTCCTGAATCACAAACTTAGAGGCTGGGAGGGTATTTTAGTGGAATTATAACAGCATATGTTGGGGGTTTTTATACTTTTCCCGAGGCAATCAGTACTGGCTAATGTTGGGACTAACAGCACAAAGCTGAATGAACCTTTGGTCTGATCAAATGCGTGTTCTGTTATTCAGGGTTTAGCAATTTCCTATTAATTTGAATATGAACAGTGAAACAACAAAGTCATCAAGCACATCCAAGTTCAGTCTGGTGTTTCTAAACTTCCCAGTTAAGGTACAGTATCAGAAGAAGTAAGGTTAAGATATTCAGAAGAAACATTATATTGGCTTACAAAGTTTTCTTCCCGCTGGAGCGTACTCGCAAAGTGTCGTCATGTCTGCTCTCTGCGTTTCTTCCTACAAAATGAGCGTCTTGCTAACGTTCACTCTCCCAACACGTGCCCCATGCTGCCTTTGCCATGAATGTTTCCGTAGAATATTCTTCAAGATGGGTACTCTGCTATTTCACGGCTGTCAAAAGCACATCTAACAGATTCTGCTTGTAAACTAGTATATTTGTCACCTCGTATAATGCAAATGGTCTCCATCTCTAAACATTTATAAAATACTCACCTAGGTAATCTAAGGTCCTTGGGCTTCCGTTTCAGGGACCTCCAGTGATCCGTGTTGCTGCTTAGGATATGTGATGTGGAGAAATGTCCTGGGGTTTTTATGGCGCATTTTATTCTCTTTTTGAGAAAGAACTTCTGAGTATAGTAGCTGTCTTCCATAGTAGAACACAAGGAATGTGAGAAGGGATTGTGGGAGCCTATAGAGTTACCAGTAATATTCTGGGATTTCAGACACTCAGCTGACTTTTTTTTTTTTTTTTTTTTTTTTTAAAATGTCCTCTGGAGCTGAAGCAATGGAAGGAACCAAATGAAAAAAAAAAACCACCTTCCAAATATAAAATCACATGTTTTTGTCGACAAAAGCAGTAGCAGAAATGAAGATGGCTTAGTAAATCAGAGTGAAAAAAAACCCTCATTTAATATTGCTAAGAGGGTGAGGGGGGTGGACATATCTAGGAGCTGACAGCAGAAGTCAACCCTTGGTATTTTGTGTCCAGCTCGGGAGCCCTCAGCACAAGGAGGACATGGAGCTGTTGGAGCGGGGCCAGAGGAGGGCTACTAAAATGCTCCGAGGGGCTACTAAAATGCTCCGAGGGCTGGAGCCCCTCTGCTAGGAGGCCAGGCTGGGAGAGTTGGGGGTGTTCAGCCTGGAGCAGAGGAGGCTGCGGGCAGAGCTGAGTGCGGCCGGTCAGGGCTTCAAGGGGGCCCAGAGGAAAGGGGGGGACAAGCTTTTGAGCAGGGCCAGCTGGGACAGGACAAGGGGGGATGGCTTTAAACTGAAGCAGGGTGGGTTTAGACTGGATCCAAGGAAGAAATTCTTTCCAGTGAGGGTGGTGAAAGCCTGGCAGGGGTTGCCCCGAGAGGGGGTGGAGGCCCCATCCCTGGGACCATTCCAGGCCAGGTTGGCCGGGGCTGTGAGCAACCTGATGTGGTTCAAGGTGTCCCTGCTCCTGCAGGGGGGTTGGGCTGGGTGACCTCTGGGGGTCCCTTCCAACCCAAAACATCCTATGACTCTATGATTTTTTTTTCCTGGAAAAGCAGGGGATCAGAAGAATGGAAATCTCAGCAGATGATGGGCAAAAAGGGCTTTGAATGTGTCAACAGGGGAATAAGAATGAATAATAGGTATTAAAATTGTATATGGCATTATAAAAATCATTAATGAGCACCATTTAGTTCTAGGTAGCACATGTCAAAATGGGTGGTTAATCTTTTGGGGGAAGAACAGTTACAGGAGGGATTTGAGATCTACAGAATCTACTGGATGAGAGGCTGGAAATTTGACATGTTTTGCTGCTTAGGGAGATGGCTAGGACATGTCTTGATCATAATTGGTGTAGAGAGTTGATACTAGATGCTTCTTAATCTAGCAAAATTTATGTTAGCCTAAGATCCCACGGATGAAAGTTGTTGCAAAATGTGGCTTAGGTCTTGGAATAGAGCCCCCAGGGAAATGGCAGTTTCTTTCGTCAAAAAAAGTCTTTAAATTAAAAAAAATTTTGATGTTGCTTTGGAACGACCTGCTGTGGGTCTGCAAAATGTGAGCAGTGGGATAGGAATTGCTGAGCAGAGCTTTTTGGCCTGGTGTAGAATGCCATGCTGCTTGATTATAGTGGTACTTTCTAGTCTTAGAAGTTATGAGGCAGTGTGGTTAAATGACAGTGTGCAAGCTTAGAAAATACTTAATCGTGGCCATGGGCAATCAGGCTCCGCTGCTTTAATGTCCCATGAATCTTCCTGGGCATACCGGATGGATACAGTGCTTTTCTTGTAAAGGTCCTTGAGTGGAGACATGCAAAGATCTCTTTCAGGGATCGGTGTCATCAAAGCAGGTACTTTGCAAGGCCATAGTCCATTTTCTCACCTGAAGAAGCCTATAGTGTGATTGAAACCAAGACTTGCAAATTATCACAACAAATGTGGAAAGACAGAGCTACATACCTTACATCGCACAGGTAAATATGATCGGTTTAGCTTTGGAAGTACCGGGTCATTGGAGTTTTCGGGGTAAATTCATGGAAGCTTTTATAGCTGCCTCTGAACTGTGGCTGTCATCGTTTGGCTGCTCATTCACGTTGACATCCACAAGGAGATTTTAAGGCACAACCTGCAAGAAGAATGGTATGGATCCTGTAGACTGGTGCAAGCAGGTCATACAAAGTGTGAAGAGGAGCACAGAGAAAGCAGCGGTGTTACTGGAAGAAAAAAAAAAAAAAAGGGCGGGGAAAAAACCAAACCAAAACATGTATAATGGTTGTCACTGGTGCAACAGCAAGCGCTAAGGACCGGGAACAGGGGAAGAGCCAAAGTATGGTTGTGCACACCTTGAAGACCGTGATGGAAAGCTTGAACTTGATGAGGTAGGGAAGAAAAAGCGTTCTTGGGATTCAAAGAGATGAGATCTAATCAGTTCATGGTTATGAAAATGATCAAATTGGCAGCCACATTTTCTGTGAATTAGAGTGGGGTAATTGGAGAGTCAGAGAAAAGAAGATTACAGTGATCGAGGCAAAATGATTATTAGGTCCAGAATTAGCATTTTTGTTGTCTCTGTAGAGAGGAATTAATGGATAAATAAAATGACCTGCTATGTGTTTATGAGAGCTGTCAATTTTGTGACTTTGTTTCTAGGATCGTTACTGATTCTGTGTTATCGCAGAGTAAGATTTTTAGCGCAGTTCTTCTCCTTTAATTCTCAAGGTGTGCTTTGTGTTGGTCTTGCAGTTTCTAAGGTCAGTGTATGAGTGTAATTACTTAAAGTCTTGCTGTTAAGTAAGGAGCCAAATACAGGAATATAGATGGTGCTGTTTCAATTTAATTTGGTTTCAGATTTTAAGCTTATTAATTAATTTTAATTGTAAGAAAATTACCAAAGCGGTGTTGCTGCTTGGGGCCATGGTCACTAGAGAAGGAAACATTTGCGTGCACACAGATTTGAGAGTTGCACGATGGCCTGTAGGATTCTCTCCTCCTCTTGAACTTGAATAATAAAAAGTCATGCATTCGCTTAGAATTATTTTACTGCTGGCCAGTTCTCCTTTGTGCACTGGCATGGAGGAGAGAGTCCATTTTCGGTGACACGGTGTAGCCTAATGGATGGAACATTGGGCCCTGAACTGAGAACTGTCACCGACTTGCTTTCTAGCCCCCTGTGTCACACTGCTTTACCCATTTTTTTCTGGGTTTTGGAGATTCTTTTCAAGGTGCTTAGGGCCAGGGTTTGGGGGTGGGATGGCAGGGTTAGGGGAATGGTTGGGCTTGGGGATCTTAAAGGGCTTTGCCAACCCAAACGATTCTGTGATCTGTGATTCTGTAATAATACCAGTTTTGTTTTTTCAGGATGTCTTAATTGAAAAGTCATAGCTGCAGACAGAAATCCCTTTTAAGAACTTGCACAGAACATGCAAAAAGTCTGTTTTCTCTGAGAACGTAGCCAGTGAAGCCTGGCTTTCTAATGATTTGCATTTTGTGTTCTCAGCAGCATTTCTTCTGTCCCTGCTAATCCTGGCATCTGACTTCCAACCTGTGTCCACTGCAGTTGCCTCAGTCCTCTCCCAGTATCGCCTTTCACATTCCTTATCCTTCCCCCTTTTTCTGCAGTGCTTGTGTTTACTGGGCCAACCTCAAACTACCACCTCCTCACTGCTGTTTTTCTAATTACTGGCTGGACAAGAGGCATATGGCTTTGGGACCTGCCGTGTGCTGATGGGCTCGAGCATGCATGTGCTGACCTGCCAGGAGGCCAAATGTCATAGACAATTGCTGAGCTCACTGAAACCTTTTTTGAAGCCATTGAAACTCATTTTGAAGTTCACTGAAACCGTTGCAATCTTTTCCTAGCATTCCTTACAATTTAGCCTTAGTAATTGTATAGAAGATAAGAACAGAAGATTGTGCTGGTTTAGTCCCTGCGATGCTCTTTTCGCTACATTGATATTTCTTTCAGACCCACTTCTGACATATTTCATTTTCAAAAATGATGAAGGTATTTAAACACGTTCTGCTTAGAATGCCCCTAAAACAAATACACCCACCTGGCTCGTTCTGGTTTGGCTCTTGGGAACTTGAGAAAGGAGAACTTCTCTCCTGAACTGCTGTTCAGGCTAAGTTGGGTTCAGTCTGGAGTGGTTCGGTGTGCCGTACCTACGGGGTAGATGGGCGTACGGATGATGTGTTGCCATAGCAGTGTCAAAAAGACCCGATGGTTTTTCAGGACGCTGCAAGGATTGTGTATGTCCTTGTGGCCGTCATGTTTCGCCAGGAGTTCCTATTCCTCCCGTGCAGAGTCCTTTTGAGGGTTGCTGATTTTCGAGCCCCCAGCTCCGTAAACGTTATTTGTGTCCGTTCTCTTATGTCATATTCTAAATATCTGACCATACTGAAACGCGTATGTTGAGCTACTCCTTTGTAACCTGTGATTTATCCTCTTTGATAGTTACCGATATGCCATATTTGTCTCCTGCAGATTCCTTCTGTGATGATTTTTGTTTCCATGGATAAAAATATAACAGAGTACACCAATTTTGTTTGTTCTTTGGCAGTGGGAGAAACAGCAGCTTTCGGCTCTGTGCTAGTCTGTGTGCAAGCACGGGAGGCCATGCCAAACCCCACGGGGGATTTGAACCCCCTGCATTAACAAGTTGATTCAAACCAACTTTTGCTTTAGTTCTTATGGCAGTTAAGATGGAAAAGTTCCCTCTAATATCTTATGATAAATAGGTTAATTATATATACGTAACAGTGTCTCTGATGGACTTTTCTGTTCAGAGACTCTGACGTGGACTTTTCTGTTCCCGTGCTCCAGAAAGCACAAATTAAAGTGTGAATGCGTTTGGTGGGATTGTTTCATGCGGTTTTATTTCCTGTTCTCCCATCCTTCTTCCTGAACCATGGAAAGCCCTCACCTAAAAAGCAGATTTTGTGACATGTTTGGAAACCAATACATACTTGGGTTAAACTCAACTTGCTTAGTGGCTCAGATGATTAAAATCGGATCGTCTCTGGGTTTTGGATGCTTTATCATAGGTTTCATTAGCTGCATCATTCCTTAGGCGCATCTCTTTCAGTGGGTCCAGACTAAGTGTGGCAGTATTAGGAGTAGCTGGGCTCTGCTTTTAAATAAGAAAAGTTATTTTGATGATCAGTATTAAAAGCCTTAACCATCATTTGAAGTGTCCTGTGGGATCAACTGCAAAGTATGTTACAATAGTCACATGCTTTTGCTTTTCACCTATCATCTACAAGTGGTTTTTCAGATAAGTTGTATTTTTGTAGTAGGCTACTGGTGTTGTGAAACATCATCTGAGTAATCGTGCTTGTCTGAGATAGGGTTGTTTGCTTTCTAATTGTTTTTAATATTCATTTCATTTCTGCTAGAAGTTTGATGTTTACTTCTGTCTTTCTTCTTCAGAGTAAAAGATGCTGGCTGCCAGTAGTAGAACAGATCTTCTGTGGAACATATCTCTGTAAATCTTCCCTAAATCTACCCGAAGGCATATATTCCGCCTGTGATGGACCCTCGGAATACTGCTATGTTAGGCTTGGGTTCTGATTCTGAAGGGTTTTCTGGGAAAAGCCCCTCTGTAGTAAACATTGGCACGTTGGTGGGAAAAGGAGAAGTGGAGCTAGAAAGTTGCACCAAGGAAGAAGACGACAGTAAGAAGAAGAATCGGGAGGGGAACGGTACCGAGAATGGGAAGAATGAGGCTCTGACTGATGCACAGCAACAGTTCTCAGTGAAAGAAACAAACTTTTCAGAGGGCAACTTGAAACTGAAGATTGGTCTTCAAGCAAAGAGAACGAAAAAGCCTCCCAAGAACCTTGAGAATTATGTGTGCCGGCCTGCTATAAAAACCAGCATCAAGCAACCAAGAAGGGCACCGAAGAGTGGGAAGATGACAGATGAGAAGAACGAGCACTGTCCTTCAAAACAAGTGAGTAGCGCGTTTCTGTAACGTTTTGCAAGTCATGGTAAATTTAAAACTGGATTTAAAAGTTTCTGGCATCTCTGCACGAACGTGTTCTAGTAACGGTTTTTCCATCTAACCTCTGATATTGAAGATTCTGAAGTTAGAAATGGTTTGATTTAATTTCCTTCGACAGGAAAAAATCCTTTGGCTCTTTCACAGCTTGCCAACATTGGTTTTTTTAACAGTAGTGAAATATAATTCCCATGTTAACTTGAAGTGAGCATCGTAGGTAAATTCCTGAAAAGCAATAGCCTATTTTTTAGTCTCTCATATAGACAAAAGTGGGGGGGGTCTTGCCTCGGTTTAAATGGGGCTGTGTATTTGCTGTGCTTGTTTCTAATAGTTGGATTTCTATTTTTTTCTTACCTGTTAGAACCATTAGTTTTGCTGTGTGTCTTAACTGACGCTCTGCGATGAACGTCTCGAGCAGCGTCTGAAAAGTGAAAAGCACTTTTCCAGATATGTTAGAAAACAGCCCAATGATAAACTGCATCTAAATGCAGTGACTTGAGAGATGTGCCAGGTATTTTCCAAATGTAAGGAGATAGCCCTGCCTTGAGGATGTCTTGTTTTTATGATCTGCATGATGTAACAAGTAAGAGCAGCAGTAACAGATAGGGAAAATAGGATAAATGGCAGGAATTATAAATGCAGTTGCATAGATGCTAAATTTTAGGAGTGTTTTGTTACAGCATGCTCTTTTTTCCAGCGTACATAAAAGTTTTGCTAACTAATGAAATGTTTAGAGTATACCCTCCATAATCTGTCTCCTTTTAGTCCATGCCTACTGATTGAAAGCTGAAGTTTTTCCCTATGTTCCCATTTTTCCTTCACCTATCTGTGTTTCCTTATGAGTGCACATTTATCTCTCCCAGTTTCCCCGTGCGTTCCTTATAGAATCATAGAATCGCTTGGGTTGGAAAAGCCCTTTAGGATCACCCAGCCCAACCATTACCCTAACCCTGCCATCCCACCACTAAACCATGTCCCCAGGAACCATGTCTACCCGGCTTTTAAATTATGTAGCCTTGTTCAACTTTGCAACGCCAGGCACTTCAGCAAGAGAACACAAGTCCCTGGACACGAGTCCACATGGCTTTGTCTGTTCATGAGGCTCCAGTTTCCAGGGTTCCCAAGGCTGAAGGTTTTTCATTTCTCTAGCCTGTGTGCTATTCATAAAGCTACTTGCAGAAATCTGTCCTGGCATATCTCATAAGGTGGAGCCTACCCAAAGGGAAGGAAAATTCCTTTATCCTGTACTGAGACGATGTCTGTCTGACATACCTAAACCTTGTTCTTTCCTCTGGCATACCCAGATTTAAGTTTTCCTTGAGGAAGAGGATCTTCAAAGAGAAATCATAAATTATGCCCTGGAAGAACAAGTGTGCTGTATGTTATGGGTAATGACTAAAATTACTTTTTCCAGCCTCTACCATGCAACTCTGTTGGTTTTGGGGTTTTTTGTCTACATTATAAACAGAAAAGCATTTTTCATCAGCCTTTCAAACAAGATGTTCTCAAGTCGTACATTATGTAACTTAAAACTTTGGCTGTGGTCTTTATTTTACATTCTTCCATTTCAGAACAAGCTTATTATTTCTAATGACTTCTCTAACTTCATCTTGAAAAAATTTGGAAGAATGAATCACAATTTGTCATTATACTGATGACTTTTTCTTTTTTGTTGTTGTTTTTTAATAAGACTGTATT
This sequence comes from Gorsachius magnificus, assembly GCA_034008185.1. NCBI lineage: Eukaryota > Metazoa > Chordata > Aves > Pelecaniformes > Ardeidae > Gorsachius > Gorsachius magnificus. The sequence continues at coordinate 3,000,556 of CM067103.1, read as the reverse complement.
GCGATGAGTTGAGTATTGGGCCAATCTGGAATATCCAGTCATTGATCTCTCTTGATGTCCAAATTGAGGTGCAATTGAAAATCTCTTCCTAGCAAAGAGAGCCATTAAATATGGCAATTTTCCCATTGCATCAAGAGATTGTGCCCTGGGAATTTTTCCCAGGGAGAATAATTAACATTTAAACTCACATGGTGGCAGCATGGATTCTTCATCCTTGACATCCTTGTTTATGTACTAGTTTTTCTTCAAGAGATCCATCATATTTCAAATGGAAATTAGCAAGCTGGGAAACAAATATTACTGATATTATGAAATATTATGGATATTATGTGTGATACCATTGGTACCGTATCACTTTTTATTTCCAGCTATTCAAAGTGGTGTTACTCCCGCTCCTCGTCTGGTGAACAAGCTAGACACATAGCATAGAGAAGCACAAATCTGTTGCATTAAATTAGCATTATTGAAAATAGTTTCAAATCCCTGTGTCGTGGTTTAACCCGGCTGGCACCTCAGCACCACGCAGCCGCTCGCTCACTCCCCCCACAATGGGATGGGGGAGAGAATTGGAAGAGTAAAAGTGAGAGAACTCGTGGGTTGAGATAAAGACAGTTTAATAGGGAAAGGAAAAGCCGCGCACGCAAGCGACGCAAGCGACGCAAAGCAAGGGATTCATTCACCATTTCCCATGGGCAGGCGGGTGCTCAGCCATCCCCAGGACAGCAGGGCTCCATCATGCATAAGGGTGACTTGGGAAGACAAACGTCATCACTCTGAATGTCCCCCCCTTCCTCCTTCTTCCCCCAGCTTGTCTACTGAGCAGGACATCATATGGTCTGGAATAGCCCTTGGGCCAGTTGGGGTCAGCTGTCCCAGCTGTGTCCCCTCCCAGCTTCTTGTGCCCCTGCTGGAGCTGAGAGCTGAGAAGCCCTTGGCCAGTCTTGGCACTACCCAGCAACAGCTAAGCCATCGGGGTGCTATCAACATTCTTCTTACTGAATCCACAGCACAGCACCATGCCAGCTACTGGGAAGAAAATTAACTCTGTCCCAGCCGAAACCAGGGCACCCTGATTAACGATAATTCACTTCAGATACTCTGCTCTCTCTCTCAAACTGTACTGAGATGGTTTTCAAGTTGTTTAACTCTGAATGTTCCCTGCTGCCATTCTGGCACTTTGGATTCTTAGAAAGACGCTTTACAGCATCCTACTGATTTCCAGCAAGCGTAATTTAAAAGTGTCTTTCTAGAAACAAATTATAAACATGGTTTAAAATCATTGCATGCTCTGAATTTGATACCTGGGGGATTTTTTTTTTTTCTTACTGCAATGAAATAAAGCAAGTTTTAGCACTGCAAATTACACTTCAGAAAATGAAAGCTATCCGTTAATCTTTCCTTTTGATGGGGAGGGGGGAAAGAAAATATATGACCAATTTGGAGCAAGGTGCGGCACCACTATGAGCTGTGAAACTGAAATCTGTACTTTTAAAGGAGGAATAAAGAATTTGAATGGAACCTTAGGAACCTTAGCACTTGAGGTACACTCAGGTAACCACTAAGACACGAAGAGAAGTAGTGGATATCTTCTCCTAGGAATATCAGTGTAAAAATTAAAACAGTAGCAAAATACTCTGCGCTCCCAGCTGCGCTTCTTTCTCAAGCTTACTGCTGAAAGGACTCTTAAAACTCAGGCTGTGTCTTCAGGTACATTAGTAGAGGGTTTATCTCCATTTTGAAAGATCAGTGGGTTACGCGAAGTGGGTAGATGGTCTATTTACAATTTGTCCTCCAGAAATGTGTAGACAAAAAAAGCTAAGTGTCTTCTAAAGAGAAAATCATAGAACAGAAAAGAGAGACCTAGAAATGATGAAGATTCCCAGGTGTTAAGAGAAACAAAATTAGAAGTTACTATAATGTATGTATGTCATCCAAAGAGACCTGGCCAAGCTGGAGAGGTGGGGTCATGTGTGAAACTCATGAGGTTCTACAAGGCCAAGGGCAAGGTCCTGCCCCTGGGTCAGGGTAACCCCCGGGATCCATACAGGCTGGGGGAAGAAGGGATGGAGAGCAGCCCTGCTGAAAGGGACTTGGGGGTGGCTGGGGGATGAAAAGCTGGCCATGAGCCGGCCATGGGCGCTGGCAGCCCAGAAGCCAACCCTACCCTGGGCTGCATCAGGAGAAGCGTGGCCAGCGTGGAGGGAGGGGATTGTGCCCCTCTGCTCTGCTCTGGGGAGACCTCCCCTGGAGCCCTGCGTCCAGCTCGGGAGCCCTCGGCACAAGGAGGACATGGACTGTTGGAGCGGGGCCAGGGAGGGCTACTAAAATGCTCCGAGGGGCTACTAAAATGCTCCGAGGGCTGGAGCCCCTCTGCTAGGAGGCCAGGCTGGGAGAGTTGGGGGGTTCAGCCTGGAGCAGAGGAGGCTGCGGGCAGAGCTGAGTGCGGCCGGTCAGGGCTTCAAGGGGCCCAGAGGAAAGGGGGGGACAAGCTTTTTAGCAGGGCCAGCTGGGACAGGACAAGGGGGGATGGCTTTAAACTGAAGCAGGGTGGGTTTAGACTGGATCTAAGGAAGAAATTCTTTACGCTGAGGGTGGTGAAACCCTGGCAGAGGTTGCCCAGAGAGGGGATGGAGGCCCCATCCCTGGGACCATTCCAGGCCAGGTTGGCCGGGGCTGTGAGCAACCTGATGTGGTTCAAGGTGTCCCTGCTCCTGCAGGGGACTTGGGCTGGGTGACCTCTAGGGGTCCCTTCCAACCCAAAACATTCTATGATTCTATGATAGCAAAACAGTATTTGAGTTGCTTTTTGACAACGAATATGAAACTTACTCTCTTTCAGAAAAGTGTCATTTGACAGATGGACATTGCTGTATCGCTGGGGTACCGTTGCTAAGCCTGAAACCCTGAGCCTTAGACATAAGTACAGATTTTGCTTCTGTTCATTTTAGCACAAGCGATGTCTGAGTGGTTTCCCTGTGCATGCAAGGTAAATGTAGCCAAGGACGTAGCAAAGTTGCATTACTCAAGTTTTAGAAAATAGGCAAGAAGGGATCATAACAGCCTGTTGTAATTCTAAAATAGTCATGGTAAAGGAGTGAAGCAAGTTGGAACGTGCCCTTTTGCTCCATCTCCTTCTTTCTTTGTAAAAGTGCTGAGTGCAGTATTCCATAGTTCTTTCTATCGCCCTTGGTTATGTAGGGAAGCTCTACAGGAAAGTTTGCTGATGAAATCACAGCCACTAACTGAAAATTTCCAAGCAAAAAAGTAACAAAGCTACAGAATTGCTTTGTTTTCTTTTTGAGTAGCTCAAGAATATTTCCTGCAGGATCTGGGACGTAAGTTTTTGTCTTCAACTTCTTGCACAAAGTAATTTTTTTTTTTCCTGGCAGTCAGCTAAAATTTGCTTTTAGAAAAGGCTAAAAAGCCCCGGTGGTGAAAAATAAACAGCAAACACACTCTCACTCGTTATTTGGGGAGCTTGTGTAGAATACATTGATGCCATAACTACACAGTTTCTGTGATTCTTTGGGGCACTTAGTTGAATTACAGCCTGTGCATTGGCCAGAAGTACAACAGCCAAGTAGTAACGGGTAAATGTGTGTGTGTGTGCCTGTATGTACATCTAAAAATTCATCTTGCTTGCTGGTAGCTCTCAAAGGACTTAACAAACAAAATTCTCATTAGCAATCTGTTTTCTTCTAACTATTTCAGCTTTCGGAAGCTGAGACCATCCTGCCTTTCCTAATTTGGTTCTAGCGTGAGAAGTGTGAATTTTACACCAGACTTGATAGGAGATATCCTTGTTCTTGTGAAAGATGATCTACTCAAATAAGTACCAGCACTAATAACAGTAAATAATAATCTAGTAATAATAAACCCTCAGATCATGCTGTAGTGTAACAATGGATGCCTTTTTTTAGAATTAAGAGCAAATTTTTTGGCTGTTGATGCCTGTGATGATGCTGGAATGGTTGATTATAACCTGCTCATAGTTTATATCAAAATAACCTGGAGTTCTTAATTCTTCAAATTAACGATGCAAGTCTAGAAATGGTTTGTCCACATGAGAGGTTTAAAATTTTAAATTCAGCTCGGTGCAGAATTAACAGAAATACCAATTTTATGAAATCTCACATGTTTTATGTATTTGCTTTGGGCGATTCTCATGTCAGATAGAGTTTTAAACCAGGCAGTTGTAGCTAAAAGATTGTACAGGAATAAATCTTGTCAGTTTTAAAGCACAAAATGATTTTTAATGTAATATATTCTAGACCTTTTTAACGGCTTCATGTCTAGATTAAGCCTACCATTTGAAAGCCAGAGTGACTCTTAGAACCATAGAATGTTTTGGGTTGGAAGGGACCCCTAGAGGTCACCCAGCCCAAGCCCCCTGCAGGAGCAGGGACACCTTGAACCACATCAGGTTGCTCACAGCCCCGGCCAACCTGGCCTGGAATGGTCCCAGGGATGGGGCCTCCACCCCCTCTCGGGGCAACCCCTGCCAGGCTTTCACCACCCTCACTGGAAAGAATTTCTCCTTGACCAGTCTAAACCCACCCTGCTTCAGTTTAAAGCCATCCCCCCTTGTCCTGTCCCAGCTGGCCCTGCTAAAAAGCTTGTCCCCCCCTTTCCTCTGGGCCCCCTTGAAGCCCTGAGCGGCGCACTCAGCTCTGCCCGCAGCCTCCTCTGCTCCAGGCTGAACACCCCCAACTCTCCCAGCCTGGCCTCCTAGCAGAGGGGCTCCAGCCCTCGGAGCATTTTAGTTTAGGTTAGAAAAGCCCTTTAATATCATCAAGCCCAACCGTTACCCTAACTCTGCCATCCCACCGCTAAACCCTGGCCCTAAGCAAACTCTTGACTGAAAGCATGTAATCCAAGAAAAACTGTTTAGACTTTTACATGGCATAGTCTGCTTGCAGTGCAGTATAAAGGCACTAGTGAAAAAGCTTGAAGGACATGCGTGTTTGCAGACGTGCTGGGTGAGTTTAGTGGATGAAATACCTACAAGGTGTTAGGGGTTTGGTTTGGGGTTTTTTGTGAGTGATTTGTTAGTCGCCCTCACAAACCTACCTGCATTAAAATCTGACTTTACGCTTTCACTGATACGAAACCGGGCATTTGTTCAAGTCAGTGAAGCGGGGCTCTCTACTCCATGGAACCACAAAAATGAAACGCTAAATGCGCTGCGTGTAAGGCCAGCAGCAACGTGACAACAAGGGACTAGATACCCACTTGTAGAGCTGTGTGTGAACGTGGCCACGCCAGCCGGGGAAGCTTTGACGTGCTGTACTCTCTGCAAGTGCTCCATAACGTGCTTTGGACTTCAGATCTCTCCTTCCCATCTAATGGAATGGTTGTTTGCGCAATAAAAGTACTTCAGGAAAGCGTGGCACCTTTTTTGTCTCCAGTGCAGTGGGACGTATCATGGCTGCTCCCCGCCTCCCAGCTGTATGTTTTGTGAGTATGAGGGTGGCTAAGTTGGGGGGGAAGTTCCTGAAATGTGATGCTCCAGCATAATTTACATGAGATTGCAGCTGCCACAGAAAAGCTGGGCTAAGTGCCAAACTATTCTCCATAGACCACGGTCTCTTTTACACCACAGCTTTAAAACCAGTAACAGATACTACTGGTGGGCTTTGTTCTACTACTGCAGCAGGTTCGGAGCCATCTGACCCCAGCCAATGCTTGTGGCCACCCTCCCCCAGAAGGAGAACTTTGATCAGTGACATATCACTGTTCTTGTGAAATCTTACTTACTTTCTGGAAACACATTTGGGCTGGTAGGGCAGTGATCATAGCAGCTAGTGAAATTTAGCTTCTGGGGCATCAAGGATTTTAGTGTGGACCTAGTTAAGGAACAGGCAAGTGTGAGACACAAGGGGTCATCTGTTTTCACTAGCTTTTAGATAACTTTCTTAAAAATACTTACGGTTGGTGAGTACCACCACTTACACTGCGACCCATGCTGGTAAAATTGTACTAATGCTGGCTTAAACTGAGAGATTTATTTAATTTCCTCAGTGTATAAGCAGCGTATTCAAATTCTTTTCCTCCACTGTTGCCTTCCATACAGAAAATGTCATAGAATCGTTTGAGTTGGAAAAGCCCTTTAGGATCCCCAAGCCCAACCCTTCCCCTACCCCTGCCATCCCACCCCCAAACCCTGGCCCTCAGCACCGCCTCTGCCCGGCTGTTAAATCCCCGCAGGGCTGGGGACTCGACCCCTTCCCTGGGCAGCCCCTTCCAGCCCCTGACAGCCCTTTGGGGAAGGAATTGTTCCCCAGGGCCAACCTCACCCTGCCCTGGCACAACTTGAGGCCGCTGCCCCTCGTCCCATCGCCCCTTCCCTGGGAGCAGAGCCCGACCCCCCCGCCCCCCCCTCTCAGGCGTGTACCCGCCCCCCAGGCCAGGGACCCTCCCCCGCTCCCTGGCCACACCACTCCTGATACAAGCCAGGATGCTGGTGGCCTTCTTGGCCACCTGGGTATTCCTGAAGTTCATGGCTGTCCACTACTTAAGTTTAATTTTTATCATATGTTTACAATAGTCTTATTCTTCCTGTATGATACTCCCTGGTGATAGCAATATCTCCCCTTCACTTTAAGAGAAAATTGAAAATTTGTAATAGTACAGAATTGCAAGAAGAAACTCTGACTCTGTGCTTCTTGGTTGGTTTTTTTTGAATGTTTTTGCAATTACTGCAGCAGCCAGATTAGTGCAACCCTTTCTGAAGAAGGTTAGATATTTTGATCAAGATATCTCTATTAGCTGTTATCAGATTAATTTTTTTCCCTGGGAAAAAACCACACCACACCACCCCCCCAAAAAATAGACTGGTTTTGTTAATAAATTATTAATGATTTTTAAATGGTTTTATGGAAAAAAAATAATTTCCCATATAACATTTTTGGTTTTAAAAATGCTGAAAAAATTACGAACTTTTTTTGACTTCTTGTCTATGATCTCAGACGTTTCTTGATTTGTTTTTCATGTTCTTTGAAATAATTTTCAACGTGCTTGGAAAATTAACTCACCCTGGATGAGAAAGAAACTTTCCAGGGTGAATACCTTCAGCTTTCAAAGAATCTTTGTTTAATGCTAAAGTCACGTTTTCAAAATCCTGGCAACTTATTTAGATCAAAGCTAGTTTGTAAGGGGTTTCTTATTTATTTATTTTATTTAAATAGCTAATAAAACTTCCAAGCTCTTTGTTTGGAAACAGAAGATAGGAAAAGGTGTAGCCTGACAAGAGGCATTCGATACCCAGAGATGGCGGAGTGTCAGAACACCACAGAAGCTGTCTAGTAGAGTAGCAGACTACGCAGAGAGAAAAAAGAAGGAAGAGAGTGTGTACACAGGTGGCTTACGAAACACAGGAAGGAAGAGTTGAATTCCCAAGTGAATTCTAGGTGAATTTTTCAAACGTGTCTTAAGTCCACTGAACAAAGAAAATAAAGACTTTGTTCCAAAGTTCTTTGGAAAGTGTAAGACCATAGGAAAGAGGAAAGAGACCATAGGAAAGAGGATGTAGCTCTACAGAATCCCAGAATGGCAAGGGTTGGAAGGGACCTCGGGAGATCATCTAGTCCAACCCTCCTGCTCAAGCAGGCTCACCCAGAGCAGGGGGCACAGGACAGCGGCCAGGCAGGGGTTGAAGATCTCCAGAGAAGGAGACTCCACGGCCCCCCTGGGCAGCCTGGGCCAGGGCTCCATCACCCTCACAGTCAAGAAGTTCTTCCTCCCGTTCAACTGGAACCTCTTCTGCTTCAGGTTGTGCCCATGGCCCCTTGGCCTGGCGCTGGGCACCACTGGGAAGAGTCTGGCTCCATCCTCGTGACCCCCACCCTTGAGATATTTGTAGGTGGTGATGAGATCCCCTCTCAGCCTTCTCTTCTCCAGGCTGAACAAGCCCAGCTCCCTCAGCCTTTCCTCCTAGGGGAAATGCTCCTGTCCCTTTATCATCCTAGTTGCCCTCCTCTGAACTGTCTCTAGGAGTTCCTTATCTTTCTTGAACCGGGGAGCCCAGAACTGGACACCCAGGTGGGGTCTCACCAAGGCAGAGTAGAGAGGGAGGATAAACTACTACGGAGGTAGTCGTTCAGGTTGATCAGAAAGACTGCTTCGATCCTATTCAGTTAATGTCTCTAGCGCTCACAGTCTGCCCCAGGTATGTCCAAGCGCATTGGCTAAAGTGGTTGGATTCCATGTTTGGAATCGTGTCATGTGTCGTGCTGACTCAGTAGTTTCCACCTAAGTGCCAGGCCTGTATGTGGGCAGAAAGAAACGCACCTCTTGCTCTGTGCCGGCAGAAAAGCAGCAGCCTGGGATTTGGCATGCAGAGGCTCTGACAGCTCAGGCAGCACATTACCCAAGCAACTGCTTCCCATCTCTAGGATGCTGTCGGGCTGAATCCAGCTTGCAGTCTTCTGTTTAAGTTCTGCTGGTGTAGCTTACTGAACAAATACTTCATTCATGATCAGCACCGAAGGATTTCAAAGGAACCCAGGCTATATCTTTCTTCAGCATAATTAGATATTGGCCAACCATCAACGTGATCAATCTGACTGTAATCGAGTACAGTAGGTACCATACAATTGTCTTACTCATTTTTATTGCAGAGGGATGAATAGGTGTGGCATCGATGCCTTTCACTCTTTATTTAATGTTTGAGATAGTACATCCCAGAAGGGTTTTCAAATTGCGTGTAATTATCTTGTAAGGGATCAGAGTCTTCCATTCTTAGCTGCTGCTTGGAGTGAATGTATCCCATGCATTTCAGAGATGTGTTGGGCGCTCTGTGTAAAGAAGAATGTCCTTCCAACATAAAAGATTAATTTATTGAGGTGTTCCTGCTAGGATTTATTGAGGTAATGGTTTCGGTTTGGGGTTTTTTTTTAAACTTTACAGAATAAATTTCAAATTTGGTTAGGTCAGAACAGAAAATAACTTTGCAGGTTTCATTTACTCCATGTGAGTTGTGTGTGTTGCTGCACGCCGTACAAACAACAGAATAACTTTACTTATTTTAGTACTACCAGCAGTCTGCTGCGAGGAAAACAGGTTACTACAGTGGTTGAGGATATCGTGGGAGAAGACTGAGAAACACCGCTAGGGCTGTGCATGGGCAGGTTTACAGAGTGACCGCCCTCGCTGTGCATTGCTCAGCTGCTTCTCGGTAGCATGTGAGGTCTTCGAGTGCTATCACACTATAGTTAGCCCAGTATGTCATTGTTAATGGGGTCTTTTTAATAAATATTAACAGTATTTTTGGAGAATGTAATTGGGGACAGATTAAATGGTTTACATTTGAGGACTGGGAGTGAGTTTGGGTTTCCTTAACATCAGAAAAGCCTTAACAGATTCACTGAAATGTATTTGCTTGAAAATTAATAGGATGATGAAGTGTGTGTTTATATAGTTTCCCTATTATCAAAAGCAGGTATTAAACATCTCGACATAAAAAGATACTGTGTTACTCAGAGAGAGTCTTTGTGCTCTGTTCCTAAAGATTATTTTTTTATTAACTTCTAGGACCCTTCAAAGTCGTACAAGAAAGCTGGAGAAGTTGCAACAGTTGAATTACATGTGGAAGAAGGTATACAAGTAGAAACAAATCCTTTATCTAAGAAAGTTCCCCCCTTGCACTCTGAAATGACAGATTATATAAAGTCATCTCCTCCGACTCTTATCAGTAGCCATAATTCTGACTTAAAGGATAGAACACAAATTAACGGAGCAACAACTGTAACAGAAAAATTGGCTCAACTTATTGCAACTTGTCCTCCTTCAAAGTCTTCCAAAACAAAGCAGAAGAAGCCTGGAAATGGAATTGCATCTGGTTTGGTTAAAGACTCTGGGAAGAAGCTACCAGGAACCATAACTGCGAGTGGGTTAGTTAATAAAGATTTAGTAAAGAAATTACCAGGATCTGGTATTGGTGTTGGATTGGTTAACAAGGACTCAGGGAAGAAGCCATTAGGGATTGGTAGTGCAGCCATATTGGTTAACAAGGACTCTGGGAAGAAGCCACAAGTGATTGGCCCGTTAATTGGATTGGTTAACAAGGACTCTGGAAAGAGGCCACCAGGGATCAGCACTCCGACTGGGTTAGTTAACAAGGACTCCGGAAAGAAACAGCCGGTGACCAGCACTGCGGTTGGATTAATCAGCAAAGATGTTGCAAGGAAACTTCCAGGAATCAGCACTCCAACTGGATTGACTAATAAGGAGTCAGTCAAGAAGCCAGTAGGGATTGGCACTCCAGCAGGATTGATTAACAAGGATGCTGGGAAGAAGTTGTTGGGAATAAATAGTCCTACAGGACTGGTTAGGGGGAAGATGCCAGGAATTAGCAGTCCGCTGGGGTTGGTTAGCAAGGACTCTGGAAAGAAGCCGACAGGAATCGGCAGTCCGGTTGGTTTGGTTAACAAGGACTCTGGCACTCTGAAAGCAGACTCCCTTATGCCTGCCTCGGAGCCCTTCAAGCTTCCTTGCAATTCAAACCTCAGTAGCCTTGAAAGCCATGAGACTACAGATTTACTGAAGGAAAATACTACTAACAAAACTTTTGAGAAGCATATTATGAGACAGAATAAAGAAAGTATCTTGGAAAAATTTTCAATTCGGAAAGAAATTGCTGATGTAGGCAAAGAGATGTTTAATGAAGGAATCTGTGTTCCACAGGACAGTTACTCAACCAGCGAAAAAGGGATTTATGAAACATCTAAGCATGAAAAACAGCCTCCGGTATACTGCACTTCACCAGACTTCAGAACTGGAGGTGCTTCAGATGTATCAACAGCAAAGTCCCCATTTAGTGCAGTCGGAGAGGGAAATCTCCCATCGCCTTCACCCACGGTGTCTGTTACCACCTTAAACAGGAGCCTCTCAACAGCATCTTCACAGTTGGCATCTAACCCATTGCACTTAAGTTCCACAGCAGATCTCTTAGAAGGTATTTCAGATCAGATTGGCAAAACTCAGTTTTCTTCTGACAGTACGCTTCTGAATATAAACAGAACATTGAACCATACTCTGAGCACTGATTTTAAAGGTGCTGATAAAGATTTGAGTGATTCAAAAGCTACTTACGTAGAAACTTCAAGAACTAGTCCTTCGACAGGGAAAAAGCCTATTTTGGCAGCTGAAACAAGCATTCACGCTACTGTCACCCCGTCAGTAGTTAGTTTTACAAGCTTGTTTAGTAGCAAGCAGTTCCTAAAGATTGGTGCAATAGCTGCATCGGATAAATCCTGCCAAGGAGCAAAAAATCTGAGTGCTACTCAGCAATCAAAACCTTTAAAGAAAAGAAAAGGAAGGAAACCCCGATGGACTAAAGTGGTGTCAAGAAACACATGTCGCCCTCCAAAGGGTCTAGAACTAGAAAGGTCGGAGCTTTTTAAAAACATTTCATACAGTGCACTATCGAGCAGTAATTTGGAGCAGGCCAAATTCTTGAAAAACATAGGATCGTCTTCATTCGTGGAGCATGAATTTGTCAAACATCAGTTGCCAAAACTGAATGAAGCTAACGGACAGTCTCTTGCACTGTTAGCCGAGACTGACAAGCCAACTCAGAAGTTCTACAGTACCCACAAACAACCCTCTAGTTTGTGTATGTCGGATGATTTCTTACCTGACATGTATAAACCCAAAAGAGGAAGACCTAAGTCCAAGGAGATGCCAGAGCTTGAAGGTCCCCCCAAAAGAACTCTAAAGATCCCAGCATCAAAAGTCTTTTCAGTGCAGTCAAAAGAAGAGCAAGAACCTCCAATATTGCAGCCTGAAGTGGAAATTCCCTCCCTAAAACAGAGCTTATCAGGACAACCTTTTCCTAAAAAGAGAGGGAGACCTAAAAGACAGATCAGGTCATCAATTAAAATGAAGCCACCTATTCTTTCTGTGGCGCCTTTTGTTGGAACAGATAACTCGAGCAAGATTGAGTCTGAGAATGATCAGCATAGAAGCGGGGATTTTTTTGAGAGGAAGGACCAGCTCCGAGGGCCAGAAGAAGTCCAAAAACCTAATATTTGTAGCATGACTGATTTGGAAGTAGACTCAGACAGAAAAGTTGCCAAGAGAAATAACGGACAGTTAATGAAAACAATTATTCGAAAAATAAATAAAATGAAAACTCTGAAGCGAAAGAAACTTTTGAATCAGATTCTGTCTAGTACAGTGGAACCAAATAACAAAGGCAAAGTGCAATCTAAACTCCACAATACAGTGTCAACTCTCGCGGCCACATTTGGTTCAAAATTAGGCCAGCAAATAAATGTCAGCAAGAAAGGAACAATTTATATAGGAAAAAGGAGAGGAAGGAAACCTAAAGCTGTCCTGAACGGTATTTTAACGAGCAGCTCTGCCAGTTTGACGGTTCTCGAGAAGTCTGCTCAACAGGCTCCTGGTACGTCACTAGGGCAAGTACTTCCCCATTTGCTGCCTTCAACAGCCAGTAATTCCGAGATTCTTCCGTCTCCAGTTTGCTCCCAGTCATCTGCAGTGAGTGGGGGACAGAGCCCTGTCAGCAGCGACGCAGGATTTATCGAGCCCAGCTCAGTGCCGTATTTACACATACACTCCAGGCAAGGAAGCGTTGTTCAGACGCTTGCGATGAAAAAAGCTGCTAAGGGGAGGAGGAGATTATCTCCACCTACGTTGCTGCCAAACTCCCCTTCTCACTTGAGTGAGCTGACGTCGCTGAAAGAAGCCACTCCTTCCCCAGTAAGCGAGTCTCACAGCGATGAGACGATTCCCAGCGACAGTGGAATAGGAACAGATAACAACAGCACTTCCGATCGAGCGGAGAAGTTCTGTGGGCAGAAGAAGAAAAGGCATTCGTTTGATCACGTTTCCCTTATCCCACCCGAAACTTCCACCGTTTTGAGTAATCTGAAAGAAAAGCATAAACACAAATGTAAGCGCCGCAGTCACGATTACCTTAGTTACGACAAAATGAAGAGGCAGAAGCGAAAAAGGAAAAAGAAGTATCCTCAGCTTCGAGGTAGGCAGGACCCAGATTTCCTCGCCGAATTAGAAGAATTAATAAGTCGATTAAGTGAAATTAGAATAACCCACAGAAGTCACCATTTTATACCCCGAGATTTACTGCCTACCATTTTTAGGATAAATTTCAATAGTTTCTATACCCATCCTACTTTTCCTTTGGATCCTTTGCACTACATTAGAAAACCCGATTTAAAGAAAAAGAGAGGCAGGCCTCCAAAAATGCGGGAGGCCATGGCGGAAATGCCTTTCATGCATAGCCTCAGCTTTCCTCTCTCCAGTACTGGGTTCTACCCCTCTTACGGCATGCCTTACTCTCCTTCTCCCCTTGCAGCTGCTCCCATTGGCTTAGGTTATTATGGAAGGTACCCTCCAACTCTTTACCCTCCTCCACCTTCTCCTTCTTTTACTACCCCCCTGCCACCGCCTTCCTACATGCATACAGGCCATTTGCTTCTCAATCCCACCAAATACCACAAGAAGAAGCATAAACTCTTACGCCAGGAGGCTTTCCTCACGACAAGCAGGACTCCGCTCTTGTCAATGAGCACGTACCCCAGCGTTCCACCTGAAATGGCTTATGGCTGGATGCTCGAACATAAGCACAGACATCGCCATAAACACAGAGAACATCGTTCTTCTGAACAACCGCAGGTTTCCATGGACACTATAACGGCTAATAGCTCTTCTAGGACAGTTCTGGAGTCCTTGAAGCGCTACAGATTTGGGAAGGAGGCTGTTGGCGAGAGGTACAAACATAAAGAGAAACACAGATGTCACATGTCTTGTCCACATCTGTCACCTTCAAAGGGTTTGCTAAGCAGAGACGAACAGTGGGTCAGGAGAGAGCCTTCGGAGTCTAATTCGTTAGCACTGGGATTGCAGACACCGCTACAGATAGACTGTTCCGAAAATTCCCCAGGTCTGTCCCTGGGGGGATTTACTCCAAGCTCGGAGCCAGCCAGCAACGACGAACACACAAATCTTTTCACAAGTGCAATAGGCAGCTGCAGAGTCACAAACTCTACCAGCACCAATGGACGTAAAAAATTAACTGACAGCCCTGGCCTCTTCAGCACACAAGACAACTCGCTAAATCGACCTCTCAGAAAGGAACCGTTGCCTTCTATTGAAAAGGCACTACAGCCGCTGGCAGGTAAGGGAGCTCTAATTGTGCGTACTTCCCTATGAGTCTTGCTGTTCCATGTTGTACCAAACGCGCGTTAGGAAAGGAGGGCGAGCGTAGCTTTGGCTCTGTAGGCGTCTTTCTGTGTTGAATTTCCGTACTACTCTTGGCTTTCGCTCCTGAGCGTCTCTGTTCTGTTAAAGCGCTGTTCTGTGCAGCGTTGGGTACAGACTAACGGCATCTCCGCCGGAGCTGCTTCTGGGATTGTGTAAGTACCTCTCCCCACCGGATTTTTCTTGCTTTGTTACAGCAGTATATGAAGTTAGGCTAAGGATGCTTTCTCCTGAAAAGGTCTTTTCGTTTTCCTTACAATTTTAACTTTCTGGAGAAGTGAGTTTAAATTTCTCATGATTTTTGATACTTTAAAAGCCATGTTCCTGTTTATTTTGAAGTTTGGGTGATTTGGTTTAGACTAGCTATTGGTACTACCATTGTGAATAACATTGCCATTTAAGAAGATGTTCCCTTTTTCCTTTGTAACTCCATTTTAGTTACATTGATAATCTCTACCGTATAGCTTTCGATCCCTGATTTGAGCCCTCCAGCAGTACTTCACAACAGTTGCTAAATGGTGCTGGGAATGCCTAAGACCAAACCTTGTAATGACGGCTTTATTCATAGATGGGAAACTCATCTTAAGTAGCCTCAAGCAAAACTGAAGCAGAATTAGCGGAGACTGTATACACAGAAAATCGCAATGATGCTGTCAGAGGGTTGCTGACTCCTCTCTGAAACTGTGCACTTTGCCATTTGTATTATATTAAGAAAAAAAAATCTAATATGACATTTAGGACTTCACAGAATCCCAGAATAGCAAGGGTGGGAAGGGCCCTCGGGAGCTCCCCCAGTGCCACCCCCCTGCCCAAGCAGGCTCACCCAGAGCAGGGGGCACAGGACAGCGGCCAGGCGGGGGTTGAAGATCTCCAGAGAAGGAGACTCCACAGCCCCCCTGGGCAGCCTGGGCCAGGGCTTGGGCACCCTCACAGTCAAGAAGTTCTTCCTCCCGTTCACCTGGAACCTCTTCTGCTTGCAGGTTTGTGCCCATCGCCCCTTGGCCTGGCGCTGGGCACCACTGGGAAGAGTCTGGCTCTGTCCTCGTGACATCCACCCTTGAGATATTTGTAGGTGGTGATGAGATCCCCTCTCAGCCTTCTCTGCTCCAGGCTCAACAAGCCCAGCTCCCTCAGCCTTTCCTCGTAGGGGAGATGCTCCAGTCCCCCCATCATCCTTGTTGCCCTCCTCTGGACTCTCTCCAGGAGTTCCTCATCTTTCTTGAACTGGGGAGCCCAGAACTGGACCCAGTGCTCCAGCTGGGGTCTCACTGGGGCAGAGCAGAGGGGGAGGACAACCTCCCTCGCCCTGCTGGCCTGCTTGAAGAAACTGTATTATACATCACTTTCCCTGCTGGCTTAAGTGTCACTTCATGCCATACTTTATTGTTACAGACATTTGTGGGAATAATTTTCACGTTTTACCCACTTCTGTCTTAATTGCCATGGGTGTATTTGTGAGACCACATAACAAAGATAACCTGCAAAAGACAAAAAGTGCAGTTTCTCCTCTTACTTCCTTACTTCTGACGTGTAAAGGATGTCTGATAGCTTTTCCTCCCTCTCTCCAATACTTCCCTATGCTCTCCCTTGAAGTTTAAATCATTTCTCCAAAACCACTTGTGACTAATGCTTCACAGAGCAAGAGCCAAGCAAACAGCCAGCTACTGGTGATGAATAATAATACCTCCCCAACATTCCTTCTTCTCGTCTTCCTCCTTTCCCTGTGATACTCCCGCTCTGATGCCTCCTGCCACCTCCCTCCTCTGACTACATACATACAGAAGAGTTTTATTTTGGTGTTTGGGGGGGGTTTATGTTTTGCTGCTTTATTTTAAGGGCAGTCGGAAGCGGCTGGATTCTTCTACAAGTTCATATTACTTCATGCTATTTCATATTACTAAAACTACTCAGGGCCAGGGGGGAGAGGGGAGTCAGGGGAAAGCAATAAAGCTGTGAGATTGCTTCTCCTGCAGCTATGGAAAGAAAAATTCCAAGTGCTAAGTCAGCAAAAGGGTTAAATTTGACTCTGAGGAGTGAAGAATTGGTTGTGGTAGCTCATGCAGTCCTGGGAATTTCATAGAATCACAGAATCATTGGAAAATGGTTGGAAAAGCCCTTTAAGCTCCCCCAGCCCAACCCTTCCCCTACCCCTGCCATCCCACCCCCAAACCCTGGCCCTCAGCACCGCTCTGCCCGGCTGTTAAATCCCCCCAGGGCTGGGGACTCGACCCCTTCCCTGGGCAGCCCCTTCCAGCCCCTGACAGCCCTTTGGGGGAGGAATTGTTCCCCAGGGCCAACTTCACCCTGCCCTGGCACAACTTGAGGCCGCTGCCCCTCGTCCCATCGCCCCTTCCCGGGACGGGGAGAGCTCCGCTCCAGCCTCCGGGGCCCCCCCCCCCAGCTCCGCTGCCCTTCTCTGGACACGCTCCAGCCCCCCCAGGGCCTTCGGGGAGGGAGGGGCCCAACCCTGACCCCAGCATTTGAGGGGCGCCCCCCCAGTGCCCAGCACAGGGGCACGGTCCCTGCCCTGCTCCTGCTGGCCACACCACTCCTGATACAAGCCAGGATGCCGCTGGCCCTCTTGGCCACCTGGGCACCCTGCTGGCTCATGCTCAGCCGCCTCTCGACCAACCCCCCCAGGGCCTTTTCCGCCGGGCAGCTTTCCAGCCCCTCTGCCCCACGCCTGGAGCGCTGCATGGGGTTGTTGTGACCCCAGGGCAGGACCCGGCCCTTGGCCTTGTTGCCCCTCACCCAGTTGGGCTGGGCCCATGGATCCAGCCTGGTCAGGTCCCTCTGCAGAGCCCTCCTCCCCCCAGCAGATCCACACTCCCACCCAGCTCGGTGTCATCTGCAAACTGACTGGGGGTGCCCCTGATCCCCTCGCCCAGGTCATTGATAAAGATGTTAAACAGAACTGGCCCCAAAACTGAGCCCTGGAGGACACCTCTTGTGAGTGGCTGAGGATTTCCATTAAAGTGAACGATCAGACTTGGGTTTTTGAGGACCAAATCAATTAAAGGGAAGAGGAGAGATGGTTTAAGTTGAAACCTGCTCGTGAAGGCTCTGAGTCGCTCTCCCTCTTACAGTATGGGCGGCTGTTCCTCCGACGCCGTGTGTTGCTTTCAGTCAGTGTATTTCCCGTGATGGAAACCAGCTGGTTTTACTGGGAGACTGGCTTTCTGCGCAGTATTCATCTCATTCCCAGGGAGCTCCTAATGCCCCGCATCATGTGCATGCAGTAGATCAGAAAACTTAAAACTGCGTCTAGTAAGAAACCCCACTAAAGGCAAAAGGGTGAGGGGGGGGTGTGGGTTTTTAGATGTGTTGGGTTTGTTGTGTTTTGGTTTTAACTGTGGTGTTGAATTTGTGATTCTGAAACTATTCCCATGAAAGCCTTGGATGTTTCTGTGCACTTCAGAAACGAGCACAGATGGAGAAAAAAACCCCAACTTGTGGCGCGTCAAAGATTGTTCATTTATTAAACCAGATGCAATTTAGGTGCGTGGTGGGGAGAACGCTGCATCAGAGCAGTTAAAACGAGCGGTAGCATCGGGGAACGCCTTCTAAAATTGTTCTGCGTGATCCTTAGGGGATATTCGTGATATTTTATTTCAAAGCATCCCACGTGGAAAACACGCTTCCTTCCCATAGCCTTGTGAACGTCAACCTTGCCTGGCTGACTTGGCCGGTGGATTCTTTCTGTCCTGTTAGCTGGTGGTAGGTGTTTGCAGAGGTTGCTGGTGGCAGACGGGGCTCCAGCGAAGGCCGGTAGCTCACAGAAGATGAAGTGCACGTCAAGGTGACGGGCTGCGGGCATCAGCTGTGCTCATGAAAGGTCAGGGGGCTCTAAGGTTTTAAGATTTTCGTAGGATGCCGTCGCCCGTTCAGCTGAAGTTCACAGCGGTCGTTGGTAAAACTCCTGCAGCTTCGCACTGTGAGTTCCTTCAAACCACCCATAGCTTATCATAAACCCGTCCCGGTGTGCTGCTAGCAATTCCTGGAAGGAACGGGAAAGGAAACCATCGGCTGTTCCACCGGCATCCGTGCGGTTGTTCAGTCTTTCCTGCCTTCCTTCCGGCTAAGCAGAAAAGGCCGGGGTTGGCGGGAGGTGCACGTTCCTTTCCCGGCCCTGGAGCGTTGTTGGCTCCGGCAGGAAAATCCCGCTCGGCCGGGCGCGGGCGGCCGTGGGGTGCGGACACCCCCGCTCCGGGCCGGCCCGCGCCTCTCCCGGGGCGCAGCCTCGTGCGGCGGGGCCGTGCCGGCGGGCGGCGGCGCCCTCTGCTGGCCGCGCCGCTGCCTCCGCCGCTGCCGGGGCGGGGGGGGAGCTCGGGCTCTGCCGGGCCGAGCCCGGGCAGGCGCCGCAGAGACCCCTCTGGAACGGCGGCTGGAAAACCCCGGCCCTGGGCAGGCAACCGAGGCGGGGAGCAGCCGGCTGAGCATGAGCCAGCAGCGTGCCCAGGTGGCCAAGGGGGCCAGCGGCATCCTGGCTTGTATCAGGAGTGGTGGCCAGCAGGAGCAGGGCGGGCCGGGGGGGCCCCGGAGCGGGGAGGGTTGGGCCCCTCCCTCCCCGAAGGCCTGGGGGAGGTCCGAGAAGGGCAGCGGAGCTGGGGAGGGGTCTGGAGCCCCAGGCTGCTGGGGAGCGGCTGGGGGAGCTGGGGGGGTTCAGCCTGGAGCAGAGGGGGGGGAGCCCCTGCCGGGGGGGGGGGGGGGGGGCCCAAGGGGGGGGGGGGCACCGGCCTCAAGTTGTGCCAGGGCAGGGTGAGGTTGGCCCTGGGGAACAATTCCTTCCCCAAAGGGCTGTCAGGGGCTGGAAGGGGCTGCCCAGGGAAGGGGTCGAGTCCCCAGCCCTGGGGGGATTTAACAGCCGGGCAGAGGCGGTGCTGAGGGCCAGGGTTTGGGGGTGGGATGGCGGGGTAGGGGAAGGTTTGGGCTGGGGGAGCTTAAAGGGCTTTGCCAACCTAAACGATCCTGTGATTCTATAAGTAAGCACCGAGTCTGTGACAGAGCTATGACCTCAGGGTACGAACATCATCTGTCAGCCCGCAGGGATGCAAACAGCTTTGCCATCCAAGCAGTCCTCCAAATTCCTCTCTTCCTCTCATTTTTTTCCCCCTATTATAACTGTTCCTGCTTAGAATAATTATCCCTGCTATATAATTCTTTTTGTTCTCTGAGGTCCCAGGGTATTTACGTTAAGCTACACTTTGTGAAATCAATGCACCTTGTGGTTTCTTAGTTGAAAAATCTCGCTACAGAATAAAAAAAGCAGTTGACTGCTCTTTCTAACATAAAGCAACCATGTGTAGTCTCCCTGCACAGCTCCACTGCAGCTTCCCTTTCACCTGCGTGTTGTAGGAACGGTACAGAAGCCCTCTTTAAGAGCTCACCAGTGACGTGTCTGCATCAGGATGTCATGCAGGGAAATCAGAAAATCTTCACCAGGAATATGATGTGCAACTTGGGACAATGTCCAGCAGCTTTATGACTGCGCGCCCTTGTTAAGAAGAATTGAGGAAAAAGAAAATTACTCCTCTGCCTTGTCAAGAAGTTAGAATATTTGGAAAAGTGATCCTGCTTATTTCCTCTATCAGTCGAACATATCTTAGATGTCACACAGAATCACAGAATCCCAGCATGGCCGGGGTTAAAAAGGAAAAGTTAACATAGCAAGAGACAAATCTAAAGAAATACTTATGAATTTTTTTCTAGCTTTTCAGCTGTCTGCAGGCTGCAGGTTTATGTGAAGCCGTTCTGCCCAAGGAGTGGAAGGGAAATGCTTTTACAGAGCGAGGTGGATGGGAAATCGGCTGACCTGCCAGGCGCAGAGGGTTGGGATCAGCAACATGAAGCCCAACTGGAGGCCAGTCGCTCTCCGTGTACCCCAGGGCTCAATATGGGGTCCAGTGCTCTGTAACCTCTTCACTAATGACCTGGACGACGGGAGGCACTGCGCCCGCAGCAAGTTTGCAGATGATAGAGCAGAGAGGAGTGGTGAAGACAGCAGATGATTGTGTGAGGGACCGTCACTGGCTGGTGGAATGGGCTGGAAAGACTCTTACAAGCATCAGTGGCTTGGGATGCGTTAGGAAGAGCATTTCCAGCAGGTCGAGGGTGATGATTATTCCCCTCTACTCAGCCCTGGTGAGACCCCACCTGGAGCACTGGGTCCAGTTCTGGGCTCCCCAGTTCAAGAAGGATGAGGAACCCCTGGAGAGAGTCCAGGGGAGGGCAACAAGGTGATGGGGGGACTGGAGCATCTCCCCTACAAGGAAAGGCTGAGGGAGCTGGGCTTGTTTAGCTTGAAGAAGAGAAGGCTGAGAGGGGATCTCATCACCACGTACAAATATCTCAAGGGTGGGAGTCACGAGGACGGAGCCAGACTCTTCCCAGTGGTGCCCAGCGCCAGGCCAAGGGGCGATGGGCACAACCTGAAGCAGAAGAGGTTCCAGTTGAACGTGAGGAAGAAGTTCTTGACTTGGAGGGTGATGGAGCCCTGGCCCAGGCTGCCCAGGGGGGCTGTGGAGTCT
Organism: Gorsachius magnificus; assembly: GCA_034008185.1. Taxonomy (NCBI): domain Eukaryota; kingdom Metazoa; phylum Chordata; class Aves; order Pelecaniformes; family Ardeidae; genus Gorsachius; species Gorsachius magnificus. The sequence continues at coordinate 2,979,785 of CM067103.1, read as the reverse complement.
CCTTCTCTGGAGATCTTCAACCCCCGCCTGGCTGCTGTCCTGTGCCCCCTGCGCTGGGTGAGCCTGCTTGGGCAGGGGGGTTGGGCTGGGTGATCCCCAGAGGGCCCTTCCAACCCCAGCCATTCTGGGATTCTGTGACATACTGCAGTGAGTCCGGTGAAAAGCCACAGAGCTGACTAAGGGATTGGAGCATGTGTCATACAGAGAGAGGCTGGGAGAGCTGGGATTGTTTAGCCTGGAGAAGAGAATGTGCAAGGGAGATCTTACCGGTGTGTATGTGTGCCTGATGGGAGGGCGTAAAGGAGGAGCCACACTGTTCTCAGTGGTGCCCAGTGACAGGACGGGAGGCAATGGGCGCACACTGAAGCACAGGAAATTCTGTTCATACGTAAGAAGAAAGTGTCTTACTGTAAGGGTGATTGAGCTCTGGGTTGTGGAGTCTCCATCGTTGGAGATGTTGAAAACCCAACTGAACGTGGTGGCCCTGAGCAACTGGCTATAGTTGACCCTGGTTTGAACAGAGTGGTTGGTCTGGGTAATCTGCAGAAGTCCTTTCCAAACTCAAGTGTTCTGTGAAAATCAAGGAATGAAGCTAGGGGATTCATTTGAAAGTAGGAATATGGGATTCTTGTTCTTTTTTTTTTAATAAAAGGTAATACTCTGATGATATCAAGTGGCTTTTCCTCATGGCTTGTTTGCTCTCCTACCTATGCCATTAGTGTGTGAGAAATTCCTTCCTGATGGTCCATTTCCATCCCTCTCCACCCACATGCATCATAGCAAGCAAGTGTTCCTGAAGCTGAAAAAGAACAATGTTAGATTGAATATTTAGCATCTACAGTGTGTTGTATTGGCACTGTCGGACTGAAATGATTTTTTTTTGTGCTTTTCTCTTCCCTGATCTGCTTTTCAGGCACTTTGCCAACACAGGACAAACCTTCCCAGAGGCAGTCAGAGAGCACAAATTGCAGCCCTTCCAGAAAGAGATCGACATCTGAGAGCACATCTTCTACAGGCAAGTAGTATTTGGTGGCCTTGGTTTTGGGACCACTGCTATACTGGACCTATGCTACTGCAGGCCACTGAGGCAGCAGTGCTGTGAGAACTTGTAACAGCAGCAATATATTTATGGAGATACTGAATTTTTCCGCTTACATTTTGGGATGCAAGTACTGCAGATTGGGTTGTAAAATGGCAAAACTTGAGCCGGCACTTACAGAAGCAGCAGCATAGATGTGGCAGAGTGGAATTTGGTTCCTCACCAGGTTAGTCTTCACAAAGCTCAATGCCATCATGCTAGCAAGACCTGTGGCACTACAGTTAATGAATTGGATGAATAGATTCATTCCTCCATGGGGAAGACCTTGACTTCCGTGCTGTTCTGAAGGCAGACGGTTTTCTGCCCTTGGGTAGGTAACTTAGGATCAAGATGGGATGTGCTGTTAGGTTTTCTTCGTAGCATGTGAGAATCCTGGTAAGACGATGGAGGGTAACAAGTAGCTCATCCCAGTCATCACTAACGATGCAGTTGTGAATGACCCCAGGCAGGTCAAAAATTATAGCAGGCAAGAGATGGAAGCACTGAAAGCCATGGGAACTCTGGTAGCATTCTCATCAATTCTATCAAATGGGGACCAAGCCTCAAATGCACAAAATCCCTGTGAAGTTAAGCAAATGTATGCCCACAGGAGAGTGAGGGAGCTGGCTTTCTCAGACACGGGGTGATGTACCGTGCAGGTTGCTGCTTGAGGAAGTCCGTCTTCGTTCACTTCACGAGGAAGGGAAAGGTCCTTCTGATGTGTTTTGAGCTTTCTTCTGTAAGGAGGTCAGACTCATGCAGTCACACTGTGTGTGAATGCGTGCGTGTTGCTATTTCACGCCTACAAAACTGTCAAATCCATTGACCAAATTGTCAGAGGGAAGATCTAAAAGCATTCATTTCCTGTATATTACCAGCACATTGTCAGCCCCGTAGTAAAACCAGACCCTGTTCGCAGTCCCTCTGAGGGAAACTTGATGGGAGCTTACCCACTGGACACAAACAAGTCTGTAACGTTGCCCAATTTTGTGAGAAGCCCAGTTCACAGAATCCCAGACTGGCAGGGTTTGGAAGGCACCTCCGGAGACCACCCAGTCAAGCAGGCTCACCCAGAGCAGGGGGCACAGGACAGCGGCCAGGCAGGGGTTGAAGATCTCCAGAGAAGGAGACTCCACAGCCTCCCTGGGCAGCCTGGGCCAGGGCTCCATCACCCTCCAAGTCAAGAAGTTCTTCCTCCCGTTCACCTGGAACCTCTTCTGCTTCAGGTTGTGCCCATGGCCCCTTGGCCTGGCGCTGGGCACCACTGGGAAGAGTCTGGCTCCGTCCTCATGACATCTACCCTTGAGATATTTGTACGTGGTGATGAGTTGTAGAAAGAACTCCTGTTAGCAGAATTCAAACATTTGTAGGCACCGAAGCTGATTGCAGATTTGTAGTAAATGTCCTTAGGACTGGTACTTAAAGAACTAATCATGATTTCCATATAGGAAGAATACGCCAAAACTGCTATTTCCTCCTCCCTTTAAACAGATATTTGCAACAGATGCTTTATTCAGCGTACGCTAAAGAAAGTCATCTGCAGTGAAGAGGTGGTCTCTCTTTTTCCTCTCTGCCTTAACTTTCTTTTATTTACTCATTTTAAAGGGGCAACTGCAGACGGTGCAAGTCTACGTATAGGAAGGTGTTAAAAGTTCAGTATTTTGTGCAAGAGAGCATAAGAATGAAATGAATCACAAGTTTATCGACTTCAAAGTCATTGAATTGATGATGCAGCTGAAAAGCCCAGTCTTTGTTATATTTTCCATAGATCTGGAATGCATGTGGGATTTCAAGTGCGTTTGTCAGAGAGCTGCTTTGTTATCGAGGGCTGCAAGCGTGCCTGACCGGGGCTGCAGCTGTTTGGGGGATCATAGCCCTCAGTTGTCCTATCCTTTTGGATCAGTTTCCAAACAGAAGCACCACTTCAAGGACATCCATTAGACTTTGTGTCCAAATGTTTGGTATGGTTTGGTTATCATGAGGTGGTGCAGCTGTTTACAGAGCTCACTGCGCTAAACAGATGGCGTTCCTGCGAGGAACCCTCAGCTCCAGCCCGATGTGTATTTAAAGACCGTAAGAAAACAAAGGGTAATTTATCTTTATTATTTCATCCAGCATTGAAAGCTGAAAGCGTAAATCCCTGCAGTTCTTTCAAAGTTGTTCAGGTTGCTGGGTTTTCCAAGGGATTACAGTTAGGCTTACAGCAGTGACCTGACAAGTAGCTTCTCTGTTCCTGTTTCACCCTGTAGGAAGCACGTTGTTCACGGGAGGATTTTTAGAACTTGTTATGCTCATTCTTCCCCCTTTACGCTGTGCGCTCTCTGGAGCACGTTTTCATTTGCGCTTGCAAATTCACGACTTCAGAATCCTAATGAGGAATGCATTTCTCCAGAGTGCCACGCCTGGACTAGTGAGCACTAAGACTAGAAAATATTTATTTTAAACTCTTTGTGCTTTATCTTTGTCAGCTAATGCATAATCTCCCTCCTGTCAAATGATAGAAATCCTTTTATAAAAACATGTTGTCTTCCCTTCAACAATTACCTTTACACTAGGACGTGCTTCAGCCTACAGCCCAGGACCCACTAGTCTAAGCAGATCTAATCTAAAGAATTGGCCGCAATGACAGTAACATTTTGTAAATGCTAATGTGCAGTTGTGATATATTTATGAGAAGACAGCATCCATTTTATTCCAGCAAGAACAGGGTTTCTTCTGATTAAATGTTATCACTAAGAACCAGCAGGGCAGCTTTGGGAAGCTCTTAGTTTGGAACAAATCCCTTTTTAATACAGCATAATCTATATGGTTGACCTGGAAATTCTCTTTTTCAAATACCAGGCTGCAGCTCTAAAGCCTATAACATTTTGTTTAAAAAGTAAGATCTAACTTTGCTTCCCGTGTAAATTAGCCTTTCTCTTTTATCCAGATATTTTGATTTACCTTTATCCAAGCCTGTTTTTTGCTGCAATCAGTTCTGTCATCGTGATGTTTGTCTTTTTGATAAAGAAACTGCAAGAGCAATGAAAAAGTTCTTTCAGTGCTTCCAAGTGTCGTGGTTTAACCCGGCTGGCACCTCAGCACCACGCAGCCGCTCGCTCACTCCCCCCACAATGGGATGGGGGAGAGAATTGGAAGAGTAAAAGTGAGAGAACTCGTGGGTTGAGATAAAGACAGTTTAATAGGGAAAGGAAAAGCCGCGCACGCAAGCGACGCAAAGCAAGGGATTCATTCACCACTTCCCATGGGCAGGTGGATGCTCGGCCATCCCCAGGACAGCCGGGCTCCATCACACGTAAGGGTGACTTGGGAAGACAAACGTCATCACTCTGAATGTCCCCCCCTTCCTCCTTCTTCCCCCAGCTTGTCTACTGAGCAGGACATCATATGGTCTGGAATAGCCTGTGTCCCCTCCCAGCTTCTTGTGCCCCTGCTGGAGCTGAGAGCTGAGAAGCCCTTGGCCAGTCTTGGCACTACCCAGCAACAGCTAAGCCATCGGGGTGCTATCAACATTCTTCTCGTATTGAATCCACAGCACAGCACCATGCCAGCTACTGGGAAGAAAATTAACTCTGTCCCAGCCGAAACCAGGACACAAGCTACGTAAAAGAAAAATTAGTTTAAAAATCATTTCAGATGCTGCTCGATTTTTTTATGAGTATTTAATTTTGCTGTGCACAGAGGGTGTCTTATTTTTAGTGTAGAATAGAAAGAAACTTGAGAAGAGTTCTGGGCTGTACATAGGGAATGCCCTCATTGCTCTTTGCTGTTAGAAGTGGGGGACTGCGTGTGAATGAAGAGAAAATAATTGTATGTTAAAAGTGATGCTATAAAATACGCTTTCCACTTGCATCGCTGGTCCCTTTCCCACTAGAGCTTGTGTCACAGAAATGGGTGTCTTGTTGAACATACTGGGCAATTACAGGATATAAAAGGCTGTCAGTCTTTCCAGCTATTGTATTTTAATTCCAACCTTATTTGATTATATCTCGGGTCTGTTTCAGTACATGTGTGTTTGTGTTTCAGTGATGGGAGTACCTACCCGGGGAGCAAGGCTGGCAACTGCCGTTGATGATTCGGTGGATAGCTTGCTGCAGCGCATGGCCCAGCATGAAGGCCAGGCCACTCTGGACAAAACCTTAGAAGCAGTCATTGCAAATGTGTCTGTTCCACCATCAGCTAGTCCCGCTCGAAACCACAATAGGGAGAGAGGTCTGGGGAAACAGGACAGCCTCATAGCTCCAGCAATTCCCAGCAGCTCCTGCAGCGATAGTATCTCGCTTCTGTCAGACAGACTACCAAACAGCTATTCCCCCCATCATCTCAAGAGAAGTGTGGTTGAAGCCATGCAGCGACAAGCTAGGAAAATGTGCAATTATAACAAGATCTTGGCAACAAAAAAAAATCTTGACCACGTTAATAAAATTCTGAAAGCCAAAAAGCTGCAGAGGCAGTCACGGACAGGGAATAATTTTGTGAAGCGGAGGCCAGGTAGACCCCGGAAATACCCGATGCAGGCTGTCGTTTCGATGCAAGCTTTCCAGGCGGCTCGACTGGTCAGTCAGGAGTTAGATAAAAGAGAAGAAAGCAGCAGTCCCTTACACCTTGGACCTGATACCATCACAGATGTGATTGAAGCTGTAGTGCAAAGTGTGAACTTGAATACAGACCACCGAAAAGGCTGGAAGAGAAAGAGGTGGCTTGCGGAGGAACAGGCCAGGAAGCGACAGAAGTCTTTACCAGAAGATGAACAGGAGAGCAATAAGAGGTAATTCCCGTACAGTTTTGTACCTTCAGCATAGTCATTGTTGATTTCATAACGTTTCAATCCATGAAGGAATCCTGCTCTAATGTGCTCTGCTTGTTACATGTGTTTTTATTAAGGAGTTCAGTTTAGAGGGAACCAATGTGTCAGTTTTAAGTATGCTTAGGGTTTTCCTGAGGTACTGAAGACACCCCAAAATGGGGTGGAATCTCAGGTAATCTACAACTGCTAGTTTTGTGTCTCAAGCAAAACACGTTTTACGATTGTTTTGGTGAAGAATGCTTTTAATGAGTTGGTAACAGGTTTACTGATGAGATATCTTAGCAAAGATTGTTCCTTCATCATGTGCACAAGAAGGAACTGTAAGAGCTACATGCACCGTGGGAATCTTAAGGAGTGCAACTTCCTTAAAAGCAACACAGAATGTCAGGTGTGATCAGTTGATCTACATCAAATAAAGAGTAAAACCAAAGCAGCAAGGAGGAATTCAGGTGTGCACCTGTGCAAGCACTGGCTAGGAAAGGACCACACCAGAAATCTCTCTCTGGTCTAATCTTCACATGCTTATCCCCAAAGTCATCAATACCAACAGATGAAACTCTTCCAGAAGTCTTCCTTCGTTTGTTTTCAGGATAGTTCTGAACAATAACCATCCACGTGTGTTTCGGAAATGAATACTGCAGTCTAGGCATTCAGATTCACAGAATGTTGCTGGAACCATGCGGTCAGAGGGTGTATTGTATGGCCCTCCTGAAGGCTAAGAAAAGGTTTACCACATACTATTTTTAGAGTGGAAAAGCAGATAGCGTAAGCCACATTACTCAACTGAGGATCCAATGATAAACATTAGCAGTACAAGCCACATTCTTCTTGTAATAATTAGTAATAACATTCCTATTAAAAGATCATCGATTTCTTATGATTATGTTTGACCACCACTCGATCATGATGGTTGAATTGCATTTTTTTGAATAGCTGAGACATCTAGTAATTAGAAAGATGGACTTTTTCTGCTGACCAGATATTAGAGAGCAGTAATGAAATATGGCAAGATAACCTTTATGGTAAGAAATAGGGTAAGATGATCTTTAAACTTTACTTTTTCTTCCAGTTCTTCTGAGACAGTAGCTGAACCTCCCAGCCCACATGATGCCCTTGGGAAACCACATGAATCTGAAAACACTGAACAGCCTTTGCCTTCTCTACCCCAGCGTGAGAAAAAAGCGCCTCGACCCCCAAAGAAGAAGTACCAGAAGGCAGGGCTCTACTCTGATGTGTACAAAACAACAGAGTAAGTAATACCAGTGAAAAGCTGCTGTCTGATATCCCAGTGGAAACTGTCTCCTTTCAACTAGAGCCATAACGAGCTGCTACTAATGAGTAGCTGAAATAAACCCATCAACTTAATTCAAGCCTGTGAAAAATTACATGCATGATAATTATCAGAATCTGACCCAGTGAAGATATAAAATGTAACCCCAGTCAGAAAGCAGCCTCCACCAATCTGAAAGTGATTCTGAGTATCGACCTTGAAGAAGGTAAGAGAGCTTCATTCGATAATCTTAACGATCACGGCAATAAAAGTGCTGGGAGAGCTTGAGGTGTTCAGGTACTGAGTACAGTGTCTACATAAAAGGGGCCATTAGTTTTCTATTTTTATTGACTGAATGATGACAACTGGTCATCTTCTGTGTGAAAGAATTTCAGATATGCACCCTGTTCATTTCACAGTTAACTGAGGTTCATCTCCTTCACGTTCTAGGAGATGTTTAGAGTAGAAATTCAGCATTCTTTTCTTTTTTTCACTCATTGCCTCCAAACCTAATGTACATCAGAAAGTGGACATCTCCTGTTTCTGATAGCCAGCCCACTTCTGCTTCCATTTGTAGTCACACACATTTTCTACAACCATTTGAACAAATGTGTTGAAGTCAAAAGTTTGCACTTCTCTTACAATATGGTCTGACATTAAAAAGAGAAAACTGGGTACGTTCTCATTATGTTGCAGACTAATTAAAAATGTTACAGAGACCACTGGGAGGCTGCTGGTGTAGTTTATCAGCTACTCCTGGTGTCTTCTCTTTCCGTAGTAGAATGAAGGCATCAATGAAGGGATCAAGACTCTAAGGAACAAAGATACAGGTCTGATCAAAGTGAGACTGCTTCTGTTTCTAACACTTTGAAAGCAGAGGTACTGAAATTTTCAGTATTTGGATGTTCTGTCACTGATACACAATCACACAACTTTCAAATATTCTATCATAAGAATTCAGTCTGTTGCCTTAGGAGGGGACGTGAGAGAGTCTTCTCTTTTTATTATAAAATGTTAGTTACGTTGTCAGACCTAGTCAGCCAAGGGCGGACCTTTATTTCCTAGACAGTAAGCAAACGTCATTTGAAAAATTGCATAATTTGGAAAGTGAAAGTCAAGGTTTGTAGCTACTGTGGATGATGACAGAATCAAGTTCAGCCCCCTGGAAAAGGCCATAACAAAGCTGAGCTCTGCTCTCAACCCTCCCTCTCCCACCACATTTTGTGTTGCAGTTCCCTGGAATTTTAAAGAGGTCTGATTTGGTCTGCCCATTTGCCTGTTGCTCCGCTCGCCGAGTTCTTCCCTTGCACTGATGCTGATGGTTGTGATGAGCAGCTTAGGAACACTGAGGAAACTTTACCCTACCAAGGAAGTGCTGCCTGCACAGTCTGAACTACCTCTATGCTTGGTGTTTGAACACTGACACTGAAACAAGGCAGGGAAATGCATAGCTGGGCAAGGATGGAACTGTGGCCGTCTTGGTTTCGGTGTCTTATCTTACAGCAAGGTGCAGCTTTTGAAGGGCTGATCGCACCATTCCTTCATGCTGGCACTGGGTCTCTTCTTTACTAAATATGTTCAGCAAACTAAATCAGCAGAACAGCAGTCACCTTTTTATAATTAGATTTTCTGCTGATGTACCTTGCTGTTCCAGTTCTATTGCAGTCAGACATATGTCAGTGCGAGAGGAGAGCAAAAGTTCGTGTTGTTACCCTAACTTCCTGCTGTACAAGTATGAAAACATGATCTTAGTTGAAAACAAAACCGCAGCTGTAATCGTACGGCACCCTCTAGTGATGGTACAGTTTAGTGTTATCACTGTCTCCATTAAAACAGTCTCCGCGTTCTCTATCAATGGGTCTTGTAGTGTTTTTCTATATTTCTGTTTGCAGTGTTCAGTTGCAGACGCTGCCTTAAAAGCCATTTTCCTACTCTGTTGGATCTTTCTTATATACTTCCTAAATGTCATTAGAAGGTAGGAAGCAGTGCAAGTTTTACTGAGGTTTGCAATTTACAGCCTCTCTCTAGATCAGTCACATCCGACTGCTAAACAGCAGCACAGAAAATGTTTGTCATGTCATTGCCAGTTGTAGTCTACTGTTAGAAAAGTCTGCGTTACTTCTCTGCAGCCACTTGAGTTCATAGAACCATAGAATGGTTTGGGTTGGAAGGGACCCCCAGAGGTCACCCAGCCCAACCCCCCTGCAGGAGCAGGGACACCTTGAACCACATCAGGTTGCTCACAGCCCCGTCCAACCTGGCCTGGGATGGTCCCAGGGATGGGGCCTCCACCCCCTCTCGGGGCAACCCCTGCAGGGTTTCACCACCCTCACTGGAAAGAATTTCTGCCTAGATCCAGTCTAAACCCACCCTAGTTTCAGTTTAAAGCCATCCCCCCTTGTCCTGTCCCAGCTGGCCCTGCTAAAAAGCTTGTCCCCCCCTTTCCTCTGGGCCCCCTTGAAGCCCTGACGGCCGCACTCAGCTCTGCCCGCAGCCTCCTCTGCTCCAGGCTGAACACCCCAACTCTCCCAGCCTGGCCTCCTAGCAGAGGGGCTTCAGCCCTCGGAGCATTTTAGTAGCCCCTCGGAGCATTTTCAGTAGCCCTCCTCTGGCCCCGCTCCAACAGCTCCATGTCCTCCTTGTGCCGAGGGCTCCCGAGCTGGACGCAGGGCTCCAGGGGAGGTCTCCCCAGAGCAGAGCAGAGGGGCACAATCCCCTCCCTCCACGCTGGCCACACTTCTCCTGATGCAGCCCAGGGTAGGGTTGGCTTCTGGGCTGCCAGCGCCCATGGCCGGCTCATGGCCAGCTTTTCATCCCCCAGCACCCCCAAGTCCCTCTCGGCAGGGCTGTCCTCAATTGAGTTGTGGTATTTGCCTCAACAGGATTTCACTCCAACTCCCCTTGGTCTAGAAACTTTACTAAAACACAGTGAAGAAAGCTCAGACTTTGATTCCTTGCAGATGAACTAAGAATTTCTGGAGTCAGTCTCAGTTCTATCTCAATTTCCGAATGTAATTTAGTAGACAGCTTTAGCTGATCTGACGTTAACCTCCACGAGTTTTCCAGAATCCTCAGCTCCCCCTGTAAGAATTCCACAGATCTTTTGCTGAAGAGAAGTTGCACAGGACTGCAGATTTGAGAACAAAGGAAGATTTTGTACAGAAGTTGTTATCTATTTACCCAGCAGTGGCTTTCCTAGAGGCGTGCAAAGTCTGGTTCAGCAAAGAAATTTAATAATCATTAGTGAATTATTAATTAGTCAAAATGTTGTATGTTGTTTAGGGAAATACAATATATTTATGTAATATATGGGTTTTATCAGTAAAAACAAATACGAGTCCTCGTTGCAGAAGTGTAATTATAGAATTTGCTGTGATGAACATGGAATTGCTTCTCCCCGTCGTTCGGTGTCCACAGCTGGTCAAAGGCTGCGGTTGCACGGACAGTGTGGTTCAGTGCTGGCCTGTTGTTCTCCTGGGCCGTGGTGTTTCCACGTGATGGGCACTTTGCTCCTACAGTGCCTCCATTTCGCTGATGTTAGAGTTTGTGGAGCTGCAGGGTGACTCAGAGTAGGTAATTCAACATTTTAGAAGCAAACCTATTGAAAAATCAGCCAGCTGAATTAAAATGACAGCCTAGGATTGCAGTTCAGCAAATGCTTAAAGTTGGCATGAGCTAAAGGGATCTGTTTTACTTTCTCCTCACCTTTGAGGTTTATTCCTGTCCCTGTGCTGTCCCTTTCTTTGTCCCATAGTGATGACCAGGGCAAGTGAACCAGGCTGGGGCAGTGATTCCGATGAAATCCAGCCTTCCATAGTAGTGCAGTCAACCTTGCAGTATTACCCACATTTAAACCAGCAGAAGGTTGTGAGCATCAAAGCCACCTTATACTTGACTTAAAATGTTTGTCAAACTAGGGTCTCAGAGAGAAAATTGGGCTCCCCAAAAGTGTAATTGTGCATTCCATGGAGAACTAATCCCAGCCAACATGGTAAGAGCGTAGGGAGAAGACACTAGGAGCTGGAGAGGGGGAGCAGAAATGGAACACAGTCTCAGAAAGGAAGGAGAGGGATGGAGAGGAATGGAGGTATGGGAAAGAAAACTGTGATTCTGGTCCGTGTTCCCTTCTTAATTTGCCTGAGCTTTAGACTGGCATTCTGAGGCTAAGCCTGACATTCAGCCTTTGCAGAACGGTACAAAATGTTCTCTTCAGCAAAAAAATCACTTTGCCATCAATCTGTTCTTGCAAAGAGAGGCCAGGTTAGTCTGTTGTTGGTAAGTGGACCAAAATGGGTATTTTAAATTTGTCCCCACAGAAACTCAACCAAACAACATTAGGCAGTGGATTATAGAGAGGGGAAATGTTTCTTACCTTAGCCAGGCTTATTTTTCAGTCTGTCAAATGATCAGAGATGTCCTCCTCCAGCTTACTCTTGAAAGTACGCCCACCTGAAACGTTAGAGGTGTCGTTTCTCTGTGATTATTGGTGAGGTCTCATCCGATCCTAACTGGCTTGCTTGAAAAGGGGAGGGAGCGGTCCTGGCTTTCTGGAGACATCTTCTGCTTTTCAACTGCAGCAATCATTATCTCTGCTTATTGAGGGGAACATCTTAAAGAGCATGGTGTGAAAATAAGCAGCACAGAGTTGGCTGATCCTAGGAGACTGCAAGGACGGTCGGTTTAGCCCTGGGAATCCCTGCGACCTCCTCCATCTGTAGCAAAGTCTAGCTAGTAAGTATTCCAGTTAAAAATGACACAAAGAGAAGGTGATCTGAGCAGTAGCAAAGGAAACCTGTTGTCAGTCCCACGGCCCCAAGTGAGGTGAGTCGGACAGACCAGGCAATGGTACCCAGCATCAGCCAAGAGTCTGGATTGCCAGACCCATCTGTGGTGACAAGGCAGGCCAAGGTTAAGTGGGGAAGTCAATCTGCAGGTCAGGATCAGGTCCAGTGATGGTAACCGGGGTCAGACACAATGCAGGATTGCTAGGCAGGTCCAGGGTCAAGCCAAGAAGTCAGTGCATGGCTCAGCCACCAGATCCGCAGCTCCCATGGCTGTGGCTGAGCTGGAGATGGGTGCACCCCCAAGGCAGCCCAGGCAGGGACTGAGTGGCCAGGGCTGAGCAGAAATGTGGGGTCCATAGGCAGAAGGTGTGGGTGGAAGCCCCCCATGAGGGTGGCTGGGTTCATAAGGGTGTGTTGGGGGCACTCAGGGCCCTGACAGTGGATTTAAGCTCCTGCAAGACTATCAGCATGCCGTGGCAAAGCGAAAGGGAGAGGCCTTCTCATAAAGATAGTAGCTAAACACAAAACCAGGACCCGCCCAGAAACCCCAGCCTAAAATAGCTCATTATCTTCCTAGCGGGAATATGTGGGTCCGTTAATACAGACCTTTTTTGGATAGTGTAGAGGCTTTTTTTTAATTCATGAGGCTTTTTTTTGCATGGCATTTATGTTTATAAAGCTGCGTGTATTGTTTATACTTGATTATTTTGGGATATTCCCTTTTTTCATGAATAATTATGCTTTATTTTGAGGTCTCAGCCTTTCCTTCTGAAGTCCTTGAAGTATCGATGGCCTTTGTTCAGCTTACTGATTCGTCATAACAATTTTTTACATGCCTCTAACAATACTTCATCACTGTGTTTGGAAGGCAAACAGAGTAGGTGCTTTCCCCAGTGATCTTTGTGATTAGGTCTGAAGCGGGTGTGTCCGCAGCGCCTGAAGAAATTCGTGTTACATTTTGTGTTTTTAGATAATGGCCTTCTGCATTGCCTTTCCACGCTGGTTTCCTCCTTGCGGTTTACTTACCATCATTTATTTTTCCTTGGCTGCACTTTGGGCTTGGATTAAGTCACCTTTCTATTGAATGTTTTTCCTTTTTTCTCTGCCTTTGGTTTAAGGAGTTGCTCGCCTCTTGGAAATGGAGGTTCACACTTTGCCTTTTCAAAATACCTTTCCTTTTCCTCTCAATAAGAACTTGCTTTCCAGGTCTTGTAAGTAGTTACTTTATGGTGTTTCTTTGAAAGTCATAGTGATTCAGTATGGCACAACTTGAAAGGAAAGAAGACATGAGTTAGGGCTTGGGGAGGTTGGTTTTTTGGGGGGCGTTGTACTTTCTCTTTTTTAATTCTCTCTAGAATCTCATTTTTGCCTGGTGGGCAAAGGAGCTGTCTGTTGGCCAAAGCAAATGAAATTAATTCCTGCTATCAGTAAACAGAGGGTCATATTATTTTAAAAACCATAACCTTTATTGTTTGAGAGAACATTAGTGCTTTTTGATTAGGACGTAGCCTATTCCTGTCCACCTGTATACATTAAGTGCAAGTGTATCATAATAACTAGAGCCTGAGAGGGGATCTCATCACCACGTATGAATATCTCAAGGGTGGGGGTCACGAGGAGGGAGCCAGACTCTTCCCAGTGGTGCCCAGTGCCAGGCCAAGGGGCAATGGGCACAAACTGAAGCACAAGAGGTTCCAGTTGAACGGGAGGAAGAACTTCTTGACTGTGAGGGTGCCCGAGCCCTGGCCCAGGCTGCCCAGGGGGGCTGTGGAGTCTCCTTCTCTGGAGATCTTCAACCCCTGCCTGGCCGCTGTCCTTGCCCCCTGCTCTGGGTGAGCCTGCTTGGGCAGGGGGGTGGCACTGGGGGAGCTCCGGAGGGACCTTCCAACCTGGCCATCCTGGGATTCCAGGATTCTGTGAAAAGGCGAGTTGTTTAATGAAGAACATACAGAGTATTTAGCTCAACAGAGCCCTCATTTCAGCAATGTGCCTTAGCTTTTATTTCACCAACATTTCGTATCGTTATACTTGTGAAATAAGTACCAGAAATCCAGGAAGCGTTAGAGTATGGGAACCACAGATTATTGCAATCCATCAGCTCTGTTTCTGACCGTCGGTAATTCTTTTTGGTTGTTGATATCTGTATCTCAGAATTTGTTTTGAACTTGCATTTTTCATTCAATAGTTAAAACTACCGCATTTTTTTATTGAGACAGCTTCCAGTTGTGCATCCAGTTATTAAAATAAACCCCTTAAAAAACTTCAGTAAGCTTTAGTAGGCTTCAATATCATTTTAATCTTTGGTATATTTAAGGCATAGAAGTCTCTTCTGAATGTTGCAGGGCTGCAGTACTAAATAGAGCCACGTTGGTTTTTCTTTCCATACTTTGTTGGTAGCCAAAAGGAGATGCTTATAAAACAGGTTACTGAGCCAGGTGGTTTGACATCTGCCTGACCCATACAACCATTATTATTTCATATTCCTATTTTTTTTAACTCTCTATTTCTATTCTTTTCCTGCTTTTCATGCCTTCTAGAGGAGTAGCACATGAACATTTGCTCTTAGCAAATCAGGAAAGCAGGCGCTCTACATCTATAACGTCAAATACCCAAGCAAGCAACATCAGATATGATTTGTTGATCTTCTTTTATTTTTGTAATCTTAGTTGTTAGCTATACATCACATACTAGGAATTTGAAGTTGATGGTGTCCCATTAGGTGTTGCCTCAATAGTAGTTATGGAGAAAAATCAAATCACGAGTTTTGAAATGGATGTGATAAGCGTATTTGGCGAGCAACCTGGAAATGATTTTTGGTTTGGCCATTTCTATTATTATCCTCTTGCCTCATGTTCTAGATACTCATACCTTAATTAAAACAGAAAATGTGGGGTTTGCAAGCGACAAGTGTTTCTCATTCTAATTTTTTGTCGTTGTTGTTGTTGTTCACAGTCCAAAGAGCCGCCTCATACAATTAAAGAAAGAAAAGCTCGAGTACACTCCTGGAGAGCACGAGCACGGATTGTTTCCAGCCCCTATTCACGTCGGTGGGTACTTCATGTGTGTTTTAGTTGTTGGAAAACAAGCATCGCACTGAGGGGACATGGAAGCAGTCTGTTTGGACTCCACAATCTCTCTGCCTCTCTCCCTTTTTTCTTTTTATATTTTGTCACCTTGCCAGGTTACTCCTGTCTTGCAGCATATGAACTTTGCCGAAGGTCATACTCATCTGTCTCTGTTCTTCACTGCAAAAGTTTTACTTGAGTTTTGTTTCGCTACATGAACGTTGTTCTCATCTTTTGTTTACCGTAAGAAAATGCCAGTCTAGTTTAAAACCTGCTTTAAATGCCATCATGCTTTTGCTTAAATGCAGTACGGTAGTTTCCTTCTCAAACGAATATTTGGCAGTGAATAGCCAAAGACACTTATGACCTTAAATCTTAAAAACTAAGCATGCAATAATAAATTCCCCCATGTCCCCATGCGCTTAATGGTGCCTGTCTTTAAGCATGGATAAAAATGAGGAAGAATGAAAAATTTAGCTATTATGTAAGTTTTTATTTCATCCCTGCTTTGAGGTCTCAGGTAGAACCAAAATGAGGTTTAGGGCTTCTCTGCCTTCTGCAGAATGGAGCCATAACCTAAGGCTAGCGTGAGCCTTTAGAGCTCATGGAATTCCAGGATGCTGTTCACAACTTCAGTCCACTGGACTGCCTGGAGGGGATGGCCATGAATTCCCAGAATAACATTTTTGCAGCTCCTATCATTTCCCAGGACAAACCAAGACTGATATATTTTTCAGGTAACTGTTCTGGTTGTTTCAGGTAATTGTTTAACGCTGTGATTTCTTACTTCAAGTATGGCCATGCAAAGAGAGTTCGGGACATTCCGCATTGTTCAGTAGGCATATTTGTCCCATCAAATACAAACATTTATTTGTTTTGTCTTCTTGAACAGAACTTCTTTGCTCCATACCCAGTTTGACTTTCACAGAGAGGTAATAGCAGGCAAAGAGTTTGACAGATCTGTGTGAATCAGTAACTGCAAAAGAAGTTTCAGAACTGAAGGTGTTAATTTAAATTCTAAAAAAACGCGACCTGTCTCAATTCCTTTTTGAGTTGGGTCATATAGCTCTGTTGCGTGACCGAACCATCTGTCAGGATGCTCAGGTTCAGTTTGCGGTGCCACGATCCCATTCTCTTGTCTCTTCACGAGGCCCCAACCCCACGTTTGTTTGCGCTAGCAGGCTGAAACAAGCTCCTGCGCTGAAGGTAAAGCTGCTTCGATTGCTCTGGATTGGGTAGTGGGAGAGGGGTTTAATTGCAGAGCAAAGTTACGAGGTTCAGGCCTCTGCCAGATGACTGCAGTAGTGCCCACTCGACGAGGGCTGGAGGGACCTTCCCCGCACTCCAGGCACTACGCCAGGGCACCTGAAAGAGCCTTTTGTTTCGCCCGCTGAGGTCATAGAAGTGAAAGCAAATTCCCGGCAGATTTAGCTCTTTCCTGGAACCTGCTATGGATGAATAAAGCATTGAAAACGAAAAGTAATTTAGGGGTAAATTGTAAGGCAAACATTACAATTTTTATTTTCCAGCGGTGAGGGTATGCGTGTGAATTTACATGAAACCACAGACCATTGCTGGAGGAATGTAAAGGCACTTGTTAACATTTAGAAAAGCTGGGAAAATCAGACATGGGACTGACACCTCATCCTTAGTCACTCTTCTCGCTGCAATTTTGCGACACAGTATTCCGACAAAATGATAAGAGAACATTTTAGTCTTTGCTAGAGCTAACTTAGCGCTTGTGTCAGACCTCAGGTCTTACATTAACGAAGTGTGAAATGGGTCGGTTTCCTTCTTTTGGGAAGATGTTAGGGGTAAACTTCAGAATAGAGGCAAAATCTACAATGAAAGTAGTAACTCCTGTCTAAAGTGAGTTTCAGTCATTGCTGAAGATGTAGTTCATCTTGAGGTCTTCCCTAAACATTTAGGAATGCGTTTGCCAAGTCTGAATTCATTCTTAAGTCTCTTCTGGTAAAGGTCGTAGGAAGAGGCTTGGATACTGTTTCCAACACTTAATTCGGTGTCTTTGAATATAATATTGTGATTTACCATCTTGCATGAATTGTGCACGCAAATGTTTTTTAATGCGTGTTTGTGCTTGGTCCTAAGTCGTTGCCTTCATGTGCATGCAGAAAAGCTCAGGAGAAGGCGGCAGCTTTGAGATTTCTGCACAGGGGTTACTGGGAGGCACAGAGCTGTGGTCAGTTTGGTCATTATTTGCCGCTGTCCCCTCGGTCACTCACGTTCAGTGATCCCTCCTGGGTGAACACCTGCAGGGCTCCTGGACGCTGCTTTTAAGAGTTTAACCGTGGCTGCTGGAGCTCAATGGCATCCATATCCATGACGTTCAGTCGTCCAAGCAGAAGGCAGCTCCCCTCTGCCACCTGCCTCACCAGGCACCTTGTATCCGAGACAGCGGCTTCCCTCGCTGTCGATAAAGGTTTAAACCTGACTACAACAACAGCATAGAATGAAAAAAAAAAAAAAAGCCTTGTGGAGGGCTCTTCCCTGTGCTTGCCACTAACAAACAAAATGTTCTGGGAGGATTCTGCTCTTCTGCCTTTTTGACTTTCAGACGGCGAGAGGCCCTATCAGAATTTGGCGGTGTGCCGGGGAGCAGCCCTTTTTCCTCTTGGGGATATGTGAATATGAGTGTGTGTGACTTACAAACCTTTTTGTTTCAGGAAAGTATCTCAGACAAAAGAGAATTGACTTCCAGCTGCCTTACGACATCCTCTGGCAGTGGAAACACAATCAGGTACAAGATAAAAAGTTACACGTTGCCAAGATTATGATCAGAAGTCTTAGAAAGAAAATAGCAGGATCCTTACATGAAAACTGTGTTTCTATATCCCGTATTTTGATGAATACCCTTGCTGCTGCCACTGTATGAGGAAAAGGATTTGCATATGTATTTAATGTGAATAATTTCCATTATTCCGTCTCTTGCAAAATAGCAATCCTGTGGGTATCTGCTGAAAAAATGTCATTAATTTTGCTGCAGACTCTTATTTTGGTAGAGTGCCTGCTTTCTGCAATGCTCTCGTTTTAGACACGCCTCGGGAGAATTCAGATGTACTGCCAGCAGCACTGAGAAATTTCAGGCCTTATTTTTCTTGGCTCACTCCCAGCAGAGTGGAATTTATTTTTCACTTGCAAGCTGACATTTTCATACTGAGGAAAGAAGAGAAACTGTTTCACAGTCGCATTCTTTTTAAAGAGCTTTAAATATGTGCAAACCTAAAAATAGGAGTATTTTTTTTTCCCTGAGAAGTTTCCACCGAGTGATTTAACACAGGATTTAGGGCTGGAGGGTAAATCTGTCCCCAGCTCTGCTGCAAGAAAGCGTTCTCAGACATGTAACTTAAGCATGTAAATGAGCAAGAGAAATTCCCAGGTGGTTGTGGCTCCAACTACTCTTGGTAATACCACCAAAATCTAGTCTTACGTTGTTGACATTTCAGCCAGGGACAGTTTCTTGCTGTGTATCAAAGATTACATACATCTGCCCATCTTATCTATTCGATATTACATAAATAAAAAATATATGTGATCTATTTCCTCAACATTTTCCATATCTACCTAGAATAGTTTTGTTTGTACAATGGTTGCGTAGTTTGTTCCGTGCCTATCTGCTATGTATGTTACTGAGGGAAGGCTATTAATGCAGTAATTGTGTGCAAAATATGTAATAATTTGAAATAATTCCTTAAAGCTTGTTTGAGAGGATGGTATAGATACATATGGAGTTATAAACTGTGATCTAAGCATCCCTTTTCTCTCCAGTCATCTCCATCTGCAGGGGAAGTTTCTCTAATTAGGAGATTAATCTGCATTTCTCCTGGTTCCTACCTGTAGTCACAGTTTTGATAAGCACCTTCATTTTTCTTCTTCACTTTTTTAAGTGTCTGCACATGGTAATTCCACCAAAGATGGAGAAATCTACTTTCTCCAAAGTAGATTTAAATAATTGTTCTTCTTGTCAGTATTGAGAAGAACAGCCTTGTTCTGAATAGTCTGTTCTCACGATAGCTGTTATCCATACTGTTCTGTTCAGATAGTATGGGAAGAATAAACAACATGTTAGAAAAACTGCTCAGCTGCCTCATTAAGCCTAAATTCTACTTATTGGGGTACTCTCTTTGACCTATTTGCTAATGTAGTCTGAGCCTAAAAAAGAGAATGTAGACGTATTTTCTAGTAATGATTACAAAACTGTTACGTATGTACAGAACATAATTTCCCCGATTCTTTTGAAGAACAGATGCACGCATGCAATGGATTAACATTTTCTTTCTCTTCCTTTTAGTTGTATAAAAAGCCAGATGTCCCACTTTATAAAAAAATCCGTTCTAGTAAGTAAAACCTTATTACTAAAATGTGTTAACTGTGGAATTTTCACGACACCCCTCCTTTCTGTCATGTTCTTTGTCCCACCAAAGACGCTTTCACCTTCTTTTTTTGCTTTATGTAATTGGAATGAAAATATTGTAGATAAATATCCTGGGGTGCATCAAGAGGAGCGTGGCCAGCAGAGCGAGGGAGGTTCTTCTCCCCCTCTACTCTGCCTTGGTGAGACCCCACCTGGAGCACTGGGTCCAGTTCTGGGCTCCCCGGTTCAAAAAGGATGAGGAACTCCTAGAGACAGTTCAGAGGAGGGCAACAAGGATGATGGGGGGACTGGAGCATCTCCCCTACGAGGAAAGGCTGAGGGAGCTGGGCTTGTTGAGCCTGGAGAAGAGAAGGCTGAGAGGGGATCTCATCACCACCTACAAATATCTCAAGGGTGGGGGTCACGAGGAGGGAGCCAGACTCTTCCCAGTGGTGCCCAGCGCCAGGCCAAGGGGCCATGGGCACAACCTGAAGCAGAAGAGGTTCCAGTTGAACGGGAGGAAGAACTTCTTGACTGTGAGGGTGATGGAGCCCTGGCCCAGGCTGCCCAGGGGGGCTGTGGAGTCTCCTTCTCTGGAGATCTTCAACCCCCGCCTGGCCGCTGTCCTGTGCCCCCTGCTCTGGGTGAGCCTGCTTGGGCAGGGGGGTGGCACTGGGTGAGCTCCTGAGGGCCCTGCCAACCCCGGCCATGCTGGGATTCTGTGTGATTCTGTGAAATAGTTTTGTTTTTTCACGTGGAAAGAATTCTTTTCCCTGTTTGGGTTTTCGTTTTTTCTTTCTCTCCAGATGTCTATGTGGATGTCAAGCCTCTTTCTGGCTATGAGGCCACTACCTGCAATTGTAAGAAACCAGATGATGACAACGGAAAGGGCTGTGTGGAGGACTGTCTTAACAGGTTAGAAATAGGTTGACCGATACGTTAAGAGAATTTCAATAAATATATTATTTCACATCAACTAATAGTATCTTAGGAAAAGAGTTGTGCTGGATGCAACCCCGATAATAAAAGTGTTGTTACAGAGCATCCAGGGTAACTTCCTGCTGCATGCTCCCCAACCTCTTTCTTCAGAGGAAGATCCCCTTAAAAGCTCCATTTTGCTCTTTGAATTAACAGTGAGAGCCAGGCTGTGAATCTTTGGGTGAATTATACCTAAAACAAGAAGCATTTTAGTTCTCTAATAACTTTGGTTTAACAGAGGATTTTTTTTTTTCTTTTTTTGTTTTAAATTTCTTGTGTGATATATCTATAAGTAATCTATTCCCCTTCCTTTAACTTCTTTGTTTTTTATTTTAGGATGATCTTTGCGGAGTGTTCACCAAACACCTGCCCTTGTGGTGAACAGTGTTGTAACCAGCGGATACAGAGGCATGAATGGGTGCAGTGCCTGGAAAGGTTCCGGGCTGAGGAGAAAGGATGGGGTATTCGTACCAAAGAACCCCTGAAAGCAGGACAGTTTATCATTGAATATCTGGGAGAAGTTGTTAGTGAGCAAGAATTCAGGTAGAAATATTTATTTGCTGCTTTAGCGTGGAAGGCTCAATAAATGACTTTAGCATCTCTTATCATTGCTGGGAAATCCTTAGACAGAAACAAAGGGGAGAGTAAGGAGGGGAAAGAACACTTTTCTGGTTACAGCCACCAGAAGGAAGGCTTCAAATTCAGCTTTTTTGATCCACCAAGTTTTTCTCGATCAAATAGAGAAGAATGATTAATGTTTGGAATGCATCACCCACCACATCTGCTCTGTAAATGCCAAATGCCGCGAGTGAATGTGAATTCGATAGCATTCTGAGTACTGCGCAGGATTTGAACTGTGCAAGATAGAACTGAGGGGCAGAATGGGGCAGGGAGGGAAATGAGCTTTTGCAGATAGGTATGAAGAAAAAAAACCAAGTGGGAGCGTTAATAACCAATGAAAGAAAGAAATTGTAGTCCTGTTAACTACATAACATCATAGGATAACCGAGATTGGAGGGACATACTCGCTGCTCTTAGAGCTCCATCAGAAGGCAAACGCAGTCTTCTCATACAGAGAGAACTGCTAACACAGCTGACTCTCATTCCTGTTGCTCTCTTGCGGAAAGGAGGTAGCTGTAATCCATGGATGTAATTCCCGAAGTGGTGTCAGTCCCAGATAATGAAAGGGAAGGGCTGATTGTTGTACACATGCATACATATACACACCAAAGAACGTATACTTGCATTTTCTCTTCCGTACACAGGTTATCAACATGAAATGTATACAAATAATCTGCAGAACCCAAAAGGGAGCATTCCAGAAGAGCAAATTTCTAAATTCTAATCCAAGCTCTGTCAGTGGCCTTGACTTATAAAAATAGGTATAATAACGGTTTTCCTCCATCTCTAGGTGTACGGTTCTATAAAATACAAAAGATTATAATTGCTTTTTCTTCGAAACCCTCTCTGAGAATTCTTGAATGCATTATTACTATGTTACTCCCTGTTTGCTTTGCAGCAACAAGCAGAATCGCAAATAACTTTCCTGTGTTGCTTTCTAGGAACCGGATGATTGAACAGTACCATAATCACAGTGATCATTACTGCCTGAATTTAGACAGTGGAATGGTGATAGATAGCTATCGTATGGGCAATGAGGCTCGGTTTATCAACCACAGCTGTAATCCTAACTGTGAGATGCAGAAATGGTAAGAAAAATATATTCTGTTTACTGGAAGGCTGGTATACCAGTGACTAAGATATAGATAACCAGATCATCTCAAGAGAATCTGATCTAAAAACAGGGAGGGGAATCAAGCTGAACAGCATAAATAATATTTACTATCATGCTTGCATTGCATGAGAGAATTAATGTAATGTTTTCAAGTGTTGGACATTTTGGAGACAGGATCTAAGTTTTCAGGCAAGGCAAATCCAGCATGGCTGTTTGTCTTACTGTTAACCTGCTACAAATTTTGAAGCCTAGGTAGTGCCGTAAAATAATCTATGTCCTTTCCTTCTGGCAATTCAAATATATTTTTGAAAGCAGGCAAACAGGGAAGTAGTCTGATTTCGGCACACCCTGTGTCGTATCAGTACTGTGTTACCAGAAGAAATCCAGAGCCAGGCTAATAGGAAGTACTTCTGAGAAATTTATAATTAATAACCTACAGGGAAATAGAAGACGGTCGTAATAGGAATCAGCTGTGGTGGCAGTACAGCAGCATAGCTTGGGATTTTAGGGATTTTAGGGACATGGTTTGTGGTGGGATGGAAGGGTTGGGGTAACGGTTAGACTTGATCTTAAAGGGCTTTTCCAACCTAAACGATTCTATTCTATTAAGGACATGGAGCTGTTGGAGCGGGGCCAGAGGAGGGCTACTAAAATGCTCCGAGGGGCTACTAAAATGCTCGAGGGCTGGAGCCCCTCTGCTAGGAGGCCAGGCTGGGAGAGTTGGGGGTGTTCAGCCTGGAGCAGAGGAGGCTGCGGGCAGGCTGAGTGGGCCGGTCAGGGCTTCAAGGGGGCCCAGCGGAAAGGGGGGGACAAGCTTTTTAGCAGGGCCAGCTGGGACAGGACAAGGGGGGATGGCTTTAAACTGAAGCAGGGTGGGTTTAGACTGGATCTAGGGAAGAAATTCTTTCCAGTGAGGGTGGTGAAACCCTGGCAGGGGTTGCCCAGAGAGGGGGTGGAGGCCCCATCCCTGGGACCATCCCAGGCCAGGTTGGCCGGGGCTGTGAGCAACCTGATGTGGTTCAAGGTGTCCCTGCTCCTGCAGGGGGGTTGGGCTGGGTGACCTCTAGGGGTCCCTTCCAACCCAAAACATTCTGTGATTCTATAATTCTCAGATAATTCTGGATTTAAGCAATAGTAATCAAATTTTAAATTTTAAAATCCAACACAGAAAATAAGTAAAAGAATTGGAGAGACTTTTTTTGTGTGTGCGCATTTTGTGAAATAAGGTATGACGTTCAGTGTAAGCTCTTGATTTAGGGCGAGGGCCTGGATCTTGGCAGTTGGTTAGTAGACCTGTCGTGATAGCCAATGCAGTCTTTTTAAATACGGTATTAACTTTTTTGGCTTTCAAAGTTTATTGAAAAGAGATAAGCAAGAGAACAGCACAAATGAAGAACAAACATAATCCAGGGCACAGCAGAAGTGTTGCTTCCTCCCTCTAACACTTCCACTGTGCGGACAAAGAGAATTTTCTTTTTAATTATTGGGAATATTTTACTGTATTTTCCCTGCAGGTCTGTTAATGGTGTTTACCGGATTGGATTGTATGCACTTAAAGACATGCCTGCTGGTACTGAATTGACTTACGACTACAATTTTCATTCATTTAATGTTGAAAAACAGGTAAGGATCACAGTGTGAGACCTTGAAAAAACTCACCAAGGACGAACAGTTCTGTAAAGTTGAAGGGCGATTAGCAAAACCTATTGTGTTGTATTTGACAGAACAGGTTCTTTATAGTATTGAGAGATAATCGTAAATGCTTAGGGGTTTATTTAAAATAACTTCTCTTTTTTTTTTTTTTTTTTTCCCAAAGCAACTCTGCAAATGTGGTTTTGACAAATGCAGAGGAATAATTGGGGGTAAAAGTCAGCGAATGAATGGACTTTCAAGCAAAAGCAATCAGCCTGTGAACACCCACAGAAGGCCTGGACGGTCGAAAGAGAAAAGGAAGTCAAAGCACAAACTAAAGAAGAGAGTAAGTAGTAAAGGCAGCTTTTTTCTACAACTGCCTGACAGGAGGCTGTAGTGAGGTGGGGGTCGGCCTCTTCTCCCTGGGAATGGGCGATAGGATGAGGGGAGATGATCTGAAGTTGCACCAGGGCAGGGTTAGGTTGGACATTGGGAAAAATTCCTTCCCCACAAGGGCTGTCAGGCACTGGAAGGGGCTGCCCAGGGAAGGGGTCGAGTCCCCAGCCCTGGGGGGATTTAACAGCCGGGCAGAGGCGGTGCTGAGGGCCAGGGTTTGGGGGTGGGATGGCAGGGGTAGGGGAACGGTTGGGCTTGGGGAGCTTAAAGGGCTTTTCCAACCTAAATGATTCCATGATTCTATGATTCTATGAAATCAATTTGTGCCATCAGACCAAAAACCTGTGGTTTGGTCTATTTTAAGCTTCAGAGAAATACTACAGGTTCTGTCTCAGGAACTACTTTTACTGCTTTGCTAAGTTCTTGGCACAGTTTTTCCTGTCTATCAGAATTATCTGTTTTCCAGAGGGGCCACATCCCAGAGGAACCCAGTGAAAGTGTGAACGCACCAACAAGGCTGACACCACAGCTTCAGATGAAGCCCATGTCTAACAGAGAAAGGTAAGGAATTATTTCAGTGATTTTTTCCTCAGAAATGGAGTGTTGTGCAAATGTTGAAATTATTTTTTTTCTATGAGATGGGGCATCATGAAATGTCAGAGTAAGCAGTTCTTAGTTCTCCTTTAACCAGCTAGGGTGGAATTCCTCCCCACTGATAATCAGAAATGTACCTCTGAATATCTGTCTTTTTCCCCACATAATGGAATTAATTTTACAGTAAGAAGGTGATTCTTGAATGCTTTTCTAATTTCTGTAGGAATTTTGTGCTAAAACACCATGTATTTTTGGTACGAAACTGGGAAAAGATTCGACAAAAACAGGAGGAAGTGAAGCACGTCAGTGACAATATCCATACCACATCGCTATACAACCGCTGGAATGGAATCTGTCGGGATGACGGCAACATCAAATCCGGTGAGGCCAATGCAGGTTCCTCAGGTTGCTACTTTGCGAACCTTTATGACACGCTCGTTAAGAGTTTAAGTAATCTTGTGTATAAATCAAATGTAGAGTTACTACAAGATCCATATACCTTTTGTGATATGGGGAACCCTGTACAGATAACAGACCTGGGGGTGCTGGATGACAGGCAGCTGAGCATGAGCCAGCAGGGTGCCCAGGTGGCCAAGGGGGCCAAGGGCATCCTGGCTTGTATCAGGAGTGGTGTGGCCAGCAGGAGCAGGGCAGGGACCGTGCCCCTGTGCTGGGCACTGGGGGGGCCGCCCCTCAAATGCTGGGGTCAGGGTTGGGCCCCTCCCTCCCCGAAGGCCCTGTGGGGGCTGGAGCGTGTCCAGAGAAGGGCAGCGGAGCTGGGGAGGGGTCTGGAGCCCCAGGCTGCTGGGGAGCGGCTGGGGGAGCTGGGGGTGTTCAGCCTGGAGGGCTGAGGGGAGCCCTCATGCTCCCTACAACTGCCTGAGAGGAGGGGGGAGCCGGGGGGGGGTCGGACTCTGCTCCCAGGGAAGGGGCGATGGGACGAGGGGCAGCGGCCTCAAGTTGTGCCAGGGCAGGGTGAGGTTGGCCCTGGGGAACAATTCCTTCCCCAAAGGGCTGTCAGGGGCTGGAAGGGGCTGCCCAGGGAAGGGGCGCCCCAGCCCGGGGGGATTTAACAGCCGGGCAGGGCGGTGCTGGGGCCGGGTTGGGGGTGGGATGGCAGGGGTAGGGGAATGGTTGGGCTGGGGGAGCTTAAAGGGCTTTTCCAACCTTAATGATTCTATGATTCTGTGTGTTTGTGTATATATGCCCTTATCTTTGCATAGCAGGGTAAGACAGAAGCTTTCACTCTCTCACTGTATTTTTTGTATTATGGGATTCTGCAGTTTCCTCTGAAACAATGCTGTTTTCTTAAGAATGAGAAGTTTGTGGTATATAAACCATTTGCTCAGTTGCTGGATTCGTTGGTGTTCCTCCAGCAGCCCTGATGTCTCTGAAGTCCTGGTAGAAGTTGTCATGTCTCACATTTCATCAGGAGTGGTTTATCAGGGGAGGAGCAAGATGATATTTAATATTTTCCATGCTTGGACCCTTACAGAGAAGGGCTGCTTTCTGCTTTCAGTATCCCTAGACCAGAAACAGTTGTGCTGACTTTGAAAATTGTCATTTATCCTCAGAATCCAATGGATTTCAGGCCTTTAGAGAGCAAAACTTTTTGGCATACAGTCAGTTATGAGAATGGGACAAAGTATGACTATCAGAAAAAAATGTATTAATCCTGCTCCAGAAATAACGCTCTATTCATAGGACCCTAATCTTCACAGCCGTGCAGTATTTGGTCCCCACTGTCAGGTACATGAAAAGTTGGAAAATGAGTACTTTGGGTGAATTCAGTGACATGCTGCGTTTGCTCCAGCGGCATAAAATACTTTGATAACCAGCTTAACCATTTAGATGAGCTATAAGCTGTGAAAGCCAACTTGGGAGTATGAAACTGAAGCCTTTTACTGTTACCTTAGCTTAGAAAACGTATTATTTTTAATAATTGGTGGTGGAGTTGCTAGGTCAGAAGAGATGCTGTAATTTGATCTTCAATTTTTTGTTTAGAGATAATTCTATTTTGCCTTCTTTCAGATGTCTTCATGACCCAGTTTTCAGCCCTTCAGACCTCCCGCTCTGTGAGAACACGACGCTTGGCTGCAGCTGAAGAGAATCTTGAAGTGGCTCGTGCTGCCCGCCTAGCACAGATCTTCAAGGAAATATGTGATAGCATCATAGCCTATAAAGGTGAAGCTGACACTCCTAAAAAAATCTCCATGGAGACTTTTTCAGCCTCTGGAACAATGGACTGTCTGAATAGAAAATACTAGAAAAAAATCAGTTAATTCAGGGCATTCAGTCACACAACCCCACGCAATGCTCCAGGCATGGGGCAGAGGGGCTGGAAAGCTGCCCGGCGGAAAAGGCCCTGGGGGGGTTGGTCGAGAGGCGGCTGAGCATGAGCCAGCAGGGTGCCCAGGTGGCCAAGGGGGCCAAGGGCATCCTGGCTTGTATCAGGAGTGGTGTGGCCAGCAGGAGCAGGGCAGGGACCGTGCCCCTGTGCTGGGCACTGGGGGGGCCGCCCCTGGACTGCTGGGGTCAGGGTTGGGCCCCTCCCTCCCCGAGGCCCTGTGGGGGCTGGAGCGTGTCCAGAGAAGGGCAGCGGAGCTGGGGAGGGGTCTGGGAGCCCCAGGCTGCTGGGGAGCGGTGGGGGAGTGGGGGGGGGGCTGCCAGGGAAGGGGTCGAGTCCCCAGCCCTGGGGGGATTTAACAGCCGGGCAGAGGCGGTGCTGAGGGCCGGGGTTTGGGGGTGGGATGGCAGGGGTAGGGGGGCGGCTGAGCTGGGGGAGCTTAAAGGGCTTTTCCAGCCCAAACAATTCTGTGATTCTATGATTAAAAAACCTTCCTTTTTGGGGGGTTCTTTTTTTTCCTTTCTCCTGCTACCCATACTCACTTTGCTTTATTCTCAACCCCCTCCTCTGCCACTAGAATCTGCAGATGTTGCTATCTTTTTAATTTGATTTTTTCAGTAGTTCAGCAAAACAGTACAATTGACAGAATTGTGAGGAAACTCTCCTCCATTTTGATACACGTCGTCCGATTACAGCAGCCAACTTCTAGAAACGCAAAAGCATCTCTTTTCCCTGTGCCTCAGATAGTAGAAGAGCCTTTTTTTAACCTAGATGGAATGTTGTTAGTTACTTGTCTTTTTAAGTTGTACTCAACTAAATGTTGCTAAACCGTGTGTTCCTGTTACAGATTCCTCCAGGCAGGCTCTTGCAGCTCCCCTCCTGAACCTACCCCCGAAGAAAAAGTAAGTGCTTGCTTCTCAAAGCAACCCACAGTTCTCTATAATGGATTTGCACAGTTTTGAAATGCCAGTGCGAATGACGTTGTGCATTCATTCCCATTTTAGAAATGCAGACTATTATGAAAAGATCTCTGACCCGTTGGACCTTGCCACAATTGAGAAACAGATCTTGACTGGCTATTACAAAACTGTGGAAGCTTTTGACGGGGACATGCTGAAGGTCTTCCGGAATGCAGAGGTGAGGCACTTTCTGGCCTTAAAGCTGTCTCCCCATGGGGAGGGGTCAACTCCACCACATTGGACACTTTTAAGACTCAGCTGGACAGAGTGCTGGGCCATCTTGTCTAGACGGTGCTCTTACCTGGAAAGGTTGGGCCAGATGGTCCTTGAGGTCCCTTCCAACCTAGGATTCTATGATTCTATTCCATAGACAGTGGGGATATACCCTAGTTTAATGCTCTTGTTGACTTACAGTAATAAAAGAAGAAAAATGTTTTAGAGAACTTATGCTGATCCGTTTCTGATGACCAGACATTGATAGGGATTCGTGTGCTTCAGCTTACTCTTAGTGCTTTTTGGTTGCCTTAGGTCAGACAAATAGAAGGTCAAGAATGTGCGTGAATAGCTAACCTAAAGAAATTTCAGTACCTTTTCGAAGAAGTACCTTGTTCTTCAGTGTCATATGTAAGGTACATGGCCCTGCTGTTCAAAATAAGGAAGTAGAAGGGCAGGTGTATATCACGTTGGTGGATGCAGCTTTAGTGAAGACACCTTTAAGGAACCTGGGGGAAAAAAAAATACGGTTTTGTTTCTTTGTTTTGTTTTTATTCAGAAATATTATGGCAGAAAATCTCCAACCGGGCGTGATGTATGCCGGCTACGGAAAGCATATTATAATGCTCGCCATGAGGCATCTGCCCAAATTGATGAAATTGTAGGAGAAACAGCAAGTGAAGCTGACAGCAGCGAGACATCAGTCTGTGAAAAAGAAAATGGGCATGAGAAGGACGAGGACGTGATCCGTTGCATTTGTGGCCTTTACAAAGATGAAGGACTCATGATCCAGTGTGAAAAGTGCATGGTGAGGCAGGGGGAACACAAAATGGAGCCCGGTGCTCTCTTTTCTATTCTCCATAACCAGTGGAACTCTTACCAGCAGTTTCCACATAGTAGCATTAATGACCTCTCCAGACCTTGTCTTCCTCTCCAAAAGAATTGAGAGATTCTGTTTTCACAGAGGAAATGCAACTTGGGTTTCTGTATAGAGGAGCTTGCGCTTTTCTGAAACTGCCAGCAACTCCCGTCTTTAGGCGGGCAGAATTCATTTCAAGAGTTTTGGGCTTTTACCCACACAGTTGCATGGGGATCTCGTCCCTCTTCTGACATAGTGTGAAATAGTTCAAAGAAAATCTTGAATTTCCTTTGGGAAGCTTCTTTTCTTGCTTTCCTTAATATCTTTGATAAAATGTAAAATTTGTAAATAAAATCTACCACAGGAATTTCTAATCGGGTTGTATCTGTTTCTCTAGGTCTGGCAGCACTGTGACTGTATGGGTGTGAATTCTGACGTTGAACACTACTTGTGTGAGCAGTGCGAACCTCGATCTGTAAACAGGGTAAAAAAAAGCCTCCTCTTCATGACTGCAGTTATGAACTAAAGCAACTCTTGCATTTATATTTATTGAGATTGGCAAGACCAGGGTGGAATTCTCGCTTTATTGTGTAGCTTCCTTGGTTTAGATGTCATCACGTTAAGTGTCAATTCTTCTTCTCTATCCACTTCTGCATGTTTCCAAAAGGACATCAGCCCCGTTTTTGCACTGATTATGGTGGGCATCACAGAATTTCCTTCCTTTTTTTTCTTTTCTCATCCAGGAGGTTCCCATGATTCCTCGTCCCCATTATGCCCAGCCCGGCTGTGTTTATTATATATGCTTATTACGGGATGATCTGCTGCTGCGCCAAGGTATGTGCTAACTCCGGTGGCTGCTGTGATTGCTGTCAGATAAGAGTGTGCAGAGATTTCTGGCATCACCCTGTTTGAAATGCTTTTATCTTTTTCCAAGTAGAAAGCTGCACTCTTTGCTATTGTGGGAGTGACACATAGTAAGAGTTCTCACAGGCTGGTTGATGAAGAAACATTAATTACCTTTAGCCCAGATAGGGCTCTCCTCCTGGCCAGAGAAGGAAGACACTGAGCCAGCTTCTGGTAGTTAACATTTAAAAGTAAAGGCAAAGGCAGCTATTAGGCCTTCAGTATTTTAGCATAGAGTGGTCGTTAAAACATCCAACTTACTCCTTGTTCGTTCCCTAAAGTGTATCTGGACATTGCTCCAAAGCCCTGAGTCTTTCAGAGGCAGCTACACAGCCACATAAATCAGGTCACTGATTATTATTTTTTTTATTTCATCCTACAGATACATACAAGGTTAGAAAGAAGCCTATGTAATTATTAAGAGAACTGCTCTTGAATGAGTAAAACCAGTTGGTATGTTGGCTAGAGGGGAACAGGAGAGTCTTCAGGAAAGTGGAGAATTAAAAAAAAAAAAGGTCAAAGAACAGCGTATTCTTTATACCCTCTGCTGGGTGCTAGAATTTGCATTGTCTTCCTCTTTCAGTGTTGCTCTGCATTGTCTGTCCTCTCTAGAGTTCAGCCGTTTGGTTTTCTCATTCCTTGGGTTTTTGCTGGGTTCCTTGCTGGAGAGTAACTCACTTTCTAGGTTGTGTCAGTACTTGCTTTTATGTTTTCTGTTAAAAGGGATTATGCTTTAGCTGGGGGTTGTGGCATCTTCCAGTCATTCGTAGCATTAAGGTAATTCTTATCGTGACATATCGTATTTCACTCACATACCTCTAATCTCATCTTGGTGACTTTTTTATCAGAGAAATGTTAGTCCTTATGTGGCTAAACTCCATGTACCATCAGCAGAGGACAAAGGAGACCAAACTGCCACTGTTAGGCACCAAATGGCTCTGCAGTTACAGGGAATAGATTAGGCAAGGAGTGTACCCGGAAGGTGCTAGAAAGGAATACACAGCTACAGTAGAGAAAGGGCAAATCCATGGATTCATTGCTGGTCTCAAGTTCTCCACCAAAACTTTGGAGGCAGAACACCTGCCTATGGAAATTGTTGTGATGCAGGCACACAGGCACATAAGGCATCTTGGAGACAGTAGAAGAAATGGGTTTTTACTCCCTCGGGTTTCTAAAAGGTCATGTAATTTACAGATTCCCAGGCAAAAGAGACCATAAGTGAGAGAGGATCTCATCAACACGTACGAATATCTCAAGGGTGGGGGTCACGAGGAGGGAGCCAGACTCTTCCCAGTGGTGCCCAGCGCCAGGCCAAGGGGCGATGGGCACAACCTGAAGCAGAAGAGGTTCCAGTTGAACGGGAGGAAGAACTTCTTGACTGTGAGGGTGATGGAGCCCTGGCCCAGGCTGCCCAGGGGGGCTGTGGAGTCTCCTTCTCTGGAGATCTTCAACCCCCACCTGGCTGCTGTCCTATGCCCCCTGCTCTGGGTGAGCCTGCTTGGGCAGGGGGGTGGCACTGGGTGAGCTCCCGAGGTCCCTTACAACCCTTGCCATTCTGGGATTCTGTGACCTTCAGCCCTACAGTCGCTATATGCATGGACTGTTACATTTTTCCTGGGTGTTGTGTATTAGAAAGAGGCCGATCTGGCGATAAAGACTGAAAGTGCTTGTGAGACCATTGCCTGCCTTTGTAAGTTGGTCCACCCTCACTGCTGGGGAGTTGTGTCTCTGCATTGAATTAGTTTGTCTTCCAGTTCCAACCTTGAGAACTCATGGTTTTGAGGAACAAGGCTGAAAAGCTTCCAACTGTGTGAGTGCACACGCTTTAACATGAACAAATCCCTCTCAATAAGTGAGGGTCCTTCAGTCTTTGGTTAGACTTGGGTTTTAATTTGACAATTCTGCTTGAGGTTGTTGAGTTACATACATCAGATGTGCTTCCTCTGCAGAAATTACCTAACAGATAAAACCAGGAGATGATGCAAGTAGATCGGATCAATTGGTCCATGGCATCCTGTGAGCAAGTGAGGTTCTACCTCAGATGCAAGTTGATAAACTTGAAGTCAAAATGGAAAACCCACGTAGCCAGAACCTATCAAATGTCATTCTCTCTGATGCACCAGCAATAGCTGCCGCCATTCTTCCTTGAAAACACAGCATTGTAAACTCCCTTTTCGAGTCCCAGGGGTAGCTATTTCAGTAGTTAGTAACGTCTGGATAAACTTGAATTGAAATCAAGCTTCCTGATCCTTAGGGCAAGAGAGTATCCATGGGCATTCCTTTCTGAATACTCCTTTTTTAGTCAGGTACAATAAGTGCTGGCGTTGCTTTATTCTCACTGAAGAGGCAGGGCAGAAGAGTTGAAAGTAACTAATTTAAAATAACAGCCAAAAATAAGTGGGTTTATTTACATTCTGCTTGGGGCCAGCAGCTGCTTGCTCTCAGCACGTACTTTATTTTTTTCTCTACGAGTCTTTTAAAGAAATTATGGAGGTAGGTTCCTTAAAAGTAATCCTTAACTTAGTGAAATGGAGATGTTATTATCCCAGCTTTAGTTCAGAGAGTAAGAAGAGCTAATACAGTCGGTGAGAACAGGCTAATGACCAGCAAATATACGCTGGATCCTCGAAGAGCTTGCACTCTGCTAGTTTATGTGCAAGCCTATGTCCTTCTGTCTTCAGTCCATTTTTCAGGACTTTTTTTACTTTAGCTTAATCAAGCTAGACTAAAACTCCCTCCTTCCTACAACTACCGCTTCTCTGTGTTTATTAGCAACCCTGGTGTATCAGAAGGTTTAAAAGCTGGCTTTGTGGTTGTAGGCAGATACCAGTGCCCATCTGGCCCGTGTCACCTCTGTTTTAAATCAGAGGGTTTTTTTAAAAATGCAGTGCATTGCGCTCCACCGTTACAGTGACAGGTGACAACATAAAACCTTAAAGCGATTTTTTGCATATGAGAAGTCCTCAGGAGCGTTTTTTACACTTATACAAGATGGATAAATGAGATTATAGTTATGCAAATGTAACGGCACATCCTTCACTTTAATCCTAAATTTGGCTCTAAGCTAAGGGAGAACAAAACTGAGGTGTTCATGAACCTGGGGCCACAATTGTACTTGGAGGTTCCCTAGCGCCTTTTTCCTAAGCTGTGGAAGTAGCAGACTGAACCTGCTAATTAATTAAATAACAGTAACACAGGGAAGGAAAATGGATATAACTGCACATAGACAAAAATAGGTATGTACCATGGGGAAAAAATCCAGGAGTCTTTGCAATTTAATGGAAACATAAATGCTCGGCATGAGTCAAAAAGGCAAACTGAATGTTAGAAATTGTTATGAACAAACCAGAAAACGTGATTGTGCCACTCTATAGTCTTACAGTGCATCTGTCTCTTGCGTGCTGTGTACTATTCTTGTCATCCCACCTCAAAAAGAGTATCGTGCTACTTGTAAAAACAAGGGCGATGACAAGGATTTGCTGTGAACAGTGTCTACGCGGATGATTTGGAGGGTGATATGACACAGGTTTGTGAAATCCCGAATGGCGTGGGAAAGGACAACAACATGGAAATTAGGGAATAAACACTGAAATTAGCAGGCAACTTTTAAACAATAGGAAGTCTTTTTTCACAAAAACGTAACTAGACTACGGACAGCATTGCAACAGAAAGCTGGAGAGGTCGAGAGTACAAATGGTTCCAAAAAGATGAGACAAATTCTTGGAGGAAGGATCAATCCCTGCCTATTTACGTGCAGTGGTCCAGCTACAGCCCTTAGCTCTAACAGTCCGTAAAACCGAGATTAAAGGCAGCCTGGAGGGGATACCATGGGAAGGCTTATCCTATGCATGCCGTATTCCTATGCTTTTTCCTCTTAAGCATCTGCTACTGCCCACTTTCCTAGCTAGAATTACACGTTATCACCTGTGATGTTACCCAGGGTAGTTTTTCTTCAGTTTTTTATGACTTGGGACCTCCCAGGGTTTTGTTCATTGTGAGATAAATAGCAGAAAAGGTGGAATTGATTTTTAAATACTATATACTAAATCCAGCGCTATTTTCAGTAATACTTTGAGCTTCCCAGGGTTCTCCCTCTGAGACTCTTCGGGTTCTTTGTGAACACGATTGAATTAAAGCTTTTTTCCCTGACAGAGAAAAAGGCTTTTTGAATGGAGCAGTGTATTTCCACCCTGTCAAATGCCACTGTCACAAAGAAAGGTGCGGTATACAAATAGGAATGGCAGTCAAGCCGGGGGGGGCGGACATGAAGTGCATCTAATGCCATTTCACAGCTCAGAGCAGAGAAACTACAGAGTTGATTTGCTCATGGGACGAAATGAATAAATAGAAGTTTAGGGACCTGTTTAGGCGTTGCACTGGGGAAAGACTTTTTTTTTTAGTTGCCAGGAGCATTGTTTTGTTTGGAATGGGCTGCCCAGGGAGGTGGTTGAGTCCCCATCCCTGGAGGTATTTAAAAAAAGGGTGGATGAGGTGCTTAGGGCCAGGGTTTAGTGGTGGGATGGCAGGGTTAAGGTTCAACTTGATGATCTTAAAGGTCTTTTCCAACCTAAACGATTCTATGATTCTATTCTATGATTCTATGGTTTGTTCAGCCCTTTTTGAGTTCTTTTTTCCTTTCCTGAGCTATGCATCTTATTTGAGTTCTGCTGGAATAGTCAAAGGCTTGGGGCTTCTCGGGCAATGATTTATTTTCTTAATAACAATATCTCTATCTTCTCAAATCTTCAAGATTTATTCTTTAAACATTGCGGCTATCATTTATTTCTACACACTTTCCTAACCAAACCTTATTTTGTTACATACCCTGCTGTCTATCATAATTTATCTTGATTCATTCCTATTTTCAGTCTGGGCATACGGTTCAAGTTTTGTTTCGTTCTTGCATAAACCCCTTGTGAGAATGATCAAGGTAACCTTTCCTCTCCTTGCGGGTTCTGCATTGGTTTTGCGTCCCTCTTTACAATTCAACGTTAGGTAGCTCTGTCCTGTTAGTTTGAATGAAACCATTTGCTCCTCTGTTTGCGGTGTGCTGGACTCATGAACAGTTCTTTACAGGTGTGTATTTTGTGCCTATTGCCAGGTGATTGTGTTTACCTGATGAGAGACAGCCGTAGAACTCCAGATGGACACCCTGTCCGGCAGTCGTATCGGCTGCTGTCCCACATCAACAGGGAGAAACTCGATATTTTCCGCATTGAAAAACTCTGGAAAAATGAGAAGTACGTTCAAGGCATCTTTTGAATTTGAGGCATTCCCTATACCTACCTGTCAAAATGCAGTGATCGTGTGGAAGTCTTGTCATAGCTTAAAAATGCAGGACTGAATGCGGTTCGGTTACAAAGGCTTGATGATTTCCCACTGCTTGTGCTCCACAACGGCAGAGTAAAACCATGTAAGGTTGGAGGTTTAAGCAAGGGATAAGAGAGAGAAGTTGATGCACTTCCCTCACTGTGGAATAGGCTGAGAATACACACTGACAGCTGAATTGGCTTAACTAAAGATCACTGACTTGCTAAGTCACTGGAACATGATTAAATGATTAAATGCATATGCCCCATCGATAGCAGCACAGTAAGTCTGCTGTGTGCATAAAAATCACACAAGGAGTATTTCCACTTACTGAAGGGGATAAAGTTGAATGTGTAATATTCACGCGACTTCACTTTTCATCACAGTCATTGCAAAAGTGCAAGATAGGTGATTCACAGTTAAATGGAGGGCATTAAGTAAAGTCGTATCATTTTTTTTTCCCCTTCTGTTTCTCTCTTCCTCTTACCTTCACGCCTTCAAACAGAGAGGAACGGTTTGCATTTGGTCATCATTATTTCCGTCCACATGAAACACATCATTCCCCTTCTCGGAAGTTTTATCACAATGAGCTCTTCCGGGTGCCGTTGTATGAAATTATCCCCTTAGAGGCTGTGGTGGGAACGTGCTGTGTTCTTGACTTATACACCTACTGCAAAGGTAAGGAAACTTAACGGGGTGAGAAATTAAATATAATGCACCTTTCTAATAATTTGGGAAGTATGCTGAAATAGTCACTGCTGCACAAAGGCAGTAGCCAGGGTTCATAGGGTATCGGAACTGAGAAAGCTCTGTTGCGTTAGCACGGGGATGATGAGTTCTGTTTTAAGAGGGCCAATACTGAAGAGACAGCAGCAGGGTGGGATTGTGGTGGAAGAGAAAGCGATGGCAGCGGGTAGTAGTTTCTATAAAAGTTTGGGTACTCTTGGATTAGAGTACACAGGGTCTCCCTTTAAATGGAACCAGCGATGTGTCCACTTCATGATTCTGAATCAAGGAGAACAAATAAGCATGCCTGCCATCCCACCGAGCAGCTCTGACAGCCCCATCCTTCCCTGACAATTCGTGTGGCTTGTTCTTGTGCTGATATACCACATGTTTCCTCTTGCATCCGATTAACATTTTCTTCCTATATGCTTGGGTTTGAAACTTCAGGGAGGCCAAAAGGTGTGAAGGAGCAGGATGTATATATTTGTGATTACCGCCTTGATAAATCAGCTCATCTCTTCTACAAGATCCACCGGAATCGTTATCCTGTCTGCACCAAGCCCTATGCCTTTGATCACTTCCCCAAGAAACTCACGCCCAAGAGAGACTTCTCAGTAAGTGTTTCTCCTCTTAGCTTCCTTACTTTTCACTAGAAGACTGGACATGGGTTTGGAAGCCTCTGGCTCTCTGTTTATGAATGAAGCTTGGTAAATCAAAGGAAGCTGACACATAAGCATACACAGTCTAGATGAAAAGTTTAGAAAGAAAGCTTGGGAAGAAAAATCGACTGTAGGCAGAGAACATGCAGTTCAAAGGCAAACGGATGTTGAACAAATGTTTGTGTAAGTTGGATGTGTACATTTGGAGATCTGTGGTCTCCGACTGAAATCTAGATGCTAAATTCATTTAAACCACTCCTGAGTGAAGAATATATTAAAATTCACTTTTTGGTGGCAATTCTGCAACTGTAAAATAATTTTATACATTCAGAGAATCACACAACATGTGGTCAAGTGTGAGTTTGTGAGCCTGTCTGTGTCAGGCTCTCTTTTCTTTGCTGTAATTACTCCCTGTTTTAATAAACTTGCCTAAAAAATGGCTTTCAGCAGTACCTTTGAACAGTGATTCCCAATACAGAAGAGCAGTATTTTCCTATTTCCATTTCCCTGCTCTATCAAATGACATACTGCTTACTTGAAGAGGAGGCTGCGGGCAGAGCTGAGTGCGGCCGTTCAGGGCTTCAAGGGGGCCCAGAGGAAAGCGGGGGACAAGCTTTTTAGCAGGGCCAGCTGGGACAGGACAAGGGGGGATGGCTTTAAACTGAAGCAGGGTGGGTTTAGACTGGATCTAAGGAAGAAATTCTTTCCAGTGAGGGTGGTGAAACCCTGGCAGAGGTTGCCCAGAGAGGTGGTGGAGGCCCCGTCCCTGGGAACATTCCAGGCCAGGTTGGCCGGGGCTGTGAGCAACCTGATGTGGTTCAAGGTGTCCCTGCTCCTGCAGGGGGGTTGGGCTGGGTGACCTCTAGGGGTCCCTTCCAACCCAAAACACTCTATGATTCTATGATCACTGAAAATGGATGTTTTATCAAAAAAAAAAAACCAGCAAACAGGCAGCAAAATCATGAAGTACAGTTTCCCTTAACACCCTCCGTCTGAATATCTGTTCATCTCACTGTCTCATTTTCCCCTATTCCATGGAAGTAGCAGCTCCCCGTCATGCGCGCCCTCCTACACAGCCCTACTCTGTCTCTGAGTGCAGAGGTATCAGATCTGGCAAATCTTTGGCAAGTGAGCACTTTCCTTCCTGGAAGCAGAGAGATTTTTTGTAGTAAGTTTAGAGATGGTTCCAAACTGCTGCTGTGCAGAAAGCAAAGATTATTTTTATCATGATGGTCTGTGGCTTCAAATGTATTTAGAAGATAGGAAGAATCAGATAATAAGTCTGGCTCTAATTTATCCTTATTACATGATTATGCCTTCTCCTCAGAATTTGTCTGATGTGTGAGATATTCCAGTCGTGCACTGGCATTTCCAAAGTGTCAGATCAGCAAGTCCTGTATTGGTACTTCCAGAGTATTAGATAGACCAGCACTCTCTTCCACTGTGAATTTTATTTGGTAGACATTAGGAAAAATTCCTTCTCCGAAAGGGCTGTCAAGCACTGGAAGGGGCTGCCCAGGGAAGGGGTCGAGTCCCCATCCCTGGGGGGATTTAAAAGCCAGGCAGATGCGGTGCTTAGGGCCAGGGTTTAGTGGTGGGATGGCAGGGTTAGGGGAACGGTTGGACTTGATGAGCTTAAAGGTCTTTTCCAGCCCAAACGATTCTGTGATTCTATGATTAACCATGATCTTTATTGTTCTTACAGCCTCATTATGTTCCAGACAACTACAAGAGAAATGGAGGCAGGTGAGTCTTACCTACCAGATTGTTTGAGAAGAGATAAGATGATCCTGTTTGTTTGTCAAGTGTCCACTCTTTTTCCTGCCCATTTCCCCTGGGTGCTCTGGAAATAATAAATTTAAATTATTTAAAGCAATCCTCTCAACTTTCAAAGAGAGAAAAGGGAACAGGTGAGGAGGAATAGAATGTAGAAGCGGCCTTAGTGTTCCTTCATAATGTACATAAGGAAGAGTGCAGAAGCTGTTTTGAAAGTTAGCAGAAGCAGCTGCATATGGGAGATGGCAGAGCCCAGGACAAGAGCATCCAGCCTTCCCGCACGAAGGGAGGGGGATCCCTGCACAGGCTGCCCATGTCTGCGTTGTCACGAGAGCCAGGGACAGTGCACTCTTTCAGAAACTTTAAAAATACCCATCAAGAGCCATGACCGTTGCAGAAGAACATCAGTAAGTGCTGAGCTCGACTATTTTGGGAGATAAAAACCTTTAAAAATTGAAATTAAAAAGCAATTTGGTTTTAAAAGACTGCATTCAACATTACGCAAACAAGCTTATAGGAACGTAGCCTCCCATAGATCCTAACTGGGGGGTTTGAATGCATGCGTTGAGTCAAATGACTGAGATTCCAGAAAGCCCCCCCACCCCCTGAGAAGTCCTTGGCTCCCTGGTGGTTGGCCTTTCAGGTGCGTCTCTGAAAAACTGTGGTATTCAAACCCTTTTTTTCCTGCTAGATCATCCTGGAAAACAGATCGCTCAAAACCACAGATTAAAGACTTAAACCAAGAAGAAGATTCTCTTCCACTTATTGAGGATGTATTGGGAAACCAGGATCAAACTTCCAGCGAGATGCCAAGCCTAGAGGAGCCAGAAAAAGAGGCAGTCTCTGGTGAGACCTGCGAAACGGATAAAAAGGTGGAAGACAGCAGTTCCGACACGAGGCAGCTGTGCACTCCAGAGGAAAGGCGGCACATTCAGAGAGAGAGACTTAATCAAATCCTGCTAAACCTCTTAGAGAAAATCCCAGGGAAAAATGGTGAGATTTTATGCTGTGGTTACACAACAGCATTTCTTCTGCAGGTTTGGGTTTAGTTCGCTGCAGACCATGTTGATAAAATAAATGCTTTTGTCTGAGGATACTGCTAGTGGCCCTATATAATTAAGTCATATTTTAAGTCATATAATTAGTTTACTTTGCAGTAATGTTTTCTTTTGCAACAATCGCAGCTGCCACTGATTCCAAACGAAATTTCTTACGACTGACGCAGTGGTTTGTATAATATTTTTCGTAACCGCAAAAACTTTCCTAAGACAAATTCCCCCCCAGTTGTTCCACGTTTACAACTGAGAAACTTAACAGACATGCAGAGACTGAAGAGAATTGGGTGGGAAAGTCTCTTTTGACCTTGAATGAGCTTTCCAGTGGGTTCTAAGTAGCTCCTGTAGGTGTTGCCCAAGTGCAGCGGTAGCACTGGTTGAGTACGTCTGGTTTTAATTTAAAGCCTTAGGATGAGCTCCGTCCAGTCTCTTTTGTGTTCTGGGAGTTAATGCAAAATAATGATGGGCTCATAGGATACTCTGGGTTGGGAGATTCTCTGGAGCTCCTCTGGTCCAAACCTGACTAAGGGCTAAATTCAAACTTCAGTCAGGTTGCTCAGCACCTTGTCCAGTGGAGTTTTGAATTCCACTGTGGATGGAAACATCCTTGAAAGAACTGTGAACAGGGAAATAGGAAACCTCTGGCTGGTGATCCCCTTCTTTACCAAAAGCCTGTGGTCTGTTGCAGCTATTGATGTCACTTACTTGCTGGAGGAAGGATCAGGAAGAAAACTGAGGAGGCGCACTCTGACCATCCCGGAGAGCAGCTTCAGGAAGTGATGCCACGAGAGGAAGCTGTGGTCTGGAGTCTGCAACAAGGTCTGCTGAGGACTGAGGGCAGGAGCCCAACTTCCTCTGCACCAGCCAAGGAAAAGAGGGCAGCAGCAAACTGACAAATATACAAACAGTTAGCACTTAGATGTCTGGGTTGGCAGGTTGCCCTGCCCTGCTCTGCAGTGCTCTTATGGTGTGTGTGTTGTTGGGCGTGCCTTGTATTGATGTTAGGTACTGAGAAAAAAAAAAAAAAACAAACTCGTGGTTATTGTCCAGGATGGTCAAATTTAATTTATTTTTGCTTGATATTCCCACTCAGAGGAAAAATTTAAAAAAAAAAATAAAACACAAACGGGGAGGTAAGGAGGATAAGGACTGACTCTGGTGAGAATATTCCCCATGATCACCAATTAACCTGTGATTGATTGTACAAGATACTGTCAGCACCACCATGGCCCGTGCCAGTGAATGAAATCCAGATGATGGGAGGGTGAAGGCCCAGTGGCTTAAAATTAAAGGCTGCCCTAAAGTCGTGGCCTCTGATTTGCACAAGTTCCAAGAAGAGAGAAACGTACCCAAACATGGGAAAGCTTCACCGTGGAACGGCCAGTGCACACACGTACCTTTGGTCTGTGACGAGGAGACGCTTCCCAAGTCACCTTGGAGCAAAGCAGGCGTTGGCTGGTTGAGGCACTTGTTCTGCGTCGTAGAGGGGGGGGGGAGGGGGGGGGGTGTGATATTTTTTTTTTCCACTTTTTTCTGCAGAAAATTTTATAAAGCAAAGTCAAATCCTGACGACACCATTGCTGTTGGTTTTTTTGATAAGCTGTGGTTCTCGTGTGTCTCGTGTGTTGTGCGAATTAAAATCTGTTAAAAGAAAAAGGAAAAAAAAAAAAAAAAAAGGAAACCCTCACTACATGAACCGTCAAGCAGTATTCAGAGCGAGTATTTGTTGTGAACTGTAGAATATATCAACTGCTAACACTATTCTTGTGTTCTGGTTGTACAGCTTAAAATGTCCGTCTCTTAAATTAAGAGACAGCGTACCTCGCACCGCCCTCTCTCTCTCTCTGCCCCGACGAGAAGCGTTTTTCCCAACAGCAGCGGCCGAGGCGCTCGTTCCTCGCTGCGTGAATTTGCGATGGCCGTAAGGTACCAGGAACCCGGGGCCGCAGCGGGGCTCCCCGCGCTGCGCCCAACGACCTTCCCGGCGCGCGCGCAGCCACGAGGCTGTCGCCTGCCTCGGGGCCGGGCGGTGGCAAAGGGAGGGGGTGGTCGGCGTACGCTGCCCCTTTGAAATGGCTTTGCTTTTTTGTCTTTCCGACGTACATATGCATATACAGTCCTGTTTTAGATGTTCTTATAAGAAAACCAGTTTTTAATGTGCCAAGTTGTATATATCTGCTGCGTGGATGTAAAGCAATACAGTAGTTACATGTTCCTTTTTAACGGACCAAGCTCGTCCTAATGTACATTCTTGTTATTATTATAATTATTTTACTCTTAGTGGAACATGACCCATTCCATTAACTTTTCCGTGTTGATTTCAAAAGAAAAAAAAAAAAAAAAAAAGATTAAAAAAAAAAAAAAAGAAAGGAAAAAAAAAAAACCCCTTTTATAAAAAAATATTTTATTAAAAAAAAAAAAATAAGAAAATAGTTTGGAATATTTTCTTACTGTAGAGAAGCACTGTACAGTACCAGGAACCCTGAGTATAAAATACTCGTGCGTGTAGTAGGAATATCGCATGTCCAGAACCTTGAGTTGTCTCATTTAGTTTCAAGCGGAAATCATTGTCTCAAATGGTGTTAAACACTAAAAAGTTTTTAAAAAAAAAAAAAAAAATAAAGTGCGTACAGAAGCGAGACACTAGCTCTGTCATTTTATCTTTCTTTTGTTAAAGACTAAACGAAATGTTTTTTAGACAATCAAATGTTAGGTAAGTGCAAAGAATTGTTTTTTCTTACTGGTGTAGAAATTAATGACTTTTTTTATTTTTCGGTTATTTTATAATAACGAGAAGACCGGTGTGTCACCAGGATCGCTGTTCGGAGACCAGGAAGCACTACATTATTGCAAATAGATATGAACTCTTAGTCTGCATGGGTGTAGGCTGTGTGATTGCTGAAAATAAATGCTGCTAATATATTTCCTTTTTACAAAGCATATCTAAATAGATCATTGTTTTGATGTTAATCTTTGTAAATTATGTATTACCAATTTTAACATTGGATGTAATTGCATAAAAAGCCTGCATCTCAATCCTGAGAGAGTCTAGTATTAAATGGAAAATCTTTTCCTATGGCTGCCTC
This sequence comes from Gorsachius magnificus, assembly GCA_034008185.1. NCBI lineage: Eukaryota > Metazoa > Chordata > Aves > Pelecaniformes > Ardeidae > Gorsachius > Gorsachius magnificus. The sequence goes on along the minus strand of CM067103.1, from coordinate 2,937,181 downwards.
GTGGGGTTTTCTTTGCCACGTCTGTGATTTTTCTTGCCTTGCCTCTTTTTGTCTCAACCGCTCCTCTTCTGACTCTCTTACAGCCTCTCTGATGGGGGCTGTTGCCCCGTCTCTCGCCAATATCCCATTGCCCGACGGGTGACGGTGTTTCCCGAGGATTATAATTTGATGACCCCAAGCTGAGTGGTGCGGTTGACACGCCAGAAGGACGGGATGGCATCCAGAGTGACCTGGCCAAGCTGGAGAGGTGGGGTCATGGGAACCTCATGAGGTTCTACAAGGCCAAGGGCAAGGTCCTGCCCCTGGGTCAGGGTAACCCCCGGGATCCATACAGGCTGGGGGATGAAGGGATGGAGAGCAGCCCTGCCCAGAGGGACCTGGGGGTGCTGGGGGATGAAAAGCTGGCCATGAGCCGGCCATGGGCGCTGGCAGCCCAGAAGCCAACCCTACCCTGGGCTGCATCAGGAGAAGCGTGGCCAGCGTGGAGGGAGGGGATTGTGCCCCTCTGCTCTGCTCTGGGGAGACCTCCCCTGGAGCCCTGCGTCCAGCTCGGGAGCCCTCAGCACAAGGAGGACATGGAGCTGTTGGAGCGGGGCCAGAGGAGGGCTACTAAAATGCTCCGAGGGGCTACTAAAATGCTCCGAGGGCTGGAGCCCCTCTGCTCTGAGGCCAGGCTGGGAGAGTTGGGGGTGTTCAGCCTGGAGCAGAGGAGGCTGCGGGCAGAGCTGAGTGCGGCCGGTCAGGGCTTCAAGGGGGCCCAGAGGAAAGGGGGGGACAAGCTTTTTAGCAGGGCCAGCTGGGACAGGACAAGGGGGGATGGCTTTAAACTGAAGCAGGGTGGGTTTAGACTGGATCTAAGGCAGAAATTCTTTCCAGTGAGGGTTCTGAAACCCTGGCAGGGGTTGCCCCGAGAGGGGCTGGAGGCCCCATCCCTGGGACCATTCCAGGCCAGGTTGGCCGGGGCTGTGAGCAACCTGATGTGGTTCAAGGTGTCCCTGCTCCTGCAGGGGGGTTGGGCTGGGTGACCTCTAGGGGTCCCTTCCAACCCAAACCATTCCATGATTCTGTGATTCTATGACGATGGTTCTTCTGGTCAGACATTGGCAGGAGGGATGATGGCAGCGTGCGTACAGAGAGAAAGCAGCATCAGCGCAGGCAGTTGCTGGTGGTCAGAGGCTGTGTAACTGTGGTCATATAGAACAGCAGGTCGGTACATGAACCGTCAAATCTACAAATTTAGTGCCTATTCCCAGCATATAAACCCCTGGTACCTCGAGACAGTGCCTCCCGTGCCCGCGTAGGGAGCAAATTCAGTTCTGTCCACGTCATTCCTGCATCTCGCAGTGGCAGCACGCTAATGCTACACTGGTCAACTCAGACAGCTGACTTGCTGTGTAGGGGATGTTCCCTTCCACTACCAAAAAGGCAGGTGAGCTCGAAAGGCTGAGCACCATTTGGAGCTGTTGGGCACCGTCAGTACCATCACCCTGCCCTTGGAACGCAGCAGAACGTCGAGGAACATGGAAATTGAAAACTTGGTGTCCCTTCAAACCAGCTTCATCAGCCTCACGGTTACTCTGATGCCCCCTGTCAAGGTTGGCACTAATGAGCTCCAGACCCTTGGCACTAATGAGGTCCCACCCTTACAAGCCTTTCAGCATTTAAACTTCCTCTGGTTCCAAAGCAGTTTCTGGGAATAAGTTCGGTAACTATTTGTGTTTCTCAGGAATTAAATAGCTCATTGATGACCCTCCCTCAATGCAACTTGATTTTTCTTTTTCCATTCCCTAGCCTGAATCTCTGTGGTCATCAAAATGCCGTGCGTGACCCATATGCTTGTCTTCCTTTTAAATTAGAGACACCGTGACGGGGCTTGTAGTGCGCTTTTTTCTCTGTTAAAAAGCTGAAAAAGTACCTGGATTCATCTCCTGCTGGCTTGACCCCATATTAAAGTCCAAAGGCAGCTGTGGAATTCAATCAGACTGACCTAAGGCAAGCCAAAAAACATTTCAATTACAACGCCCCTTGTCTGAGAGTAGAAATTCCAGAGAGAGAGAGACATGAAAATGGGAACAGGATAAAGAGAGCGGCTTTATCCTCGAAGCAGAATGCGGCCCCTTGGCAGAAGCATGGGCTCCTTTGCCACTGAAATGGGCAGTTGGGCCCATGAGACGTGGCCATAGGAGAGGGCGCTGGCCCTAAGGCGAGCTGCTGGTGCCTTGTGGCCCCTTTGCTGGACGCTCTCCAGTATGGCAACGTCTCTTACTGGGGAGGCCAGTGCAAAATGTAAGCAGTTGGCGTGAAAGCAATGAGAAAAACTTGAAAAAAAAAATATTAAAAGTCATCCAGCTCTTACTGAAAGCCTGTGAGTCAGTAAAAAGATTCATTGAATTTAATAAATAAACCAACCCTCACCTTCACCGCACGCTGTTCCGGGCTCTGGATGTCTGCAGCCGCCTCGTCCCACACCCTGCGGGACACCGGGCACTTTGCCGGGCATGATGCCGCGCTGGGCTCATGGTTGATACCCGACGTCGGTGCGCTGAGCGCCGGCACGGCCCCAGCCCCTGCGGGCTTTACCTCCAAGAGTATTTACTCACCAAAGACCCAGCACCAGCCCGGGCTACCCACGTGGGGACGGGCCACATGGCCTTTTCCAGTGCTGCCCCCCCTGCAATAATCCATTCACACATGCAGCCACGTGAGTCACAACCTTTATTTCCAGCTTTTTTTCCCCTGGAATAAGCTCATTCCTGTGGTTACAACTATTTACAGAGTGCTGGAACTGCGCATCGGTGGCCTGGGCCACCAGCCCCGGCCACAGGGCAAAGCAGGGCACGTGGAGGCGGCGACGGTGGCAGGACACGACGGCACAGAGACGACATACAGGACTGTGAGCGCCGCGCAGGGACGGGGTCCTTCCCTCCCCTGGCACAGGCATGGGCAACGGCTGAGGAACCACAAGTGGGAGCAGGTCCTGACCAGGGCCACGGTGAAGTGCCAAGGGAGCCGCGGGGACACGCAGAGCGGTGGCTCACGGGACGCACCCACGTGATGGTAACGTCATGCGAACAAGCAGCGGCGACGGGCAGCGGGGCAGGGTCCCCTGCAGAACTGCCAGCCCCGAGGGTGGTGAAGCCCCGCAGGTGGTGAGGATGTGGCAGGGGACTCCTTCCTGGAGGTGGCACCTGCTCCAGCAAGCTCAGTGCTTCCTCAGCTCCTCCGCCTCCTCACAAAATTAGGGAGGTGTAGCCGACAGGAACTAGGCCAGTGCTGTTTCCATGGCAGCAGTGGATCCAGTCTTCATCCACAGTGGCGAGCAGCTGCAGGATGTCCCCTTTTTGGAAGCTCAGGTGACCATCGGCGGTGCCCATGTGGTCGCACAGCGCCCGAACTGCCCTGCACAACAAATGCCATCAGGGCCACATCTCCCCAGGGACACCAGGTACCACCGAGAGGCTTCCACAGGACTCAGGAGAGGTTTTGACGCTCACGTGTGGAGCCAGTGCCCCCCGTCCCCCCGTCCCCTAGGCAGAGATGCCAGCTGACGATGGACATGAGCGAGAAGCCACATCACAAAACCGTCCTGCGGAGCTGCAGCAGAGCGCGAGCAGCGCTTGCGCAGATGTGGAGGGGAGATCTAGGTCAGGGCCAGCGAGGGCTGGTGTTGAGGGAGATGGCGTGGGATGGCCACTCGCCCTCCGTGCTCGCTTGGACAGACACTGGGCAAGCACAGAAGGACCACCACAGCTTTTCTGAGCTGCCACAATTTGGTCATAGCTGCCACATCAGGCTGCTATGAAGCCAGAAAGCACACAAGAGCAAGAAAATGCACAAAATTCCCCCCAGAAATGTCCGGGAGAAACAACTGATCCAGCTAGGCAGGCACACAGGTTCACCCAAAGCTCAGCAGGAGATGGGGGAAATCCCCGGGGAGCAGTCAAGGTGCAAGGTAGCAACAAGGACGGTGTAAGCTGTTCCCTAGAAAGGTGTGGATATCCAGGCTACGCCTGGCAACAGCCCCTGCTTGCTCCCACCCCCCCAGAAAAATCTGTGCTCCAGCTTTCCAGCCCCAAACACAACATTGTCCTGCATCACCTGTGGGTCTGGGGCGCATCAGACGTGTTCCCCTCAGGCTGTTCTTGCTCACGGGTCTTCTCAGGCACCAGCCCCTTTACCACCACGGCCAGGACCCGCGTGCTGGGGGACAGCCAGCTCGAGGGTCTCCTGCCACAAAGCAAAGGAAGCCACAAGCTCGTCTGGGAAGCCTTTTCCCACCCATCCTGCTCAGAAAACTATTCTGGCCATCCGGGAGCTGACAAGGTTTCTACCAAGCACCACCAAGCCTAAACCACCTCCAAAGGCCCAAGGCAATGTAATGGCAGTAGCACCTGGGACACGCACTAATCCCCCCCGGCACAGCGCAACAGCCCAGGACCACAGCCTGGACAAGACAGGCGGGACGAGGCGCCCCGCGAGGCCAGCGAGCCCCACGGCGTGCTCGTATGCTGCCTGGGAGAGAAACCCTTCCCGTGCCCGTGCCGCTGCCCCCGCCCTGCCTGCCCAAGCTGGGTCTTACCTGGACCTAGCTGAGATGGCGTCGGGACTGGGAGGGAAGCTCCTGGCAGAGGGGCTGGTGGCTCCGAAGAGGCGGCCCAGCCAACTGCCCTTGTCAGGACCAGGAGGACCGCTCGCCTCTGGGTGGGAAGGGGCTGCCTGGTTTCTATCCCCACAAGGCTCTGGGGAAGCAGCCGCGAGTTTCTCTCCAGCAGCGGGATCATCTGGAGGCAGGATGAGCTCTTCGGGGGAAGAGGACCCAGAGGTGTCAGCACTGCTGCTGGGCTTTGGACCGGAGAGTTCCGGGACGGCTTTGGTCTGAAGGAGCTGCAGCTCCGTGCCTCTAGGCTCGTTCACGGAGACGTGGGGTCGCACAGCCTGGCCAGGGCTGGAATCGCCCGCAGCCGTCCGCAGCTTTGTCCACCAGACGAAGGGGAACTTTTCCTTGCTAGGAGCAGCGTAAATCCTGGAGGCCTGGCTCAGCTGGCCCCACCAGCCACTGAGGCCAGCCCCGGTGTCCTGAGGGCCTGCCTCAGGCCTGGGGGGCTCCGGGGAGCTGTCAGCTCCTAGGAAAGCGCGACTGAGCTGGTCGCCCCACTGCAGCACGTGCTGGAAGGTCTGCTGCAGGGCAGCCCCCACCTGGGGACCAGGGACCAGCCCACGCACAGCTGCCTGGGACCGGGACCCTGCGCTGCCCTCTGCACCGGCCGCCCTCCCCAGAGCATCGGGGGGGATCTCCTCTTCCAGGCTTGCCCCCGCAGCACTGCTTTGGCCCTCCAGAGAAGGCTGCACAGCCCCCCAGGCCTGAGCGGTGCGATGGGCAGGAGACAGGGGTGACTCCAGCCGACGGGACAAGGGTCTGACATCCACGGAGAGGTGGTGGTGTTCGAAGAGCAAGTCAAGGTGGAAGGTCAGCACTGAGAGGGGCTGGATGAGCAGCAGCAGTTCATCGGCGAGGTGGGGAAGAGGGCCTTGACTCAGGGCAAAGAAGGCCATGGGTGAATACAGCGTGGAGATTACACCTACGAGACATGGACAGCGCTGCAGAATGCCCTGCCCTTGCCATCCCTCCCAGGGCCTCAGGTCTGTCCTAGCAGGTCCAAATGATGGCCCAAATTGTCTGCCCTCATCCAGTGTGACAGCCACGGAAAATGATGCCCTTGCCCACTACAGAAATGCCAGCCAAGCATTGTCGGTGGGACAGGGATGGGCAAGAAGGAGAGGACTTGGGTGAGGAGCTTCTGGGCACTGTGTCCTTACCTGGGCTCTTCTGCAGGTGAGAGATCCACAGCTCCAGCTGCTTAATGCTAAACAAGACAAAGGAACCCAAATTATTGCTCCTGGGACTCTGCTCCAACCCGCCACCGCAGCAAGGACAGCCTGGGCCGTCGAGGGCCAATACTCACTTCAAAAGGCCAAGGATGAAGGCATGAAACTTCTGTCTGGTGCTGCTGAGAGGGGCCAGCCCGGCCACGTGCCAGCACAGGGAGTGGAGCGAGCGGGTGTTGGGGCCTGAGGAACACACGACACAGAGAGTCACCAGCTTGGGGGGCACATCCTCCCCCAGCCCAAGCTGGGAAAGGACTCCAGGCACTTGAGATGCTGATCCCAACGTCTCCAGGAGCATGTTCCTCACACCGACCTGTCTTCACAGAGGCTTCCACCACGCTCCAGGGGGAATTCTTCCTCTGGCCTGTGATAACATCCTTCTGGAAGGGCTTCAGCCCGTCCTCCACCAAGGCGTAGAGCGCAGGGCAGAGGGTGTGCAGCAGCAGGTAACCAACATCGGGGCTGAGCCGGCTGTCTCCCAGCTGGGCCTGAAGTCGGGAGGCACAAGGAGAGGAGAGGAAGGGGGAATGGCAGCACCTAACCCTGAGCCTGCGGGGAGGGATGGTGGGATCCTCCCCCAGGAGCTCCCAAAGCCCCTCCAAAGCCTGCATGGGCAGCGTCTGCTCCTGCCCACCCCAGCCCGGTCCGAGCCTCAGCCCAGACCCTCACCTTCTGCACCAGGTTCCGCGCGGTGCTGAAGTGGGCGATAACTTTATCCACGGCGGTGCTGACGGCGATCAGCAGGGCTGGCAGACGACGGAAAAGAAGATGTCAACGTGGCACCCGACCCCCGCCGCCACTGCAGCACCTGGGGCTGCAGCGAGAAGCAGCTCTGGACGTCAAGGCCCGGAGGAAGGAGCTGGGGAGGGGCGGGCAGGCACCGGGAAGGCGCAGGGTAACGGAGCATCCCCGGCTGTTGCCATGGGAACCTGTCGCTCTCGGGCGCAGGGATGAAGGACCCGCCGTTTCCAAGGGGACGAGGCCAGGAGGGAGGCGCGGGCGGGAGCCCCGGGCCCGGCCCCCCCCCCCCCCGGGGCCGGGGGGGCCCCCCGCCCCCCTGGGCCCCGGCCGGGCCCGGCAGAGGCTCCGGAGGGGAAACGGCCCGGGCCCCCCCCGCCCGCGGGGCCTCGGCCGGGCTCCCCCGCAGCCGGCTGGGCGCTGCCGGGGGGCGGCGGGGCCGGGGGAGGGAGCGAGGCCCGGGGCCGCCCGCGGAGCCCGAGCGCTGCTGCCGCGGGAGGCCCGGGCCGCGCCCGCCGCGAGGAGCCCGCGCCGCCGCCCGGCCCCACTCACCGCGGGCGGCGCCGGGGCCGGGGCCGGGGCCGGGGCCGGGGCCGGCCGGGTCGCGCTCCCCCATGGAGCCGGAGGCCGCGGCGGGGCGAAGGGCGGCGGGCGGAGCGGGGCGGGCCGGCCCGGGCTGGGCCCCGCTGCCCGCCCAGGGCCTCTCCCGCGGGCCGGGCGGCGGGGAAGGGGAAGGGCCCGGAGGGAGCCCGGGGCAGGGCGGGGGGAGGAGGGGCCGCCCCGGCGGGGCCAGCCCGGCCCCAAGCAGCCGGGAGGGGAGGCGGCAGCCCCCGGCCCCGCGCGGCCCCCCCGGCAGCGCCTCCGGGGGCCCCCCCCGCCCGGCGCAGCCCCGGCGGAGCCTGCAGCCCCCCCTGCCCCGCTCAGCCCCCCCTGCCCCCAGCCCAGAAGAGGGGACCCGAACTCTTACCCTCCTTGCAGGTCTCGTCTCCTCTCTCGCCCGTCCCTGGCACCCAGGGGTCCCCACCAGGTCCCCTGAGCCTCCGAACCAGGGCATCTTTATCACAACCAGAGCCCAGCAGCCCCTTCTCTCCTGGAAAGCAGCTTTGCAGTGGCAGCCCCCCTTCCTCCGCGTCCCCCGGCTGTCCCTCCGCGATGGGCTGCAGTACCGGTCGGGATCGCCTCCTCTTCAGCTGGTGGCTTTCCACAGGTGCCAGCAAGTGTCCACCCAGAGGCACCGGTGGCATCCAGCCTGAGCCGTCGCCACCCGTGGCCATCTCAAGGGATGCAGGTGGCTGCTGAGATGCCACCGGCTCTGCCCGCTCACCGGCTGGCTGGCCCTTGGGCTTGTTGGAGGCACTGCGGTACCGCAGCTCCTTGAACGTGGTCACCTCTCTCTGCCTGGAGCTGGGTGGTTTCACCGCCCAGTCGTGCTGGAGCTGGGGCCGGGCTGGCTCCTGGCCCACGGTGTTGGAGAGGAGCTCGCTGGGGGGTGGCAGCTCCGTGTCAGGTGAGAATACGATCAGCCAGTCGCTCCGGTCGGGCCTGGCCTGGGCAAGAGCAGGCCCAGCGGCATTCCTCTTCCTCTTCTGGGCAAGCTCATGGAAGGAGGTGATGGTCTTCTTGCCCACATCTCTGCAAAGGTCACTCGAGCTGGGCTCTGGCTCCGTTGGCTGCGCAGGCAGGAGCGGCTGCTCTGCTCTGTGGGCATTGAGAACCTGCAGTCGTCTCCGGGGCCGGGGAGGCACGGGCGGGGGGACGCTGCCAGCCCGGGACGGTGGCTCGGGAATGCTGCTCAGACCGGGCTCCCACCATCCTGGTGCAGGCGATGCCGGAGGCACGGCATCGGGGTTGGGGAGGGAGTTGCAGTTAGGGTCTAGGTTGGTGCAGATGCCGGTGGTCTCCTGCGCCAGCGTACTGGGAGAGGTCCCATCACGCTGGGAGTCGAGCGAGGTGCTGCTGCAGAGGCTGTCTGGGCTCTCCCCAGCCAGGGTGTCCAATCTCTGGAGCAGCGGGGGGTTGAGGTTGGCGTCTCTTCCATCACATGTCCTGCTCTGGTCAGCCAGCGACTGGCCATCTCGGGCATCTTCTATGGGAACGATGGTGGGCTGATTTTCAGGGGATTGGGACTCCTCTCTGGAAAACCCTTTGCAGTACACGGAGACTGGGGAGTCATCCAAGCTGAAATCCGAGCAGCTACTGACAGAGGAGGAGGAGGAGGAGGAAGAAGCCAGATCACAAGGGGGATCACAAGGGGAAGCCACCTCCTCCCCAGCATGCAGGCAGGGGAAATCCTTTTGAGCTGCCTGGTTCTGGAGACCCAACGTCACCGGCTGCTGAGTGTGGGACTCACAACACCGGCATTTCAAGGAGGGATTGTTGGAATTGGCATCCACTTGCTCACAGTTCTCTGGGCAGTTGCTGCAGCCGGTCTGGTCTCCTCCACCCATGGAGGCAGAGGTCTCCTGGAGTTCTGGGTGCCGGGAGAGGTGCAGCCCCAGGGAGATGTGCTGCAGATGGATGTGGTTGAGGTTGCACAGCAGGCCCTTCTTTGGAGCCAGCATGATGCTGCCTCACTGGTAGCACCGGGGCTCCTGGGGGAGCTCCACAGCTCCTCTCTTCAGACCGTCCAGCTCCCTGCAAACATCAAAATGCCCTTTCGGTTGGTGTGGGAGAGCGCAGCAGCACAAACCTGGAGAGGAACGGACAGGGCGAGAGGGAGGGTGGTGACCTTGCAGCAGCCACTGAGCCGGTGGCAGGGGACCAGCGCGAGGGCCTGTGGGTTCGGAGATGGGAATACGCCCAGCGGAGAGGGGCTGCCCCACAGCTCCCCCCTGGGCTGGGGCCTGTCCGGCCGGGCAGGGGCTGCAGCCGGTGGCTGATCCCCAGAGCACGACCTGAGCGTGGTCCAAGGAAGCTGTGGCTGGTCCAGGCGTTTGCAGCAGCAGCAGCGCTGAATCCCTCTGCCGGGTGTCGGCGGTCGGGAGGATCTCGGAGATGCCGTCAAGGAGAAAACGCCCTTGGAAACCTCATCCGGGGGGCTCCTGGCCAAGGCTGGGGGGCTCAGCCAGCCAAAGGCAGGGGCAAGGAGGCGCCCGGCCTCGGAAACGCCGCAGCCCTGGCAGCCGCCGCAGCGCCCGGCCCTTCCCCTGCCGAGGGGCGAGCCCCGGCCCCGCCCGGGAACGGGGGCGGTGCCGCGGCCCGGCCCCCCCCGAGCCCCCGCGGCCGGAAAGCGGCGGAGGTGCCGGCATCCCCCCCACCCCGCCCCGCCCCGTCTCCAGCCCCCACCAAGCAGCGATGATTATTGACACAATAACAAATTTATTGACACAATAACTTATATTTATTAACCCAAACGCTGGCAGCAGATCCACAAGCGCGCCCCCCCCCCGCATGCCCCACGGCATGGGCTACAACCAGCCCCCGGGCCCCCAACCCAGGGCAGGGACCAGCTCCAGGCAGCTCCAGCCGCGGGGAGGGGGGGCAAACCCTACCCCATCCCCCCGAGCCAAGGCGAAGCAGTCCGCAGCCAGGCCCACCATCACTTCTGCCGCTTGTAAATCTTCTGAGCCAGGCCCAGAAAGATCTCCTTGGGGAGGCGGCTGGCGTGCTTTCTGATCAGTTCCTGCAGGCGCTGGTAGCTGCTCTCCTCATACTCCTGGAAAGCAGCCCTCATGCCCAGGGTCTCATAGAGCTCCTTCACCTTTGCCACCTTCTCGGGCTCCTTACAGCCGTAGTTCTCCTGAGAAAACACCCGAGCGCATCAGGCCCAGGCCCAGCTTACAGCCGTGGCCGTAGCCACTCATTCAAAGTGCGGCAGGAGTCACCTCTTGCTCTCCCCGCTACCACCGCTCACACCAACCAACCCTCCCCCCAGCCAGGCAGCGGCACGGCGCAGCTGCACCGGGCGGCACACGGCTTTTTGGGCGCACGTCACAGCGCTACGCAACCTGTACACCAGTTCCGCAGGGAGGCCGCACCACCTCTCCCTCCCTCTTCAGGGGGTTTGTCAGCCTGGTGGTGTTACCTCCAGGATCTGCCTCTGGTCCGGCGTGACCCGACGCAGACACTCCACCACCAGCCAGCTGCATTTATTGTCCTGGATATCGGTGCCAACCTTCCCCATCAGCTCTGGGTCCCCAAAGCAATCCAGGTAATCGTCCTGTATGGAGACGGAAACACGTGAGCACCTCAGCCAGCATCGTACGAGCGCCGAGGGACAGGGAGCCACCTCCCACCTGGATCTGAAAGAATTCACCCATCTCCAGCAAGATTGCTTTGGCATCGTCGTGCTCCTCCTTCCCATCAATGCCAGCCTAAGAGGGGGGAAAAAAGGAATAAAGCCTTCTAGTGCCTGCCTTCCGCCCTCACTTCTCCCATCTCCCAAAGCCCCTGCCCTCCTCGGCAGCCCCAGACCGAGGGCTGGGCCCCTCCCAAGACTGTTTCCATAAAACTCACCATGTACATAGCAGCGGCCACAGGCAGGTAGAAGGAGTAGAACGCTGTCTTGTACTTAACAATTGCCTTATACCTGTGGCAGAGAGAGGAACCACGCTCAGTGCAAAGCCCAGGCCTTCCCCTCCCACCAGGGCTCTGCAGATCAGGGCCATCAGGAGAAAAGCAGCATCTCCCTCCAAAACCGGCTCCCAAGCTCTGATGGCGCAGGCAAGACTTGCTCCCCAAAGCCTGGCAGGCACCAGCAGCATTCCAGCAAGCCGGTTGTCTCTCTTAGACAGCCTGGAAGGGGCTGCAAGCGGGGCCACCCTGCCACAGCTGGGCTGGCATCTCTGTCCCCTTCCGTCTCTTTACCTCTGCTCAGTGAAGCGATTCAAATCCACCTGGGAAACAGGAGCGGTGATGAGGTCCAGCATCTGCCCCAGCTCAGTCTGGTAGGCAGTCTGCAGAAGAAAGAAGGGATTTATCCATGCAGCCCTCCGGGGAAGTCTCCACAGCGCAGTGAAAACCCCAACCCCCAGCCCCATTTCAGCCTGAAGGGGGGTGTGCGCGTCTGGCGGGACACCCAGGAGCTTGAGGAAGAGCTGGAGATCCAGGCGCTGTCAGACATCCAGAAATGGCCCAGACCCAAGGTAAATGTGCAGGAGGGGGGTGGAGGGGCCGGGCTCACCTGCAAGAACAGCTCCAGCAGGTGCAGGTAGTAGGGGCGCTCCCCGCAGTACTTCTTCAGCAGCCTGTAGACAGAGGACTCGAGGAGGAAGGCGTCGTTGATGGCGTCCAGACCGATCCCCTCCTGCGGCAGGAGGGCAGGGAGGTGACACAAAATGCCTTGACCCCACGGGACACCCCCCCACCCCCCCCCCCGACACCCCCCCCCCGCAGACAGGGGCCTCCCAAACCCTCTGACCTTCTTGTACCAGCAGAGCTGTCCCCGGCGGGTGAGCGACGCGTCCATGATGTCATCAGCCACCAGGAAAAAGGCTTGGAACTGCGAGAGGCTGCGTTAGGGGGAGCGGGGGGGGGGGGGGGTGTGTGTCCCAGGGGGGCCGGGGGTGTCCCAGGGGGGCCCCGGCCGCCCCCCCGGCCCGGCTCTCACCAGCTCGATGCACCAGCCGACTGCCAGGGCGCACCGCAGGCTCTCCGGGTCCTGCTGGCCGGGGCTCGCCAGCGCTCGGAAGGCGGCCAGCACCGTCAGCCCGCGGTTGCACTTCCCGCCCGGCGCGTTGTACTCCAGCACCTGCGGGCGAGGAGGGCGGGCGCGGGGAGCCCCGGGCGCGGGGAGCCCCGGGCGCGGGGGCGGCGGGGAGCCCCGGGCGGCGGGGGCCCCGGGCGCCGGGCCCCGGGCCCGCCGCCCCCCCCCCCCGGCCCCTTCCTCACCTCCTTCAGCCGGGCCACGGCGTCGCCCACCTCCGGGTGCCCGAGGCCGCCCTCCGTCAGGTCGCGGACGATCTGCGGGAAGAAGCTCCCGAACTCCTCCCGCTCGGCCGCCGCCCCCTTCGCCCCGCTGCCGCTCATGGTGACCGCGAGCGCGGCCCGCACCCGCCGCCGGCGGCCTTTAGAGCGGCCCCGCCCCGCCCGGGCGCCGGGCCCCCCCCCGGGGGGGCCCCCCCCTGGCCCGCCCTCGGGGCCGAGCCAAGGAGACTCAGCCGTGGAGCGCGGGGGAGGCGGGACCGAGCCGGCCGATTGGTGGAGCGGGGGAGGCCGGCGGGGGCGCGGGGGGGGGCTGGGGGGTGCATGGTGGGGAGCTGGGGGGTGCATGGAGCACAGAGGGGCGGGGAGCGAGCAGGGGGTGCAGCGGGGGTGCAGGGAAGGGAGCAGGGAGCTGGGAGTGCAGGAGGGTGCAGGGAGCTGGGGGTGTAGAGAAGGGGGGCGGGGAGCTGGGGGTGCAGAGGAAGGGGGCGGGGAGCTCGGGGTGCAGGGAGCCGGGGGTGCAGAGGAGGGGTGCGGGTGCGTGTTGCGGGGTGGGGAGTGCAGGAAGGGGGCGGGAGCTGGGGGTGCAGTGTGGGTGCAGGGGTGGCATGCAGGGGGGTGCAGGGCAGCTGGGGGGGCAGCTGGGGGGTGCAGGGGTGCTGGGGACACAGCTGCGGGGTGCAGGGGGGGGCGGGGGGTGCAGTGGGGGGTGGTCGCACGCCCTTGCCTGCAGGCGAGAAGCCGGGTTCCTGGGGGGAGGTTTGGGGTTTGGCTTCCCTCGTCCTCACGGCCGTCACCCAGCTGGGCCCAGGACACTCTGGGTGGGCGCAGCTCGGCAGTGGCACCCTTCTCCCGCTTACCCGCCGTAATCCTCTAATCTCCGCTAACCCCGGTTTAATCAATCTCTGCCTTGTTTGCCTGCTAAACCCCCCACCCACCTCTGCCGCAGCCGGGGTGCCCTTGCGGAGCTGGGGCTGGGCTGCTGGCAGCGACGCAGGGCTCTGCCTCGCCCGGGGACGCGGGGGGACCCACGGGTCCCTTCGCCTCCTCCCCAGCTCCAGTCGCCTTGGCTGCCTGGCAGCCTGGTGGGTAAATGGTGGCTGGGCACAAGCTGGAATGGTATTTCCAAAAAAATGGTCTTTTTGCTTCCAGCAGCCTCATTGCGCTCTGTGGAGCGGCTCGCTGGCCGGGCAGAGCCAGGCCCGGGTGCTGGCAGCACAGCCCGGCCCCCCAGCAGGTTGCCGGGGCCAGGGCCCGTTAGCCTACACGCACTCTTAATCAGGCACGGCTTCAGTGTAATCTGAAATAATCAAATTAGAAAGAAACCACTAATCAGCTCTGATCTCATCGTGTGTCACAGAGCCTAATTCTTGCTGATGGTGGGGCTGCCACCAGCGTCCCGCGGGCTGGGGCTGCCCCGGTGACGCAGCCCCGCAGTGGGGCTGCCGTGGGGGGAGCCGGCAGGGCGCCGTGAGGTGGCTGCCCGTGCTGATGCCCTGCCTGTGCCCGGCTGCGGGGGGGGCGGTGGGGCTGTGCCCTGCAAACAGCCCGGCTGCCATGGCTCGGGCACCCCAGCCCATCTCACGCTGGATGACCTTCATTTAATCTAGTTAATGCCTAGAGTCTGCTCCGCAATCAGGCGGCATCAAACCTCCACCTCCCCCCAAGTTAATAAACGGAAGGGAGATAGAAGGGAAAAATAACCAAAGATTAAACATTAATCTCACCGGGGCCTAAGGGAGGGGCGTGGGCGGGAGGGGACCTGCTGCCTTTGGGCTCCCACTGTGCTGCCCGGGGCTGGGGGGCCAGGGAGAGGCCCCTTGCCAGGCACCCGAGGATGCCCCGGCAGCTCGGGGCTCTGGAGGGGGCCAGGATCAGATCTGGCTTTTAAGTAGGAGGGGGACTGCAGCATCCCCCCCATCCTGACCCGCGGGCAGGGCGCTGGGGGTGCCGGCGGGCGGCGCCAAAGGAGGCTCCCCTAGACCAGCTCAGAATCTCTCTTTATTATTTAAATCCATTATGTACACCGACCAAAAATAAAAAAACGCTTTTAAATTCTCTGCGATATGAAAACTACAAGCTCTGTACATCGACTGCCGTGAGTGCAAGAGTGAAGGATCATGGTCTTTGGTGGCTAGACTTGCGCCCACACACGCCGCAGAGACGCGTGCGCGCACGGCCGGCACCCCCAGCCCCTCCAGCCGCCCCTCTCACCTCCCTGCTGGGACAGGGCACTGGGGCCACGAGCTGCCATGGCTCATGGCAGGGGCCTGCCGCGGCGGTGACCGGAGCACAGGGTGGCTCTGGCTCCTGGCACGGGGCTGCGGCGTGGGGAGGGTGCACCAGCGGCGCGGCCAGCAGAAGCAGAGCCGTGCTCGGTGCCATCCGGGCCAGCCCGCGTGCTCTGCGGGGGACACCTAGGATGACGGCTAAAACATCTACATCACGCAGTGTAAACACAGCCCGGGAACGTCTGACTACGCGGCCCGGCTGCAGACCCCTTCCCGAGGGGCTGCCGGGGAGACACTGACCATGGGGATGGAGCGGGACACGGGGGTGGGTGGGGAAGGGGAGTTGAAGTCCGTGAAAAAAAAGGCAGTGCTGGACATCCCCTCCGATGGGCACGCTGATGGGATTCCTGCCGGGCTGCTGTGCCCCGCAGGCTGGGCTCCCCGAGCAGCGCTGTGGTCCGGACTGGTCCCAACATCCCAAAACACGAGGGGGGAGAACTGAAAAACCTCACTTTGAGAAGTACCACGTGGAACAAGACCCTCACCCGCTGCACCGGGGGTCTGGCGGGCCCTGCTCAGCGGCAGCCAAGCCCCAGAGCACAACTACAAGCCATGGTTCCTGACTCCAGTAGTGGGAAGCAGCTTGCGCAGCGCGGCGGGGTCGGGAAGGGACGCTACTCTAACCAGGACTGTTAACACGGTTGGCCCAAAGCGACACTGTAAGCAGAGCTCAGCTGCTCGGCAGAGCCACGACTCGAACACACATTGCTGACTACTGGCTCTGGAGGGGCAATGTGGGTCGGCCACGGGGACCCCGGGCCCCTGCCCTCCCACGTGGAGACCCAGGAGGGTGCGGGGAGGCAGCCCCATGGCCCCGCACGTCACCCAGGCACTGCCCGGGGTTGGCATCTCTTCGCGACACCCTTTTGCTTGCTGTGGAGCAAGTCACCGGCATCTCCAGGCAGTTTGGAAATGGGACTGCAGGGTGGGGGGGGAGCAGGGCTCAGGCTGTGCATCCTCCCAGGAGCTGTGGGCAGACGGTTCCCCCCACCCCAGGCTGCCCCCTTGCCGGAGCGAGGCGAGGGTCCAGGTCCGAGCACCTGGCTGTGGAGGCAGAGCCCTGCCCCATGGCACATCCCAACCCCGCGGGACCCAGCTCCTCTGAGGCGAGATGCTCCCCCAAGCTGGGGAGAAGCACCCAGAGGCTGCTCAGTGGATGACCCATCTACCCCCAGCTCCACCACTTGGCACTCGTCACACCAGGGGGACCCTGCCCGGGACCCCCAGGTCCTGGCACCGTGCCCCAAGGGACCTGCAGGGCCTCAGGGAGGGGGAGACCTGGCTCCCACCGGCCCTGGGTACCCTCGCTCTGCCTGCCTGGGCAGACCCCACCCTGGGCTCCAACCCCCTCTCTCTGCCCTTGGCAGTGGGCCCCAGGGGGCTGCCTCTCCCTCCTCTCCCAAAAAGCAAAGGCGCCAGGCAGAGCTTTCCGGGGATCAAGGTGGGCATGTGGCGGCTGCTGCTGCGAGGGGACGAGCCTGGAGGAGCCGCCAGCGTTGGCCATGGGGCACGAGGGCAGAGTGCGGCAAGGCCTGGCCCCAAGGAGCGGTTGCGGGGAGCCGGGGTCCCCAGGGAGGCCGGGGTTTGGGCGAGGGCTCCGACCCATCCTGCTGCCTCCAGGCGGGCAGGACTCAGGACAGGAGGTGATAGAGCAAGGAGGGGAGAGCCCAGGCGGGGTCCCCCCTTGGGGCAGTCAACAGAGCCCCCTCCTCACCCAGCTCTGGGGTTGCCCCACACCCGTCCCTGCCGTGTCCCCATGCCCGGAGCGGCCAGTCCATGTCCCCGGGCGCTGCCTCTCACCTCCGTCTTCCTTCCGACGCAGCCGGGGCTGGGGGCCTTCGCCGCCTCTGCTCTCCCGCCGCGGGTGCCGCCAGGGTGCCCAGGACCCTCCTGCCTGTGCACGGGTGCTGCTGGGGGCTTCACATGTTGGACGGGAGTTTGGGCTTCCCCGTTTCCACCTCGGGGCTGAAGGCCACGGAGCCCTTGCGGGAGGGACCTGCTGCCTGCCTGGACGCGGAGACCGGGGACTGCGGGGTGGACGCTCCCGCCACGGGGCGGCTGGGTTGAGCCAGCGATCCTGAAGGCATCTGCTGCGGGTGTGCTGGCTGGCCTGGGATCCCCGGACATGGCTTGGCGAGGAGTCCGGCTACCGAGGGAGAGGATCTGCGGGCCCGGTTTCCTGCCCTGCTGCAAAGAGCTCCCGTCGGCTTGCTGGGCCACTTTATTGGGAAGGGAGGGCTGGGAGGCGGAAAGGAGCCGGACATCCTGGGTGAGCCGCCCCACAGGCAGGCCCTGGATGCTCCTGTGCTTCACCAGCTGCTGGGGCTGCATCAGAAGAGAGATGTGGGAGCCGGTGGCTCGGGACAGGCTGTAGTGGAGCGTTCTCCCCGCCGGCAGCGCCTGCTCCGAGCTGGGGGATGGAGCCCCCGCCGCCTGCTGCAGCAGCGAGGTGGAGACCGAGGCACCCCGGGACTTGGAGAGCTGGGGCTGGGAGCCGGCTGGGGGCTGCTTGGCCGCCACCGCCGGCAGCTCCCCCTTCTGCGCCGCACGCGGCAGGGGCTGCACCCCGTGGCTTGGTCTCTGGGCCCCGCTCTCCAGGGGTGCCTGGGACTGGACCATGGGGGAGGAAGGCGAACCGGCGGCGGGCGTCTGGAGGTGGGACTGCACCCCTGGGGACGGGAGGGCCGGGAGCCCCCCAGGCTGGGCTGGGACCTGCGCACCTGCTTGGTGAGCAGGGTGGCCTCGGGTGAGAGCGGGCTGGAGATGGAGGAGGGCGGCAGGAAGATGTGAGCCTGCAGGCTGTGCTGGTGAGTCAAGGCAATGGCCACGTTGGTGGTGGCGGCGGCTGTCTGCAGGGGCGCATGCACCAGTGGCTCCCAGATCACCGGCTTGCCGCTCAGCTCCCGGCCCATCGCCATCTGCTGCAGGTCCTGGATGTTGTGGGCCATGTCCTGGTCGTGCTTCATGATCTGCTGGATCATTTCGTTGTTCATGGGCCCTGCACTGTGCTCGGCTCGCTTGCGGAGCAAGATGGAGTTCTTCTTCCCTGGGTGGGAGGCAGCAGTGTCACCGACCCTGGGAGCGCTGGCGCTCGGGGACACTGTGGAGGGCAGGGTGGCAGTGGGGAAGGAACGGTAAAACCTCACTGGAGTGTGCCGAAGGGAAACAAGACCCTGGGGAGGGTCTGGGCTGGGGCAGAGGGAGAAGCAAGGACAAAACAGGGGAATCCTGGCTCCAAAGGCTCCAGGTTGGGGTCTGTGGTTCCCGCTTGTCCTCCACAGATGAGGGGGGCAAGGATAAGAAGTTGGCCAAAGCCAGACAGTGCAAATATGGGAGGTGGGTGGGTGTGACAGCCCCCCTGGGAAGCCTGTCCTAAGGCATTGCCCTTATCTTGTCTGGGAGGAGAGAGGGATCCAGGAGACAGGCTCCATCCCTGTACTCATCCTCATTGCTGGGGACCCGTGGGGCTGGGGTGCCATGATCCATGGGGTCCATGATGCCATCACCCATGGGGCTGGGGTGCCGTGGCCCCTGGGAGCAGGCACAGAGGTGGCCGTGCTGGGCCCAGGGCTGTCCCTCACCTATGCGGTCCAGCCGGTCCATGGCCACCGTCTCAAAGGCCCTGCGCATCATGGGGTACTCCTCCAGCACCTCATTGAAATTATCCACCGACAAGGAGTAGAGGCGGCAGTAGGTGTCAGCTCGCACGCTGGCAGTCCGCCTGCCCCGCGTCAGCAGGCAGATTTCTACAGGGAGACAGGTTTGGGTGTCAGGATGACGCAGCCATCGGTCCCCTTCCCAACAACCTCCCCAGAGCCAGAGGTGGGGACATGACTGCCGGGTATTCCCACATCCTGCACAGGAACACAGCATGATTCAGGAGGAGAGACAGACCCGGGAGCTGGGGCAGCCTGGGCCAGACACAGCTTCTTCCTCCCTCCCCAGACCATGGAGACATCCCTGGGTACAGCCGCTGTGGTCGCCTAGCCTCTTTCTCTCCCAAACCCATGCTTGTAGCCTATAAACTGGCTGAGGTGCTCTGCTCTAAACCACCCTTCTCTGCGGCCAGAGGTGGGATGAGTGGATGCCCCCTCTGCCCAAGCCAGCCAGAATTCAGGGCCAGTCCCTCTGATTCAATCTGCTGGGCAAGGTCCCCCATAAGAACAAGGGTGGTGGTCTTCCGAGCCCCAGAGCCCAGTGTGAGGTGGATGCCCAAGCCTTTGGCACCAGGCAAGAGGGGGTGGGAAGAGGGTGAATCAGGCAGAAACATCAGGGATGCCCCAGTTCCTGCCCCCCTGCAGCTCGCTCTCCCTCTGCTCTCCAGGTCCCCCAGGCCAGCCTCACCCCCAAAGTAGGAGCCATCAGACAGCTTTGTCTCCTTGTTGCCCTTGGTGAGGATGCTGACCACCCCGTGCTGGATGAAGTACATCTTTTTGCCCACGGTGCCCTCACGGATGATGAAGTCCCCAGGCTGGAAGACCTCAAAGCGCAGCTTGGTCAACATGGCTGTCACAAAGTTGGGGTCCGCATTGGCAAAGAGGGGCATGTTGGCCACCAGGTTGCGGCAGTTGAAGTTGATGATCTCCTGTAGGGTGAGGAGCAGGTCAGCAGTGACATTGCCAAGCCTGATCCCAGCAAGCACCAGTCCCTCTCCCCCAGGTCACCAGCACTGGGGTGCTTGCCCGTACCTCTTTGAGAGGCTCACTGAGCTCCCCCAGGATGTTCTCCTCATCGAACATCTTGCCCTGGTAGCGGTGCTCGTAGTACTCGTGGATCCGCTGGCGCGTGTCCCCCGGCAGCTTGTGGAATGACATGTACTGCTCCACTTGCTTGTACTGTGGGGACACACAGGGCTGGGCTGAAAAAAGCTGCACCGTGCCAGAGGCCGGAGGCGCTGCCGGCCAACGCTTTCCCTCTTCTTGGCAGTGAGAAGCAGATGCTGCCAGCGCTGGGATGCAGCCACCCCTGCTCCAGGGACCTGTCCCAAAGGCCACCTCTGGGGCAGAGGACAGGACACCCACGCACTCAGGGTGCAGAAGGTCCCAGGGCAGAAGCAAGGGTGGGGGCCTCACTATGCTAGGGTGAACCCCAGCATCATGAATGGGGTGTCTCTACCCACATGGGCAGCCTGACCCCAGCCCCACACCCCCCGGGGTGAATTGCAAGGGCAGAGATCAGGGCAGGAACCTGCAGGCCAGCCCCCACCGAGCAGTATTTGGAGCTGGACCCACTCATGCCAGAGCGTCTTCCCCCAGTACCCAAGCACTCACTACCCCACCCCGCTGACCTTCTCCTGGTACTGGCGCCGGGACGAGTCCAGTGACTGGATGAGGGCGGTGGCGTGGCCGATGAACATGGCGTAGCAGGTGGCCCCCACGATCATGCTCAGCATCGTGAGCCAGACGTCAGTCATACCTTCGGGCGCCTGCTGGCCGTAGCCGATGCAGAGCATGTGGCTCATGGCCTTGAACAGGGCGTGCGAGTACTGCTTCCCCCAGGAGTCATTCTGCAGATGAGGGAACAACGGCGCTGGGGGGTCTGTTGGGAGGACCTGCTGGGCTGAACCCTCCGGTCCCCCCTCCCCAGAGCCAGGGAGTCCAGAGCCCCAGCGAGAAAAAGGTTTCTGATGAGTCCAAGCCCAAAGGGCAGAGTTTTGCTCTGGGAGGAGGCACTGGGGACTGTGCAAAGCCCCGAGCCTGCACCAGCCCCTGCCTGGGGAGGAGGCAGGAGCTCCACTGCCCTGTTCCCTCCTGGCAGAACATGAGGGATCCCCCTGGCTTCTCCAACTCCAGCAGCAGCCAAGGCGGGCTGAGATGAGACGGTGATGCAGAGATTCCCTCCATCCCATCTCACTGCAGGGACCGTGACCAGAGAAACTGCATCACATGGATCCAGGCAGCTCCAGCCTTCAAGTACGAGATGTGCAACCAAGTCCTCTCCTCCCACCCTCCCTGGCAGATGCACGGCCGGTATCACCCCTTCCCTGGGCACTCACCACCATGCGGTTGATGGAGACCCAGCAGTCCTCGGGGAAGTCTTGCAGCATGGGCACCAGGAACTGGAGGCAGCCGTCCCAGTGACACAGCAGCAGCATCATGCCAATGAGGTTGAAGATCCTCACCACGGCACTGGCCAGGTCGTACGTCATATGGAAGATCTGGGGAAGAGGCAGGAGTGGAGCTACAGAGAAACTCTTTTCCCAGAACAGCCTTCTGAACCCGTGCCCTCCAGCCAGCCATACCCCACGGCTGGGATCCCTGACCCGACCCGAGACCCTGAGCAGTGGCCTCAGCTCCCCAAGCAGTTCTCACCTCCTCCCACTGGTGGATGTAGCGGATGAGGCGGGAGAGGCGCAGCAGGCGCAGAAGGCTGAGGATCTTGGTGAAGCGGACGATGCGCAAGGCCCGGGCTGTCTTGTAGACTTCAGAATCCATCTGGGTCTCCAGGTCAACGATGAGGAAGATGTAATCAACTGGGATGGAGGAGATGAAGTCGACCAGGAACCAGCTCTTCAAGTACTTCATTTTGATGGTGTGAGGGTCAAGGATGATCTCTGTGTTGTCCTCCACCACAATGCCTGTCCGGAAGTTCAGGACCAGGTCAGCCAGGAAGAAAGTGTCCGAAAGCACGTTGAAAACGATCCAGGGAGGGGTGTTCTCATCCTTGAAGAAGGTGATCCCCACAGGCAGGATGATCAAATTCCCCACCATCAGGAGCAGCATGATGAGGTCCCAGTAAAACCTGCAGGGAGGGAGCGCAGGAGATGGAGCGGGGCAGGGAGAAGTGGGGAGAGGCAGGACACAAGCAATTAGAAAACAAGCCCAGGATCAAAGTTAGAGTCCGAACACAATGCGGAGAGCCAGGCGCTCTCACACGCGCCTGCCCACACACATGACTAAGGCCCTTCTGCTCAGCTGGGACACATGCAAGTTGGTGTGCGGGGAGAGGAGCAATTCTGCACCGGCTCTTGAGGCAGAGCAGGGCCAAGGGTCTGGAGGAGCAAACACCACCCCGTGCGTGTAGGATGAGAGGGCTGCAGCTCAAGGAGCTTGGCTGGCTGTCCTCCCTTCTCCTTGTAGCATGGCAGTGCACGCATGCGTATGCCCCCACCCCAAACTTGACATCTGCCCTGGGGAAAACTCAGGGAGGACGTGGGCTTTGCTCCCTGGAGCTCCCTGTCATCTGCCGGCTCCCTGCCAACACCCAGGCTGGCTTAGAAGGAATTAGAATAAGCTTTTCTGGTTATGCAAACTGAGTGCCGAGCTCCTGGGGCAGCCGAGGGACTCGGGGGCCAGGGAGGCAGTCGGGATTCCAGCATGGGCGAGCCAGGCAGCAGCCAAGCAAGGAAAGACAAGAGCCAGCACCACGGGGAAGGCGGGAGGAACACGTCTGGCCCCAAAGGGGCTGCTCACAAGCACCGGGCAGGAGCTACACAGCCCAGGGCCTGCAGGACACCTTAATCCACCTCCTTTTTCAGAGAGTGGACAAGCTTAGAGGCTTCATAAGAAAAGCCAAGAGACACTGGGCAGCAGTTGATCAGCGTTTGGGTACGCCATGAAATTCAGCTTCCCCATTCACATGCAAATGGGGCTGGGATGTTTCCAATCTTCACACAAACACACGTAAAGCTTGCAACAGCTCCTGCAATGGCTCCTGCAAGGGCCCGGGGAATGCCCAGGCTCCGTACTCAAAGTCTTTATGGGCACCTGGAAATGCAAATGCAGCTCCTGCCTTCGGGTGCCCCCGTTAGCCCCAGCCCTGGTTGTGGGTATAGACCCAAATCTCCAAAGGGGACCTCAGGGCAACTCAGCGCCTGGTGGATCCAAACTGGCTTTTGCTCGTGACAAGAAGCCCGCGGGTGTTTCATACCCTGTGTTCCCTGTGGGGCACAGGCACTGGGCTTTCTGCAGGCAGTGGGGAAGAGGAGGGAGGAGAAGTCCTGGCACTACGCAAGGCTCCTTCGGCAAGAGAGCACCAGAGCCTGGCAGAGAGCAGGGAGCTGCTCCCCCGGGGCAAGGAGCCTCGCACAAATTAACACCTCCTTGCCCACGGCCAAGGTTTGCTGGGGCAGGCGAGGAGATGCCAGCTGAGGCAGAAGGGGCCTGACCTGGCCGAGCAATCGCCTCCCGCAGCCCCCCACTGCGCCTGGAGAAACGCTGCGCGCCGAGCGGGGAAACTGCCTGCCCCCCGCGCCTGCCTGAACCCGCCGGGAGCTCTTGATTCAGATTTAGGCTTAAGCTCTTTAGGGCAGGCCCTGTCCTTTACTCTGTGTCAGGCCAAGCGCGCCGGGGCCCTGATCTCAGTGGCCTTTATGTATCCCTATAATGTGATAAACACCGGCGTAATCCTGCCGGCTGTCCACCTGCCAGCTCGCTTCATGTCACCTTCAGCGCAGGGCTGCGCAAGCCGCTCCTGCCGAGCTCACGCTCACAAACTTTGGGACGGCTTCCCTGGGAAAAAGGGGCTCCAAGGGCTTGCGGCCCTCGGTGGCATGCTGGAGCAGCATGGAGGAGCTGGCACACATGGGAGGCTGGGCCCAGCGGCGAGGGGAGCTGGCTACAGGTGCCGGGGACCCGCAGCGAGTGCCAGCCCCGCTCCAGGGTGCCTCACCAGGGCAGGGACATCGGCCGTGTCACAGCTTTGCTGCGGGAGATGACTGCCTGGAAGCTTCATCCCCCGTAGAGAAAGCCCACCCTATATGACTCAACATCCCCGTGACACCCAGTTCCTCCCACATCATCCGTCCCCGAGCTCTCCCTGTGATCCCAGTGACACCGTGAGCCAGGCCTGGGCCGGGCAAGGGCTGCGGGCAGCTTGTGGGGCCCCCGTATCCCTGTGGGGACGGCGCGGCTCCTCACCAGATGCAGAAATTAAAAACAGCGTCGAGAAGGAGGGGGGCAAAGCTTTGAGAGCAGGCAAAGACAGGCAAGCCCCGGCCTCCTCCTTCGCATGACCTGAGCTGGCTCTGCGGAGACCCCCGGCCCAGTGGGAGCCCCGGGGGTGCGGGGGCCCGGGGAGGGGCTGGGGCAGAAGAAAGTTGGGCTGCGGCGGGGCCGGGCGCGGGGTGACCCGAGGACGGGGAAGGGGCTGGGGCAGCACGGCCCCGGGCAGCGGCGAGGGCCGGCTCCGCCGGGAAGCCGCGTCCCGAGGGCCCGGTGCGGGGCCCCGGCGCCCGTCACTTGTTGCCCCGGAGGCGGCTGGCGGCGGGGCCAGGCCGGGCGGCGGAGCCGCGCTCAGCACCACGGACAGCGGCGCCGCGCGGGGCCGGGCCGGGGCGGTGGCACCGGAGCCGAGGCGGCGGCACCGGGGCCGGGGCGGGCGCGGGGCCCGGGGCCCGGGTCCCACCTGAAGTCGCTGTAGGGGTGGATGATCCAGGCGCCGGCCGACTTCACCCGCTGCCGCTCGATCTCCACGGCCCGGTGGCTGCCGAACATGCGCAGCGAGAACTTGTTCACGGCGGGCTGCAGCATGGCCCCGAGCTGCCGCTGCACGAACGTGCCCGCCGCCGCCTCGCCCTCCGCCACGATCTGCTCCGCCGCCGCCGGCGAGGCCGGGGCCGCGCCCGCCGCCCCCGCGGGTGCGCCCGCCGCCTCCCCGTCCAGCACCGGCGGCTTCTCCCGCGGCTCGGGGCTCCGGCCCGGCGCCGCGTCCATGCCGCCGCCGCCGCCGCCGCCGCGCCTCACGTTTCCTTCAAACGCCCTTGCCCGGGCGCCCTGCCCGCCGCCCCGCCGCACATGCCCGGCCCCGGCGGGCGCTCGCTCGCCGCCCCCGGCCGCTCGGTCACCGGCCGCGCTCGCTCGCCGGCACCCGCTGCTCCGCCGGCGCCCGCCTGTTGCGCACGCCCTGGCGCGGGCGCGGCGGCCGGGCCCCGCCGCCAGCGGGGAGGCGCCGGCGGCACCGGAGCGGCGGCGCGGCAACCAGCGAGGCCCGGGCGGCGGCGGCGGCGGCGGCGGCGGCGGCGCGGGACCCCGCGGCGGGAGGGGAGGGGCGGGGCGGGGCGGGGCGGGCGGGGCTCCCGGGGCAACAGCCGGCGCCGCGCCCCGCCCCTCGGCCCCGCCCCGGCCCCGCCCCTTGGCCCCGCCCCGCCGCCGTGTGACGCACCGCGTGCGTGCGTGCTTGCGTGGTGCGTGCGCGGCGCCGCGGCGAGCTGCGCGCGGCCTGGCGGGGACCCGGATCGGCGGCGCGGCGGGGCGCGGCGGCAGCGAGCGGCGGAGCCCGGAGCAGCTGGAGCGGGGCCCGGGATTCCCGGGGGCCCACGGCCGCCATCACGGATTTCCTGTGGGACAAGCGCACCGGGCTGGCTGCGTGGAGGGTGCGGGGCGGGGCGCGGCGGGGGGGGGCGGGGGTCGGCCGCGGCCTCCGCCGTGGCGGGGGCGGCGGCGGCCCAGGGCCGTGCGGGGCAGGCCCGGACCGGCGGCTCCTCGCGGGGCCGCGGCCGCAGCCCGGCGGCCTGGGCGTTTCGGGGGGGGGCGCTGGCGGGGCCGGCCGGACCGGATGGCCTGGGCAGGCCGTGGCTGGGCCCTGGGGCAGCGGGGCGGGAGGTTCCCCACCCACCGCCCCCTTCCCGCGGCCCCGGTCTCTCCCGGTGCCCGGGACCCATCCCTCCCTTCGCTTTTGGCCGGGCCCCGGCGCTTCCGCTTTTGGCGCCCGGCGCGGCCCCGCGCCCGGTGCAGGCCCCGCCCGGCGGCAGCGGAGCAGGGCAGCGAGCGCGGCCGCCATCACCGTCCCCAAACCGGTTCCCGACCGGCTGCGGAACGCCCCGGTGCGGGCTTCGCCTGCTCGTAACGAGGTGGCGGGGCTGCCAGCGTCGCCTTCATGCGCTGCCGTTAACGAGGGGCTGGGAGCCCTGCGAGGCCCGGCTGCGGAGCCGCCGAACCGGGGCGGGGGGGGGAACCCTGAGCGGCCCCGCAGAGCCCGGCCTTGCTCCGGTGGGTGAAGGGTGCTCGGGTGTCAGGAGCTGGTGCCCCCGGGCCACCGCATCACGGGGAGGGGGTGTGGGGGGGTGTTGCCTTTTGGTAGCCCTACCTGTAACGCCAGCGTAGGGGAGGGCGCGGGATGGCCGCTGGGTGTGAGTGAACCTTTGCGGGGGGGGGAATCACCGGTGGGAGGCCTGCAGGCAAAGGGAGCTCCAGCCTGTGGAGACGAGGCAGGTTGAGGCGCTTGATGCTTCAGAACCAAATATGTGCGGGGAACGCCTTAGAGTTGCGTGGTGAGGTCTGGCGATGGGAGCGGGATCCTCCGAACGAGCGCGTCCGGGTTGGGACCCGGCGTGCCATCTTACCGAGGAATTTTCTCCTTCACTCTTGCCTCTCACGTCCCACCAGACAGGGAGAGGTGAGCGCTCCTTCCCTCTGAGGTAGGGTCTACAAGGCTTCGTTAACGCCTCTGCGTGTGGAAAGGGTGGTTTTGCTCCCTGGACGCTGCAGGGCCCTCCCCGCTTGCGGTGGGAAGCGTAGCTGTTGCTTGCTTGGCAGCAAGCCAGAGACACCTCTCCAGGAGCTGCCCACTTAGGTGTCTCCAGTATGGGCGTGCAAGGACTTTGGGCCAAGCACCGGTGATATCCCGAGCTTCATTTCACCTTCCTTCGGATTTCCTTGGTGGTGCTTCTCTCCTTCCTGGGGAGTGCATTTGTGTAAAGAGAGAAGGTGGAAGCCCTGAAGGTGTAAATGCTGCTCCCGGAGCTGTGGCCAGCAGAGATGGGCACAAAGAGGGGAAAGTAACCTGGAAAACAGAACCGCAGCAAGTGCAGCCCATGTGGGTGGTCGCATCCTCTCTCCTACGGGGTTCTGTGATCTCTCGGAAGTTCATCCCCTCCCTCCCAAGTCCTCTCTGCCCACTTGGACATGCTGCTGATTGCCTCCCCCCTCCTTGCTCTAGCAGCTCCTCAGCCACCCGTGATCTGCGCTGGTTTCTCTCCCTGCTAATTGCCACACAAAGTCATCACCGTCTGTTGTCCCTGTAGATGCCTCACTCTAGAAGGTACCGCTCGTCGGAGCGCAGCAGCCGAGGCAGCTATCATGAGCGCTACAGAAGTCGCAAACACAAGAGACGGCGGACACGGTCGCGATCGAGCAGCAGCGAGCGTGACCGTCGGCACCGTCGGGAAGACAGTTACCATGTTCGATCCAGGAGGTGAGTCTGCAAAGACGAGGCGGGACCTCAAACCCTGCGGTGGTTCTCTGCTTCGGCCGGAGGCAGCTGTGGTCAGCCCAGCTTCTGGGTGGCCTGGGCCCTGTTCTCTCCTGTGCTCCGAGTTGTAACTTCCCGGGTGGTGTCCGTAATCGAATCCCCTCGGCTTGCTCCCCCTCCCTAGCTACGATGACCACTCAGCAGACAGGAGGGCCTACGACCGGCGTTACTGTGACAGCTACCGGCGGAACGATTACAGCCGTGAGCGAGGGGAAGCCTACTATGAACCCGAGTACCGTCATTCCTACGAGTACCGACGCTCCCGGGACCGCGAGGGCAGCTACCGGAGCTGCAAAAGCAGCCGGCGTAAGCACAGGCGGAGGCGGCGCCGCAGCCGGTCCTTTAGTCGCTCCTCATCGGTGAGTATCCTGCTGTGCTGGGCCTCCCCTGTAACCTTTCTCTCCCAGGTGGCGAGCTGGGTAAGTAGAAAACTTCACTTTCTAACGCTCTCTCGGACTCAGCTTGAGAAATGCGTAGAAAGCCTTTGATGCAGATGGCAGCTCCTGTCCACCATCCTGATGCGCCTCGGCAGCGGCTGCCCTGTGCCACCGGGCACAGGCAGCTCAGACCCTCTCTTAGTGTTGCCCGCTCAGAGGTGGGAGGAGGACAGGCGTGCCTTGCGAGGCTGGCATGTCCCCCGGGGTGGTGCTGCAGTCCTCAGCTCCTTTATCCCTGCAGAGCGCTGCTTTTGTTCGGTGCTGCTCATTAAGAGCTGTCTGGGAACCGCAGCCAAGCAGTCTTTTGTGTGAGGTTTGTACAGCAAGCGTTCAGCTGATCTCGGTCCCAGAGAGCTCAGTCTGCCTGCGACAGGCGGCTTGGTCCCCGTGGTCTGTGGTCCAGGCCTGTGTTCTGTGGCAGGAAGCCCCCCCCCGCCCCGCCTCTGAGGGTTGGGTCCTGTGTCAGAGCGGGATCCTTCTGGGTGGGCCCAGCTGACGTGGGATGTCGTGCGAGGGGCTTTGCGAAGGAGTAGAGCTTCCGGACCGGTCAATTCAGGTGGAGGCAGCAACCATCACAGGCTCTTCCCAGCAGGGTCCCTGCCTTTCTCTTCTTGTCTGTTCTGCTGTTCACCTTCCACTTCTGTTAGACCCCAGACACGTTCTCTGCTCTGTGTGTGGAGCTCTCAGTGTTGTCTGGTCTGTTCTGGCTGTATGTCCAGGGATGGGATTGTGGGCTGGATTCGGGTCCCAAGTCTGCTGGCTGGTTGCTCCCAGGTGTGGGGATACTTAGCTGAAGAATTGAAGGCAGGAATTTTCTCTTCTCTGGCATAAACCTCTTTATCTGCCTCATCCCAGGCTGTCCCTATTCCCTGATGGGCCTCTGCTTCTCTCCTGGAAGTTAGTCCTTCCAGGATCAGCCTCTTTGGGGGAGGGTCTAGGAAGAACTGTCATGTCTTCCCCCAGGCAGTCACTCATAAATTCTCTCTGATTTTGGATGGATCATTGTACCGAGAGTTGCTTCTGAAATCTCTGAATTCATCTTGTTCTGAGTGTTGGGGCTGGGGGAAGCGATGTGGGTGGTTGTTGGAATGGGATGGGGAGCGCCTGTGTGGGGCAGCCTGGCCCTTTGCTTATGCAGGACTTCCCAGCGCCTGCCTTCTGCTGCCTTTCCTCAGTGGCTGCCGTGGGGCTGCCGTGAGCCTCTCCCCGCGGCCCCTGAGCGCCCGGCTGCAGAGTTGTGCTTCGGTGTGCTCTCTTGGTGTTATCCACGACCCAAAGGCCAGTGCCGTTCCTCTCCGAGCCCCCCTAGGAGCGAGAGGAGCTGGCCCCTTCCACTGCCCCTCCGCTAGCCCTTGTTCTGACCGTCTCTGCTCTCACACTGGTTCGGGTGGGGCTGTTTGTAGGTTCTTTTTTTTCTTTTTTTTTCTTTTTTTTCTTTTTTTTGCTACAACGAAAAGCAAACTGTTTTTTTCTTTTCTGAGCTAGTGTGTTGTATCTTGACATGTTCCCTTGCAATATCCCTATCGTTATATATTCCTCTGTGCCGTATGAATTGGCTGGGAATCTCCTCCTGCAACCCCTCCTCAAACAACCATGTGAATTTCCAAACCAACCAATGCGTGACGCTGGCTGCTGCGCTGGTTTGAAAATCTGATTGGTGAATGATGAATTCCCTGTCTGCCTGGGCCAGCAGCGGAGTCGACAGAGCAGCAGAAGGGCCAAGAGTGTGGAGGACGACGACGAGGGGCATCTGATCTATCGCGTCGGCGACTGGCTACAAGAAAGATGTACAGCCAAATCGTAACATAATTTAGCTCTCTAGTTAAGCTCCCATCGCAGTCGCAGATCTGTCTTATCTTTCTGTTTCATTTTATTTTCATTGTTTATTAAAGAGAAACCCTCTCCTTTTCCTTCCCCTTTTGTTAAAGCTACGTTTATATTTTGTATTGTTACTGAAGTGCCAGGGAATTAGGGCAGTTGCCTTGTGCAGCCGGTGTCAGCCTTCCGCTGCTCCGGTCTCTCAAGCTGTGTGCAGGTTAGGTGTTGCAATGCATTCTCCTCTGCCTTGTGTATGCGCTGCATCCAGGTCCTGCTCACTCCCTCATCTGCCTTCCTCTCTTTCTCTCCCTCCCAGATGAGATTATTAGCACCTTAGGGGAAGGCACGTTCGGCAGAGTGGTGCAGTGCATTGATCACCGGAGGTACGTCTGCTCCTGGGACAAGGAGGGAATGGTGGTAAGGGGAAAAAGAGAGACCACAGCTGGCGACGGAGCCCTCTGTGCTTAACATGGGAACCTGGGGGTGAAAAGGAGTCACTTTGTTTCCCATATTCTTCTGCTGATCTGAGCATTTGCCCTCTTGCGTTGCCCATGTGTTGGAGAGGGGTTGGGGGGAGCCTCAGGGCTGTTTGTAGGGAGGGAGAAGACATGGCTTTGGCAGACACCCCTTAATAAGGGCCACCTTTGGCAGACACCCCTTAATAAGGGCCACCTTCTGGCTTGAGCAAGGGTGGTGGAAGGCTGTGCTGCGCTGCTCGCAGGACGAGGCTGGATCAGGAAGCCCTTTTCACAGGGCACAGGCGCTCTGACCCAGCTCAGGGGTGATCTTGCGCTTTCTTCCTGTTTCTCCCCAGGGGTGGTGCACGTGTTGCTCTCAAAATCATTAAAAATGTAGAGAAATACAAAGAGGCTGCTCGACTGGAAATAAATGTGCTGGAGAAAATCAACGAGAAGGATCCCGAGAACACAAAGTGAGTGTGCTCTTGGTTTTAAAATGGAAGGGCAAGCATTGCCTTAGCACAGTTGCAGGGATGGGATGAGAGAGGTACTTGATGTTGTGTGACTGAACTTGTCTGTAGCTGGATTTTGGAGGCGTACGGGTTTGCTGTGGGATACAGACTGAGCAAGGAAAGGAGGAGCCTGGCATGGGGATGACATCACTGCGCAGCACGTGCAGATCTGTCCTGAATCAGAATTTTTTTTCTCTCTCAGTCTTTGTGTCAGGATGTTTGACTGGTTTGACTACCACGGCCACATGTGCATCTCCTTCGAGCTGCTGGGGCTCAGCACCTTTGATTTCCTGAAGGACAACAACTATCTGCCTTACCCCATCCACCAAGTACGGCACATGGCCTACCAGGTGTGCCAGGCCGTGAAATGTAAGTGTTCACTGCTCTTCCCTCCACTGGTCCTTGGGAAGCTCCCAAGGTCTGTGCCAGTTCTGCAACTGGTGGCCCAAAGCAGTGAGTTTTTGCTGCGGTGCTGCTGTGCCAGTTCTGAGACTGAGCGTTCCTGCCCCTCCAGCAGTGAATGCGTGCTTGGAATGAATCCTTTTTCTTTTCCTGATTGTAATGTTATTCAGTGCATGTGGGCTGGCGGTAGCTCAGGGCACTTCAGCATCCACCCCCACGTTCTGGTGATCGATACGATAAATCTTTGTGCTTCTGCCAAAGCATCTTGGCAGGCCTGGACCAGCCTGACTGTCCACACCCAGTTCTAAATGTGGGCTAAACTGGTGCCAGTATGAGCAAACTGAATGAATGATGTTCGCTCTTTGGGTGGGTGCAGCCTCATTTGGCTTCTGTTCCATCACCCGACTCTGTTTGCTTCCTCAGTTCTGCATGACAATAAACTCACTCACACTGACCTCAAGCCGGAGAACATCCTCTTTGTGAATTCGGACTATGAACTCTCCTATAACCTGGAAAAGGTAACGGTGCT
Organism: Gorsachius magnificus; assembly: GCA_034008185.1. Classification (NCBI taxonomy): domain Eukaryota; kingdom Metazoa; phylum Chordata; class Aves; order Pelecaniformes; family Ardeidae; genus Gorsachius; species Gorsachius magnificus. The sequence goes on along the minus strand of CM067103.1, from coordinate 2,906,059 downwards.
GCCTTGTGTCAGAGGTCTTCTCTTGGGTTCTTGGTGTCCCTGACCTTACCAGCAGGTGGGAGGGGTTGGAACATTTGCCCCGGGAGACACAGGGCTGACAAACAACATTCATGCATGTGTTCAGGGCCTGTATTCTGCATGAGCAGCCTGTGTAGTCTATAAGTAAGCAATAGGGAGCACAGGTGTACCTGCGTGATGGTGTGGGGGCTGTGCCAGCACGAAGTATGCTCCCAAGCCGTCCCCTCACGTGGTGCCCTGGGGCGAAGCCTCAGCTGTGTAAGGAAAGGGCTGAGCTTGCATTTCGAAACTCCTGAGTAACCGGTCCCATTCTCCCCTGTGAAGAAGCGGGATGAGCGGAGTGTGAAGAGCACAGCCATCAGAGTGGTGGACTTCGGCAGCGCCACGTTTGATCACGAGCATCACAGCACGATTGTCTCGACCAGGCATTACCGGGCCCCGGAAGTCATATTGGGTAGGTACTGCCTGGTCTTTGCAGAGACGGGTGCTTGCCTCAGGGGCACTGGGTGCTGCCTGATGGATTAAGGAGCATTTTGCCTCCCCATCATCCAGTAGCTGCCCTGGGTTTACCCTGGGAGATGAGAAGTGCTTTATTTAACATGCTCTGCACTCTATTTTCTGGGAGGGTCAATAACTTACAAGTTGGTGTTTTGGCATTGCTACCAGCTGGGCAGTATATTGCCACCAGCATGTCAGGAGCCTGGCTGCAATGGGAATTGTTTTTCCAAGTTGTTTGTTTTTAAGAGGGTGAGGGATTTGGAATCTTAGGCCGTAACTGGATCTTTTAAATAAAAAACATTGTTTTTTAGAGCTTGGCTGGAGCCAGCCCTGTGATGTGTGGAGCATTGGCTGCATCATCTTTGAGTATTATGTGGGTTTCACCCTGTTTCAGGTGAGAACTGTATGCTGTATGGCTACCTCACAACTGATGAAAGAGGATGCTGGCTGTTTCCCAATACAGCTAGGAGCCTCTGGGACTGATGGGGTTCCCTCCATCACTGCAGTCTTGTAGAGATGACCAAGGTGTTTGCCAGCAAGGGGTTCTGAACTGGGGAACACCCAGGGCTGGAGGTAGAACGACTGAAATCTGGTCCATGCCTTTACGTTTCTCTCTCTCAGACACATGATAACCGGGAGCATCTGGCCATGATGGAGAGGATCTTGGGGCCAATTCCTTCTCGGATGATCCGGAAGACGAGGTGAGCAAGGCCGGCTGGGCACCGTAGGCTTGCCAACTCTCTCCCGCTTCATGTATAATGGTTCTTTCTGAGGGATCAAGCTTTGAAGCTGCCTGCTGAGCCAATTATCCGTGCTGCTGCTGCAGTGCCCTGAGTGGTGTGTGCTGCCAGGGCTGGCACGTTGCTGTTGCTGCAAGATGTTTTGTGCTTGGATGTAACCTGTCCCCATCCCTTACTCTGACAGGAAACAGAAATATTTCTACCATGGCCGCCTGGACTGGGATGAGAACACCTCCGCTGGCCGCTACGTTAGGGAAAACTGCAAGCCGCTGCGGGTAAGGCGGGGTGGGCAGGAGCATCCGATTGCTTTATCCTCTTCTCATTGCAGAGTCTTGTAGTGCCTGCCCCGGTTGTGAAGATTCTCCCTGAGGGCAAGGCTGGGCCACTAAAAGGGTCAGACCAGTGTCTTCCTGAAGGAGCCTTGGCTGTCCCAGACATAAACTAGGAAGACTACATCAACCTGAGCTTAATCTGGAGTGGAGGAGGAGGGCATGGAGACCTCAGGAAGTGCCTGGGAAAGGTGGCGGGGTGGGGAAAACTCAGCAATTCCATGCTTGGTAAAGCGGCCCAGAGTTCAGGTCTAGGATGAGTGGCGGTCTGAACAAACCAGTCTTCCCCCCTGCTCAACCATTCAGCCCAGGGAATGTACTGTGATGGGACAGGGTGCAGCACCCTTGGCCCTAACCTCTTCCTTCCATCTCCCCAGCGATACCTGACCTCTGAGGCTGAGGACCACCACCGCCTTTTTGACCTCATTGAGAGCATGCTGGAGTACGAGCCCTCCAAGCGCATCACCCTGGCCGAAGCCCTCAAGCACCCCTTCTTTGACATGTTGGAGATGGAGCCGAGCACAAAAATGTGGGACTCTAGCAGAGACATCAGCCGGTGACGCCACAGGTGCCAGCCTGCCCTCAGATTCTAGCCCCCGTGGAGGCCCCTGTGATTTCTATTCAGACACTTGGTGCTTTTCTTTTTTTTTATACATGAGAAGAACTCCCTGGACACGTTTGTAAAGCTGTTAATATGTGAGATACTGTAAATAACCCATATTCTATATCGGCCTCTGAGCACCACAGGCCTGACCTCCTGCTGTTGCTGCTGCCGTTACCGTGAGGCGAGGGGGCCTATATGTCGATATTGTAAATATCTGTTCACGTGTTGCTTTGTCTCCTGTTCTCTCCTGACCTCCTCGGTGTAAATACTCCAGGACTCGCAGCTCTCTGTAGCTTATCTGTTTCCTTGTAAGTTATGAAACTGGTGGGACTGCATGGGAATTATTTTTTGGATCAATGTCATAGCCCATCCCCACACCAGAGTTTTATAAGAATTTTGTACAGTCTTTGTGAAAAATAAATATGAAGTGAATAAATCACCTGGTCTGGGTTTGCACCAGCAGCAGACCAGCAGCAGCCCCTCTTGGGGTTGTGCTCCTGCTGTGCAGGGGCTGTATGCAGAGGGGAGGAAGGGGTGGGGTGAAATGTACTTTGTGGTCCAGGAAACTTCAGTAATGAAGCCAGCTCTATCCACCCGCACTGCTCCACAAGCCTGGATGCTGGCATAGTGTCTGAGCTTGCCCTGGGTACGAGCTGCTTCTGGCCCTTGGAGGGCTGCAGCTGCACCTGAGCAGGTTCTGGTGGGGAGGGCAGGAGAACACAGGCTGGGCCCTTCATCATGCCCTGTGATCAGTGGTGAGGTGGGATACGGAAAAAACAGGGCAGGGGGTGCTTCAGAGTTACGCGTTCCCTTTAATAGGGCAACCTCTCGCTCCCTGGATGGGGTGGAGTGCTGTTGGACATGGCAATGGCTGTTGGAAAAGGGGTGTCCAGGTGCCCACGTTTGGCTGTCAAATGCACGCCCTGCTGTCTGTCTGTGCCTTTTTGGCTCTTACCAGCTCTGCGCCGAGGCTGGGGCCTTGGCTTGGGCTTTTCCCTGGAAATTGCTGGGGATATTTCAGAGCGGATGGCAGCTCTGTGCAGACGCTTTGCCAGCATCTCTGGGAGCGTCTCACTGGGGTGGCATCAGCAACAGAGCAGAGACGCGCTCGTGGTCTGTTCTGTGGGAGCTTATCGCTTTGCCATGGCACCATCTGTCTGTGACAGACTGAATCATAGAATCATTTGGTTGGAAAAGACCTTTCAAATCATCGAGTCCAACCATACCTGTCCACCCCCAAACCCTGTCCCCAAGCACCTCATCTGCCCGGCTGTTTAATCCCCCCAGGGCTGGGGACTCGACCCCTTCCCTGGGCAGCCCCTTCCAGCCCCTGACAGCCCTTTGGGGAAGGAATTGTTCCCCATGGCCAACCTAACCCTGCCCTGGCACAACTTGAGGCCCTTTCCCCTCGTCCCATCACCCCTTCCCTGGGAGCAGAGCCCGACCCCCCCGGGGCCCCCCCCCGCTCCGGGAACCCCCCCAGCTCGCCCAGCCGCTCCCCAGCAGCCTGGGGCTCCAGATCCCTCCCCAGCTCCGCTGCCCTTCTCTGGACATGCTCCAGCCCCTCCAGGTCCTTCGGGGAGGGAGGGGCCCAACCCTGACCCCAGCATTCAAGGGGTGGCCCCCCCAGTGCCCAGCACAGGGGCACGGTCCCTGCCCTGCTCCTGCTGACCACACCAGCCCTGATACAAGCCAGGATGCTGTTGGCCAGACTGTCCTGGCTCTGGCAGACTGTGATCACACAGAGGGATAAAGAAAAAGTCTGGCTTCACCTGGAGTTAGTGTGGGGGAGTCTCAGGAGGGGTGGTACTGAGTCATCTTCGTGAACTTGTCATCCAAACTTCAAGAGCTTGGGCTGGAAGCTTTCTCCTGCCTCCTGCGGTACCGCTTGGCTAGACAGCAGCCAGCCAGGTGGTGTGTGCCAGGGAAGGAGAGCAGGGGAAGACCAAGCCAGCCCCTGGGTGAGTCTGGAGGAGAATTAGATTGACCAAATAATACCTGTGGTCTGTCTCAGACTTTAAAAAAAATAACCCATGCCAGCGTCCAAAACCTGAATCCACAGCTTTTACCTTCCCAGGGGAGAGCACGGCTCGAGGTGCCAGCTGTCTGGGTTGAAGTGGCAGCTCACGGATTTGTGTGTAGCTTTGGAATTTTGTGTTCAGAGGCTAAAGAATATTTTTAGCAGAGAGGCACAGTTGTTGGTGAGCCCTGAGAGCTGGGATGGGAGCTAGAGGCAGGTAGGGGTGGATGTCCTGTGCCACTCCCAAGATGCTGAGGAATCCCTGTTTGGGAGGGGGTGTCAGTATTCTGTCCACATGCAGCTGGTAGTTGATGGAATCAGGGATCCCTATAAATAACTGGTCCAGCAGACACAAAAGTTAAATTCCCCAAGCTGCTCGTCATGCCACAAATTCTTCCCTGTTTTACTTCCATGGAGTCTGCTGTACGGCTGGTTCAGGTGGGCTCAGTCAAACAGCTGCTCCGCTGCACCCCTGCTGACTTCCCCGAGGGTGAAGCCTGGGGGGTTCCACGCAGGCCAGAAGCATCGTGGTTGTCCCGGTAAGAGGGGGGAGCCCAGCCGAGTGGTTTGGAGTGAGGCCTCGGGGGGGCCCACAGGAGGGGCCTGCAGTCGTGGTCTGCAGTCGTGGTAAGCCTGGCTGAAGGCAGCCATCGCTGGGGAGAGGAGCCGGCCCTGGGCGGGGGACCCAGAACCCAGGGGGACACGGGGGCCCGGCCCTGGGATGGGGCACCGGGAGCCCAAAAAGGGGAGAGGGGGAGCGATGGGGCCCTGCGCGGGGGTGTGGGGGGGGTGTGGGGCGCCGGCACGTGACTCCGGGCCATGTGGCCGCATCACGTGCTCCCCGCCGCCCGCCCTGCCCCAGCTCCGCGCGTGCGCAGAGGCCCCCTGCAGCGGGGCTCCCCGGGGCCGCAGGCGGGGCCGGTGACGTCACGGCGCGGCAGCCAATCGGCGGGGACGGGGCGGGGCGGCGGCGGGGGCCGAGGCGGCGGCGGTCCCGGTCCCGGTCCTGGTCCTGGTCCCGGTGCGGCCATGGCCCAGCGCGGCGGCCCCGCGGAGCTCTCCGAGAACCCCTTCCAGGTGCGTCCCGCCTGGGGGAGGGGGCCCGGCTCGGCTCGGCCCGGCCCGGCCCCCCGGTCACACCGCCCCCCTCTTCTTCCTGCAGCCGCCGCCGCCGTACCAGGCCCCGGCGGCGGCTCCGGCGACCGGCGTGCCCCCGCGGAAAGCCAGCCCCACGGAGCCTCGGAACTACGGCTCCTATGGCCGCAGGTACCGGCGGGGGGGGGGAGGCAGCGCTCGGCCGGGGGGGCCGGGGGGAAGGCGGGAGCCCCAGTGCCTCCTTCCCCCCGCAGGCTTCGGCGGCGGCCGCCACGGCTGAGCTGCTGAAGCGGCAGGAGGAGCTGAACCGGAAGGCGGAGGAGCTGGACCGGCGGGAGCGGGAGCTGCAGAACGCAGCCCTCGGCGGCGCCGCAAGTGAGTGGCTGCGGGGCAGGGGGGGGGACGGTGGCCACCTTCCCCCGGGCCCCCTGCTCGGGCACCGCCGCTGGCTCCTTGTCACCTCCTTCCCTCTGCAGCGAGGCTGAACAACTGGCCCCCACTGCCCTCCTTCTGCCCCGTGAAGCCTTGCTTCTACCAGGACATCCCCGTGGAGATCCCTGCTGACTTCCAGAAGACCGTTTCCACCATGTACTACCTCTGGATGGGTGAGACCCTGCGGGGAATCTCAGGGCAGGTCCTGGGAGAGGGTAGAGGGACAAGTGTCCCCCACGCGTGCGTGAACGCTGCTGCTCTGGAGAAGCTGTGGTCACCACGCGGTGCCTGGGGGGGCTGAGCCCTTGCCGTGGGGAGGGGGGAGCCTTGCTCGGGTTGCCTGACCGGTGTCCTCTCTCTCAGCCAGCACCATTGCTCTCTTCCTGAACTTCTTGTCCTCGCTGGCCTGGTTCTGTGTGGATCCCTCATCCGGTTCTGGGTTCGGCCTCTCTATTCTCTGGGCTCTCCTCTACACGCCCTGCTCCTTTGTCTGCTGGTATAGGCCGATGTACAAAGCTTTCAGGTGTGTATCTGCTCGAGCTCCGGGGCCAGCAAAGCAGTGGGGTGGGATGGCTGCAAGGCTGGTGCTTGAAGCAGGGGAGACCGGGCTGCTCGGCAGAACAGGCCCTCGCCCTGAGCGCAGCACCGGTGGTGTCCCCGCTCCTTTTGTGGCCTTTGGGTCCAGGGGATGCGGTGATTCTGCACTGAGCTTCTGGCTGGGGAACAAATCTTGCTTTGGATGGGGCTCTTCTAAGGAGGTCACAGGAATGTGTTTTCCTGTGGTCCTTGCTGTTGGAGATCCCTGCGCTGCCTTATGCCTCTTCCTTGGATTTCTCCTTGCTTTAAGTCCCTTAACCAGTGGCTGCATCTCTGGGGCTGTGTGTTCTCCTTGCATCCCCTGCTTTCAGGAAGGTTTGGGATTGTTTTCTGTGGCCTAACCTTGCCTGTCTCTTATTTATTTTTTTTTTTTTCCCCAGGAGCGACAGTTCATTCAACTTCTTTGTCTTCTTCTTCGTCTTCTTTGCCCAGAACGTGATGTACGTGCTGCAGGCGATCGGCATCCCAAACTGGGGATTCAGGTGTGTGTTGTGCTGACCCCGGCCAGCCAAGTACCCCAGAATGGGAGGAGGTGAGTAGGGGGGGAAAGAGGGAACCTGTGTGCAACCGACTCTTGTTTTGCAGTGGCTGGATATTGAGCCTGATAGCGCTGCGGAAGAACACAGCCGTGGCTGTGATGATGATCCTGGTGTCCTTGTTCTTCACAGCAGTGGCCGTGTTGGGCATCATTATGCTGAAAAAGGTGAGTTTGGCTCGAACCTTGGGGCCAGAGCACCCCGTTGGGAGGACGAGGGTGGGTTTTGGCAGGTGCAGGGGCACAGTTCTGGTCACAGAAGCCTAGAACGGCCTGAAGCCTGTCGCTCTTTTCCAGATCCACTCTCTGTACCGCCGGACGGGCGCCAGCTTCCAGAAAGCACAGGAGGAGTTTGCCGCAGGGGTCTTCTCCAACCAGGCGGTGCGCACCGCAGCGGCCAATGCTGCTGCGGGTGCTGCCACCAATGCCTTCCGGGCGCCCTAGCCAGGCGGGGGCCCCAGCTTCTTATCGCACGTGGGCTCTTCCGAAGGAAGAGGAAATCCAAGTTGTACTTTCACTGGATCCCCGTGTGTGTGCATCAGCTGTCAGAGGCTGCCTCATCCCAGCTTGGAAATGCTGGTGCCTGAATTGTCTGCTGCTCTAACCCCTTTCCTTATGGATGGAGGCTGTTGTGGTTTGTGCTGGTCCCCTTCCCGCAGTGGACTGGGGAGGGAGTGGGATGGGAGGTGCTGTGGCCAAGCCCTGCGCCTGTCATAGCCCTCCATTCCAGCACCAGGAGCCTCCTCCAGGCATGTGATGGGGACTGAAGCAGCTGCTCCCCTTCCCTCTGTTGGCCAGGGCTCTCCCATTTCCCCCCCTGCTGATGCCACTTGTGTGCCCTGGGGCACGGAGGGTTCCCCATGTGCCCAGTCCCAGGGCGTGCAGGGTCCAGCTCTTCCCTGGAGGCTTTTGTTTGCCTTCCCTTTGACGTAGGACCCCAGTCTCTGCCAAGAAAATCAAAGAAAATTGTCACCATCTTCCCCCAGGGGCTTGCTCCAGTGGGGTGGGGCTGGCTCTGTCCCCAGGGTGCAGAGCTCGGAGGCTGCCCTGCTCCACTCCCTTTCCCCGTCCTCTCCCTCCAGGAGCAGGGATAAGGAGAGTGGGGCTGGGAAGGCGGGGGGGTGGGGGTGTGTGCTGCTGCTGGGGCAGCCCTCCACTATCCCCTTAGCTCCCCCCTTACCTCCAGCACGGGGGTGAACGGCTTCTCCCTTCTTCCTCTGCGCCTTCTCGGGGGCTGAGCCGCTCCGTGTGCCCAGCACGGCCCAGTATGTCCCCGCTAGCCCCTGGTATGCCCCCCCTCCATGCGTTGGTGTCCTCAGGGCTCCCTGGGCCTGGTGTGGCACTGGGCTGGGTCTCACGAGTTCTGCTTTGCCCCATCTCCTCTCCCACGCTCCCGGGTTTGTCCCCACTGCTCCTGGGGGGTTCGTGCCTTGGGCCCCCGCAGCCGCCGCTCTGCCCCGTCCTGCTGGGCTCCCGGTGGTCCCCGCCGTGGGGCACCTTCCCCCGTGTCGCTGTGCCCGCCGCCGAGCCGCCTTCAGGTTTTATTTAAGGAATAAACGAAGTTTCACTCCGTGCCTCCCCCGCCTCCGTGCGTCGCCCGCGGGAGCGGGAGGGAGCGGCGGGGCCTCCCGGCGGGGCGGGCCGGACTACAGCTCCCGGCGTGCGGCGGGGGCGGCCCCGGGGAGGGCGGGGGGCGGTGGGAGCGGGCCCGGAGCTGCCCTGCGCCTCGGGCGCGCCCGCCCCGCCGCCCGCCTCCTGCTGCGGCCCCGCCGCACCGGCCCCGGCGGAGCGGGGCTCCCGGAGGCCTCGGCGGGGGGCGATGCTCGGCCGCGCTCCGCGCAGCAGCCCGCCGCCCGGGAGGTCCCGCCGGCCGCTCCGCCCGGGGCCGGGGCTGGGGGGCGCGGGGCGCCCAGCCCCCCGGTAGCCGCCGGTCCCGGGGTCGCTCCTGGCAGCGGGACCCCCACCGCCCCGGCCCCTGCGCCCGCTGCCCGGAGGATGCTCCTGGGTGGCGGCCGCACCCTCGCCCGCTGCCCGGCCCGCGGCTCCCGGGGACCGGCGGCCTGGCCCGGGCCCCGGGCAGCGGATCTCGGCCTCCGCAGGGCGGCATGATCCCCCGGCGGGGGCCCGGCGCTGGAGGGACGGCGAGGAGGGAGGAAGCCCCGGGGCCGCTCTCTGCCTCCAGCCGGGAGCTCTAGGCCGGAGATCCGGGGGGGGCCGGCCCCGGCGGGGGCCCCGGGGCCCGCGGGCCGCGGGCGCTGCCCCGAGCACCCGTCCCGGGGGGCAGGGAAGAGCCGCCGGCAGCATCCTCCGGGAGGCGAAAGCTGGAGCCCGGCCCGTTCCCGCAGAGCCCCCCCCCGGGCCGGCCCCGTCCTGGCGCGGTGCCGCCGGCTGCCCCGGGGCTCCGGGGCCCCCCCCCCGGGGCAGCCAGCCCTCCCCCAGCGACTCCAGCCGCTCGCTGACCGGCCGCACGTCCCGCAGCCTCACCCACCTCCGCGTCCAGCGGACCTGGCTGCAGATCCTGCTGGTGCTGGGCTTCATCCAAGTGATCCTGGGCGTCCTGATCGTCACCTTCAGCCTGGTGGCGGCCACCATCACGCCCTCCGCCAAGATCCGGCACTCCTGCCCATCTTGGGCCGGCTTCTCGGTGAGTCCGGGGTCGGGGCAGCACGGGGAAGGGTCTGGCACAGACCCGCTCCACCGGGCCCGTACGGCTCCTGGGGGCTGAATTTGCCACCGGTCCCAGGGGAGTGTGGCCCCGCTGCTCCCCCACCCTCTGCCCGTGGCTGCTGCAGTGCATTGTGGGAGAATCCCGGGGGTTCCCCCAGGGTGACCGTGTGAGGGATGGGGGCCCCCAGAAGGGTGCGGGGGGCTGTCTGGGGTACACGTTGAGGTGACGCGCTTCTGGATGAACCCTGAGCAGATTTGTGCAGCCGCAGGCGGGGAGGGGCACGGGGGGTGCTGCAGCGGTGACAGGGCGGGGGACGCGGCAGCCCTCCCGAGCCGAGCGGCAGGATGCTCTGCCTGCTGCGCACATGGGGTGAGGGCAGGACCCTGGCAGGCCCGGGGTCCCCCGCAGTGACCCCGTGGCACAGCTCCTGGCCCGAGTTTGCTGCCCGGCATGGAGCTGCCCGCAGTCCCCAGGCTCTCCAGTGCCCTGAATCAGCAGTTTCTCCAGGCCTGTGGCGCCGAGGCTGCCCCTCCAGCCCTGCTGCTCCTGGGCTGGCTCCCCCCCCCCCTGGGCTTGTGCTCTCGCTGCGCTGTCTGGGCTCGTCGGCATCGTCTCCTGGAAGCGGCCGCTCACCCTGGTGGTAGGTGTTGGGAGGGGATCCCCCTCCGCAAACGGGGCTCCAGGCTGGGGAGGGCGGCGCAGGGGGTCCAAGCAGCCCCACATGCCCCCAGACGTGCAGCCATGTATGTCGGCTCCCTGCTCCGCAGCCCTGCCCGGCTGGCAGCCCCTCTCCTCCCCGCTGCAGATCACCTTCTTCACGTTGCTGTCTGTGCTGGGCATCATGCTGAGCCTCGCCGGGTCCATCCTGTCTTGCCAAAACGCGCAGCTGGTGAAGTCCCTGGAGGCCTGCGAGAGGGTGAGGCTGGCCGGGGGCTGCCTCAGTGCCCCCGCGTGCCCAGGCAGCCGAGCGCAGCTCGTCCCCAGCTGCAGGGTTCTGGGGACACGGGGAGCTGTGGGAGCTGGGGTCTGGTGGCGGGGATGTGGCATCTGGAGGTCCCTCACAGTGTTCCTTGTCCCCAGGAGAGGGACTCATGCGTCTGCTGCCAGGCCCGCTCAGAGCCTCTGCCGGCCTCCTGCAGCCAGCAGAGCGAGATGCTGACCATGTTCCCCAACCCCGACTGCCGGAGCATCCGTGTGGCACTCAAGGTGGGAGACCCGGGAGGGGCAAGGGCTCCCTGGGGAGCAGTCGCGCACCCCACCATGCTCTGCAGGCGTCCGCAGCTCACCCCGCTCCTCCCCAGGATCTCCTCTTCAGCGTCTGCGGCTTGACTGTCTTCTCCACCATCATCTGCACGCTCTCTGCTGTTGCGTGCTGCATCCAGATCTTCTCCCTCGACATCGTCCATGTGGTGAGTCCCAGCCCTGGCCCAGGAGCAGACAGGGCTGGGGAGCAGTGCTCCCAGGCTGGGGGGGCCCCAGGGTGCCCGGGTTGTGGATTAAGTCCCAGGACACACGTCCCTCGCTGGATCTCTGGGCCAGGGGTCCCAGCTCTCCCTCCTCTCCCTGCAGCTGGTCCCCCAGCGCTCGAGCTCTGTGACACTGGAATGCACGTCCCCCCCCGACACCTTTCTGCAGAGCATGATAGACTTTGAGGAGTTCGTGCCCCCCGTGCCGCCACCCCCTTACTACCCACCCGAGTACACCTGCAGCTCTGAGACCGACGCGCAGAGGTACCTGGCTGGGAGCGGGGCCACCGTGGTGCAGACGTGGGGGGCCCGTTTGCCTCCAAGCAGGGCTCATCCCACCCACTGTGGCTTTTCTGCTCTTGCCTCCGCAGTATCACCTACAACGGCTCCATGGACAGCCCCGTGCCCCTCTACCCGACCGACTTCCCCCCCTCCTACGAGACTGTGATGGGGCTGCGGGGGGACAGCCAGGTGGGAGACGGGGGGCTGCGGGCAGGGGGTGGCCCGGCAGGGCTGGGCTCCTGCTCTGCCCGTGCCTTGACGGCGCCGTCCCACAGGCCACCCTGTTTGACTCGCAGCTGACGGACGGCTCGCACGCCTGCACCTGCGACCGCGTCCCCTCCATCGTGCTCAGCGGAGAGGGTGAGCGCGCCCCATCGGCGCACCTCGGTCTAGGAGCATCGGCGGGACGGGAGAGGGGCCGCAGGGGGACCGGCCCTTCCCCGCAGCTCTTCACCCACGCCCGCTCCGCTCCTTGCAGTGTCCATGGACAGCGGGTCCCTGATCATGTCCGAGATCATGGACATCCCCGGGGACAGCAGCCCCTCAGAGGACTCGTGCCTGCTGGAACTGCAGGGCTCCATGCGCTCCGTGGATTACGTCCTCTTCCGCTCCATCCAGCGCAGCCGCGCGGATTACTGCCTGAGCGTGGACTGCGTGCAGTGCAGCCACCACACGCGCAGCCCCACGCTGGGCTTGCAGGGGCCCTTCGAGGAGATGCCCCAGCCCCGGGTGCGGGGGGAGCGCTCCTACTCCTGCTCGACGGCGGAGCCCAGCCATGATGGCATCTTGGTGGGGGGAGCCGTCACCCACAGCTGCAATCGCCTGGAGGGGCTGGCCCGCTGCGTCGGCCCCTGCTTCCCCGAGGTGCGGCTGAAGGAGAAGGGCTCGCTGCAGGGGCGCGGGGGTGGCTGCGCCACGGGGCCCGGCGCCGGGCGCCTCTGCCAACCACGGCGCAACAGCGAGACCTCCTGCGCCTCGTCCCCAGCCCCGGGGCTGAGCCAGCGCCTGCTCATGAGGTCGCACAGTGACCCCGGCGTCCTGACAGTCAGTGATGCTGGTAGGTGGCATCGGGTACTGGGATGGGGACGCGCACATGGCTGTGTCTGACTGGTGCAGCCGGGATGTGCCGCGGATTTTGGCTGTGTTTCTCTGTGGCTTGGTGGGACGGAATGGGGGGATGGTGGGATTAGAGCCGGCTTGGGGTGGGCAGTTGTCCCAAGGGAATGGGGTGATGGTGGGATTGGAGCCGGCTTGGAGTGGGCAGTTGTCCCAGGGGAATGGGGGGATGGTGGGATTGGAGCCGGTTTGGGGTGGGCAGTTGTCCCAGGGGAATGGGGGGATGGTGGGATTGGAGCCGGCTTGGGGTGGGCAGTTGTCCCAGGGGAATGGGGGGATGGTGGGATTGGAGCCGGCTTGGGGTGGGCAGTTGTCCCAGGGGAATGGGGGGATGGTGGGATTGGAGCCGGCTTGGGGTGGGCAGTTGTCCCAGGGGAATGGGGGGATGGTGGGATTGGAGCCGGTTTGGGGTGGGCAGTTGTCCCAGGGGAATGGGCGGAGTGGATGGGGGCTGCTGGGCTGGGAGGTGCTGGGTGGGCTGGGGGGCTGCACAGCGGTGCGGGGCACTGCCAAAGCCTGAGCAGGCTCTTTCTGTTCCCAGCAGATTTCAGGGAAGTACTTTATACCAAAGCACTGGAGGACACCATGTCCAACTCCTCTGCGGATACAGGTCGGGGCACTGGGACGTACAGGAATATACAGAGAAGTGGGGAGGGTGGGGGAGTGCTTCTGCAGCCCTTTGGGGGTTGGACTCACCCCGTTGGGGCTGGGACAATGGAGGCCCATGGTGGTATCGTTCCCACCAGCTGGGGAGGGGAGATGGGACCCTTGGGAGCTGTGGGGACAGGTCCCATCGGGAGCAGCGTCCTGGCATCCGACAGCAGCGTCTCCGCAGGGCTGTGCTCGGAGGCCTGCCTGCTCCGCCGTTCACACTGTGACTCCCCCCTGCTGCTCCGGGCTGGCTCGGCGGGGAAGAGCAAGCTGCTGCCCTCCAAGAAGGTGACGCAGCAGCTGTCGAAGACGACGACCCGCTCCCTGGGGGACCTCAAGGTCTGCCGGAGCACCCGCGGGCTGGTGGCCAGGTTCCTGCAGAGACCCAAGCGCAGCCCGGCAGCCAGCATGGAGGTACCCGGGCACAGCTTCCAGGGGCACAAGCAGGTGAGCTCTGGCAGCCACGGTGTCCCAAGGGACAGGGAGCCACATCCACACCCTCTCCCACCCTCTGGTCCCCATCAGCACCTTCACGCTGGCCCTTCTGGGGTCTCCGTTCTCCTGCCGTGCACCCCATGGTGTTGGCACCCCAGCTGCAGGCAGGAGCTGCAGGCAGAGCCTCCTTCTGCCGCACTGTCCTTGCCCAGCCCTTCTTGGGGGGCAGCCCCTTCCCCTTGGCCCCCCGCTGTGGCTGCAAGTAGGAAAGTCCTGTGTGTTGCAACAGCTTTGGCTTTGCCCCTGAGTCACCGCAGCCCGGAGGCAGTCGCTGGGATGTCCCGGCCTCGGTTTACGGGATGCTGGAGACCTTGCACAGCCCAGGAGGCCCTGACGGGAACGGGCCTGTCCTTAATGACAGCGTGCACGTGTGACGCATGCCTCTGCCATCCCTTGCCACCCCTGCTGTCCTGCCTCACGTGCCCGCCCGGCTGCCCCTGGACCGCGGGCTGTCCCGCAGGGTGGGTGAGCACGGGGTGCTGCAGGCAGGGGTGCCACCCGCGCGGCTGCAGCCGGTTCCCGTGGGGTTGCAGGTTCCCTGGAGCGCCTGGCAGCAGCCCCACGAAGGCATCCACCTGCAGAGCTGTGGGGACCTGAGCTCCACCTCATCCCTGCGCCGGCTCCTGTCCGGCCGTCGGCTGGAGCGCAGCCGCCCGCGGAGCCTCAGTGGGACCTGCAAGGAGAGCGCCCTCTGACAGCGCACCCCCGCCCCTCTGCGGGGACCCTCCCGGTGCCCCGGTGCGGAGAGGGGGGTCCTGCTCTGGGCCAGGGCCCTTGGACATTGCTCGGACATTGCTGCTGCCCCGGCGGGGCTGGGTCCTGCGCCGCTGCCCTGGGGCCTCTTCTGGGCCCCTTCCCCAAGGGGGGGGCTGGTCCCCTGGGGTGTCTGGGGGGGGGCTGAGATGGCCGTGCCTGTCCCCCTGCCCTGTCCCCTGTGCCAGCCGTGCCTGTCCCCGAGGATGGCCGCTCCTGTCCCCCACACTGGCTGTGCCTGTCCCCCTGCCCTGTCCCCTGTGCCAGCCGTGCCTGTCCCCCAGGATGGCCGCTCCTGTCCCCCACACTGGCTGTGCCTGTCCCCTGCCCTGTCCCCTGCGCTGGCCGTGCCTCTGCCCTGGGATGGCCGTGCCTGTCCCCTTCCTGCCCATGCCGCCTCCCCGGATGGCCCTCCTGTCCCCCACCGGCCGTGCCTGTCCCCTGCCCTGTCCCATGAGCCAGCCGTGCCTGTCCCCTGCCCTGTCCCATGAACCAGCCGTGCCTGTCCCCCGGGATGGCCGCTTCTGTCCCCTGCCCTGTCCCCTTGCTCTGGCCTTGCCTCTGCCCCCCCCCCCCGGGCCCCCGCCCGGCGCCCGGGGACGCTCGGCGGGGCCGGTCCCGCGGCGCCCGCAGCCGCGCTGCCCCTCGCTAGAGACCGAATAAAGGTGGAGCCCGCCCGCCCGGGGCCCGGGGCCGGTGGCGCCGGTGGGGCCGGGGGGGGCGGGGGCGGGGGGCGCCGGGCCCGGGGGGGGGGGGCGGGCGGCCCGGGGGGGGGGGCGGAGCGGGGCCCGGGCCGGAGCCTGGGGCGCGGGCCCCCCGGTGCCCGCGGCCCGCGGCCCCGTTACCGTCGCAGGGGTAGGGCCGAGCCCGCACCCGCTGTCTTGCCCAACCGGGGCCCGGCCCGCCCAGTGCCGGTGCCGCTCCTGCACCGGCGCCCCGGGGCGTGGGCCGGGGGCCCGGGGCTTGCCGGGCCCCGGCCCGCCGGGGGCGGGGGGCCGGGGGGCTGCCGGTGCCCTGGGCTGGCTGCTGCCGCTGGGGGGGGGGGGGGGCCGGGGGGCGGGGGGGGGGGGGGGGGGGGGGGGGGGGGGCCCGGGGGGGGGGCGCCCGGGCGGCCGGGGCGCCGGGGGGGGGTGAGCACCCCGGGGTGGGCAGGAGGGCGCTGGCAGGGATGCGTCCCCGAGCCGGCAGCTGCCCCCACCCTGCCCGTGCCCCCCAGGTGCCCGGCCCTGCAGCCCCAAGTACTTTGGTCTCAATGCCATGGTGTGCGTCTGTAACGCCACGTACTGCGACACGCTGGACCCCCTGGTTCTGCCGGCCCCCGGCACCTACGTCAAGTACGAGAGCAGCAAGGCTGGCAAGCGGCTGGAGCGCAGCGAGGGGAGCTTCCAGCGCAGCCTGCGCGCCCCAGGTACCCCCTGCGGCCGGCAGAGACGGGCCGGACCCTGCCTGCGACCCGCCGTCCCACCGGCTTCCCTCCCTGCAGATCTTCTCCTGACCCTGGACACGACACAGCGGTACCAGAAGGTGAAGGGTTTCGGTGGCTCCGTCACCGATGCGGCTGCCATGAACATCCTTTCCCTGCCAGAAACAGCCCAGGATCACCTGCTGCGCTCCTACTTCTCTGAGGAAGGTGAGAACATCAGGGGAGGCAGGAGGGATGGTGGCGGGGACCCTGCGGGCCTCGTCCTGGGTGCTGGCGGGGCTTGGAGACCTCCTGTCCCACTGCCCACCTCTGCCTGTCCCACCCCACTGTGCCTGGCAGGGCTGGAGTACAACCTCATCCGGCTCCCTATGGCCAGCTGCGACTTCTCCCTCCATGCCTACACCTACGACGACGTTCCCTTCGACTACGAGCTCGCCCACTTCAGCCTGCGAGACGAGGACACAAAGCTGAAGGCGAGCGCTGGGAGGGAGCCGGGGGGGGGAGCACAGGGGCTCAGCTCAGGTGGTCCCTCTGCCCCCTCCCACAGATCCCCCTCCTGCACCGAGCCTTGGCCATGAGCAAGAGGCCACTGTCGCTGTACGCCAGCCCCTGGACCTCCCCAACCTGGATGAAGACAAGCGAGTCCTTCGTGGGGAAGGGGACACTGAAGGGACAGGCAGGGGACAAGTACCACAAGACCTGGGCCAACTACTTTGTACGGTGAGGAGCGCCTGGGGCAAGGGGACAGGGGAGACACTCAGGGGAGCCTCAGCAGTGGCACTGGGGAGACCCTGTGGCTCAAGCCCTCTCCCCCGCACCCAGGTTCCTGGACGAATACGCCAAGCACAACCTGACCTTCTGGGCAGTGACGGCGGAGAACGAGCCCACCGCTGGGCTGATCAACAACTACCCCTTCCAGTGCCTGGGCTTCACGGCTGAGCAGCAGCGGGACCCCCGGATGACAACCGGCTACACCTCCCGCACTGGGCCAAAGGGTGAGTGCGGCGTGGGGTCCGCACAGCCCCACTCCCACTGGCACGGGACATCCCTGTGGAGGGGTTGGCTGCGTGAGGGCTGGGGCGCTGGTTCTCTGCCCCACAAGGACTCCGTGTGGCCAACTTTTCTCCCTGCCAGGTTCTGGAGGATGAGGAGGCAGCTCGCTATGTCCACGGCATCGGCATCCACTGGTACCTGGACTTCATTGGTCCCATCCAGGACACAGTGGTGCCCACTCACGAGCTCTTCCCAGACTACTTCATCCTGGCCACGGAGGCGTGCATCGGGGCCCATTTCTGGGAGAGGGACGTGATCCTGGGCTGCTGGGAGCGGGGGAACCAGTACAGCCACAGCATCCTAACGGTGAGGTCCCCATGTTGCCCTGCGTGGCAGACCCCGGAGAGGGGGACGCTCCCTCTGCCATCTGCACCCCACGCCTTTGGCAGACGTCTGGGCTGTCCTCTTGCAGAACCTGAACCACTTTGTGGCCGGCTGGACCGACTGGAACCTGGCCCTGGACCTGGAGGGGGGCCCCAACTGGGTCAAGAACTACGTGGACAGCCCCATCATTGTGGACACCAGCGAAGGCATCTTCTACAAGCAGCCCATGTTCTACCACATGGGGCACTTCAGGTGGGTCGGGGCCCACCGCCACGCTTGCAGCTGCCCGGGCTCCAGCTCCGGGGTTGCAGTAGCAGCTTGCAGGAGGGGAGCAGGGTAGATTTGTCGGGAGAGGAGAAATTCTGGGGTCTGACTCCCTTCCTGGGGTTGCTTCTTGCTCATGCAGTAAGTTCATCCCCGAGGGCTCCCAGCGCGTGGGGCTCGTTGCCTCCAAAGAATCCAAGAAGATGGACCTGGAGTACACGGCTTTCCTGCGCCCCGACGGCACGGTGGTGGTGGTGGTTCTGAACCGGTGAGTGATGCAGCCCGGCCTATGAGGGTGGGACCCCCTCCTGCTGTGCCGTGCCTGTAGTTTGTTGTGCTGGGTCTTGTGCACTGCTGGTGCCGTGGGCCTGACCCCGCTGCTCCTTGCCCTCCAGGTCCCCGCAGAACATCACCTTCGGGCTGGCCGATACAGTTGGCCTCATCGCAGCCATGGCTCCGGCCAACTCCATCCAGACCTACCTCTGGCAGCAGCAGTGACGGGGCTGGAGCGCCCATGGCTGGCCAGGGGCTGGCCTGAGCCGGGCCAGGAGAGCAGCCCCGTGCTGCCCGCAGGCTGGGGCCCGGGAGCGCAGAGGAGGCAGCTCACTGCCGTCTGTGCCACGCCGGAGCCGAGCGCTCGGGCGAGCTGAAGGAGCAAGCCGGGCTGGGCAGCGCCATGCGCGTGCAGGAGGGCCAGGGGCACTGGTGCCCCTCCGGGTGGAGAATCCCACAGGCTGTGAATGCTGTTTTCTGCTGCTCTGACATTAAATGCTGATGCTGCCTCTATGACTGCGGTTGGTAGAGAAACGTCCAGGTCCCTCCCCTGCTCCCAGGCGCCGTGGCTGGTTGCCACCTGGGCACGGAGCCCAGGAGTCCCGAGAGCAGTGCAGAGCAGCTGGAGCCCCACGGGGCGGCCGCTCTCCCTGCCCACCCCAGCTGCTCCCCAGCTCATAGCGGGGCTTAACCACCCAGGGAGGGGCTCCAGGCACCAGTTTGTTCCCAGTTTCAAGCGTGTGCTACCTGGCAGGGGTTGAGCCGAGCCCAGGTGCTCTCCTGCTGCCTTTGCGGGCAGGTTTAGGAACTGGCAGCCAGCTCAGGATTTGCCCTGCGGGCAGGGGCTCTGGGTCCTGGAGCAGGAGTTGGGGGCAAAGCGCCTGGGTACCCACCTTGGTGGAAGCCCTGGGCAGGGATTGCAGCCAAGCTTCAGCCCGGGGGGGGGGGGGGGCCCGGGTGCAGGGTGCTCCCCAAGGCCGGGGCTGGGGGCAGAACCAGCTCCAGGAACGTTGCAGCATGGTGGGCTCAGGGTAGGAGCCAGCTCTGGATGGGGTCAGGGGATCCATGAGCTTCTCCGGTGGCTTTGTGCGGAGAGGGGTGGGGGTCGGGGGATCCATGAGCTTCTCCGGCGGCTTTGCGGGGAGAGGGGTGGGGGTCGGGGGACCCGCAAGCTTCTCCGGGGGCTTTGTGGGGAGAGGGCTGCGGGCCAGGCTGCAGCAGCTGGATGCTGGGGCGTGCTGTCCCCCGTGGGGATGGGGCTGAGTGGTCCCCACTGCGATGTGGAGGCTCAGGGTGCACCAGGGGCTTGGCCCCCACTGCGGAGCTGGGGCAGCTTGAGCAAGCGGGCGCAGGGCCAGGGGTAGGTCCCGAGTGCAGGCACACCCAGGAAGGCGGAAGGGAGCTCGGAGGGGTGTGCTGAGCGGAGGATTAGGGCAGGGAGGTCAGGATTGCAGGCAGGGTGAGGAAGGGAGGTCGAGGCAGGCGGGCTGTGGCCCGGGGATGCCATCAGGGCTGACAGCAGCGACGCTGCGTGGGCCGGGCACAGCCCAGCGCTGGCTTTGGCAGCACTCGGGGCGGTGGGTGAGTGCGCGGCGGGGTCCCCCTGGGGCCCGGGCCCCCGGGGGGCCCTGCCACGAGTGGGGGTCTCCAGGATCGCAGCAAGCCCCACTCTCAGCATCCTGCTTCCAGCATCCCTGTGCCTGGGTGCGGGACCGCTCCTCCGCCTGCTGTGTCTTTCCCAGGTTCTTACTTACCGGGATCCTTTAACATTTCACTGGCCCTAGTAATAAAAGCCGATGTCTGTATGCTGAGTCATCCCGGGGCGCATGGCCTCATCCCCGTGCTCCTCCAGGTTAAATGGAGAGGGGGCAAATCCTCCAGCATCGTTGGGCATGGCTCATTAATTCTTGTGCAAAGCATTGGCTCATTTTGGGGTGCACACTGGCTGGTGGCTGCTGGGAGGATGGGACACCCCCCCCCTCAGCAGCTGGCCTGGAACCAGTGACCACCAGCTTGGGCACGCTCCGGGCTGAGGCAGGACCCTGGAGCCTGAGCTGCCGTTGCCTCAAGGCTCTGCGCACCCCCTTTCCGCTTTGGCACCAACGTTTTCAGAGTTGCGATCCCTGTAAAAGCAGCTCAGCCCCAGCTCCGTGTTCCCAGGGTCCCCATCCCCACTGGCCTGGCCGAGGGCCAAGATTCACCCCCCAGGCTCCTCCGCACGCCGTGAGAAAACGCCGTGCGCTGGGAGCGGCAGCAAGAGGTGGCTTTGGGAGGATTTGGTGGGGCTGCCCAGCATCTCCCGTGCCAGCCGCTCTGCGCCGAGGCGTTGCCCTTCCCTTGGGTCTCACTTTTCCTGCTCAGCAGGAAGCTCTTATCAGCTGCTGTTGATAGGGATGAGCTCCAGCAGCCTCCGCAGTGTTTTTGCTCCCAGGAGTGGTGGGGGCTGCGGGGCCCGAAGCTGGCGACTACTGTGGCTGGGGGGAGGGGGGGGTGGGGGGCGGCAGGCAGAGCCAGACCCCAAAACGGGGAGGGAAAAGGTATGCAGGGCATCCCAGGTGGCTGGCAACTGGGCTAGGAGGCAACTGATCCCCATGGGGCAGCAGGGGCCTGACCCATTAACCCCTCCCCAAAATTGGGGCTTATTAGCCTGGGCGTAGCAGCCGGCTGACACATTAGTCACAGCTGGGGGTGGGAGACCCATGGGGCAGAGGGACGGGGGCCAGGAGCTTCCTTCCAGGGTTGCCTCTTTGCCCTGTGAGTTGTAATTGGGGGCTGCCCGGCCCCATCTGCCCCTTCCCCGGTGGCCCCGTGTGGCAGGCGGAGGCGCAGGGGCATGGCAGGGCAGCGCTGGAGGGTAGGAGGAACTTTGATCAACGGGATTGCCCCACAGCTGCAGCTGATAGGACAGAAAAGGAGAAAATTAGTCATGAAGCCTGCTCCACCCCGAGAGGGAGAGCTAACGGAGCGGTTTAACCCTGCGGAGGGACACTCCGAGCCCCCACGTTCGATGCTCGTGGGCCACCAGAGCAGTGGCCGCTCGCTGTCCCCCAGGGCCACCCCCGCGGGGAGATGCCGAGGGCATCCCCATAGTGATGGGTGCATGCGTGTGCGTCCACGGGAGCGGGCACATCCTGGGTGATGCGACCAGGACCGGGCGGTGTCTGCGTGCCTGGGTGAGCTGGCCCAGTTCAGCCCTGGCTTTCTGGACTGGGAGGGTTGCTCTAGGAGGAGCAGGGAGCGCTCCCGGAGCGGTTTGTCACCAGGGATGGAGGAGCAGAGCTCTCCTCCTGCCTGGCATGGCTGGTGTCAGGGCAGCGGGTTCCCTT
This sequence comes from Gorsachius magnificus, assembly GCA_034008185.1. Lineage (NCBI taxonomy): Eukaryota > Metazoa > Chordata > Aves > Pelecaniformes > Ardeidae > Gorsachius > Gorsachius magnificus. The sequence goes on along the minus strand of CM067103.1, from coordinate 2,885,097 downwards.
CTGTGGGTCTGCTTCCGCAGCGCAGCCCCGGCTGCCGTTCCCGAGGGCTGGAGCACGGCCGGGGCACTTGCCAGTTTGCTGCTGCTGGCATCCACGGTGCGCGCTGAGATGGGGCGAGCAATGCAAAGGGCATGGCGGTGGCCCCAGCTTCTGTGTGGCTGCGCTGGGGCATGCAGCCACGTTTGCTGTCCTCACTTTGGGGTCCTGGTCCCTCCCCATGCTGGGTGCATGGCCATGGCAGCTGCTGGGGGGGGAACCGGGGTGATGGGCAGGGGTCAATCACCCAAGGTGCTGTTGGAGCTCATTAGCAGGACAGCCTACGGTACCCGTGGGCTCTTGCAAGCTTCCAGGGATTCATCTAGACCCTACCTGAGAAATGACAGACATCGCCTCTTCCTTCAGGGAAGGGTTCACAGTGGGTTCTCAGAGCTGGCCCGTGCTGCGGCTCCCTGCGCTGGTGGGGCCTTTTGCGTAGCTGGGGCTGCCAGCGCGGTGTCCCCATCCCTCCTCTCTGGGGGCTGAGGCCCTTGCAGGGCAGCAGGAGGCTGGTCCCGGCTCTGGCCCTGCAGCGAGGAGATGTACAATGGTCCAGGTCCAAGACCAGCGGTAGGTATGGGCCGGGAGGAGAGCAAGGAGGAGCTGTGGGGGTGGGAGAGGGTGTGCTGCGGAGGGAGGTCTCGAAGCGGCTCCCCGTAAAGGCTGGAGCTGCCTGAGGAGGAGGAGGAGGAGGGCTGGCGGCAGCACAGGTCGGGGAGCAGCCGGGGCAGAGGCGGGTGGGCTGCGGGCTCCTTGGGGGGATGGACCCACCTCACCTTCCAAGCGTGCGGCAGGAGCTCCCCGGCAGTGGAAGGAGGAGCAGGGGCAGAGGAGACAGTGCTGACCCAGCCGGGGACCACAGGCTGCCCCGCCGCCCCCTCCGGCGCCCACGTCTGCCGTGGCTGAGGGTGCCCTCACTTGCAGGCTCTGCTCCCTGGGACCCACCGGCGCTGGGGGGACACGGAGGGACCATGTCGGCTGTTGGCATCCTGGGCTGGCTGCTGCCGCTGCTGCTGCAGGCGGTGCCGCAGGCTGCGGGTGAGTGCAGGGACGTCGTGGGGGTGGCAACGGGACGGCGTAGCTTGGGTGCCGGGGTGCCCTGGGACAGGCTCAGGAGCCCAGGGGCAGCGCTGGAGCTGGGGCGCTAGGGGAGGTGCCGGGGTGCGGAGCACAGGGGCAGAGGCAGCACCCAGAGGTGGGCAGGAGGGCGCTGGCAGGGATGCGTCCCCGAGCCGGCAGCTGCCCCCACCCTGCCCGTGCCCCCCAGGCGCCCAGCCCTGCAGCCCCAAGTACTTTGGCCGTGATGCCATGGTGTGCGTCTGTAACGCCACGTACTGCGACACACTGGACCCCCTGGTTCTGCCGGCCCCCGGCACCTACGTCAAGTACGAGAGCAGCAAGGCTGGCAAGCGGCTGGAGCGCAGCGAGGGGAGCTTCCAGCGCAGCCTGCGCGCCCCAGGTACCCCCTGCGGCCCGGCGGGCAGCGGTTGCCAGCACAGGACCCCCGGGCACCGTGAGCTGAGCCAGGGTCTCCCCTCGCAGAGCTGCTGCTGACACTCAACGTCTCTGTGCTGTACCAGCACCTGAAAGGCTTGGAGGGTCCCTCTCTGACGCCGCTGCCCTGAACATCCTGGGGCTGTCGCAGCCGGCCCAGGACAACCTGCTGCGCTCCTACTTCTCCGAGAGCGGTGAGCAAGGAGGGCACTGGCAGCGTGGGTGGCTCGTGAGGTCCCTGGAGGTGGCTGCTCCTGTCCCCACTGCAGGGACACCCATCAGCTGGGCGCCTGCTCCGGTGCCACTTGATGCCTTTCCTGCTCCGCAGGGATTGAGTACAACCTCATCCGGCTCCCCATGGCTTGCAGCGACTTCTCCGTGCGCCCCTACAGCTACGACGATGTCCCTCATGACTACGAGCTGAAGCACTTCAGGCTGGCGGAGGAGGACGTGAAGATGAAGGTGGGAGGCTGAAGCCGCAGCCATCGGCACCTTCTCCCACCAGAGCTCCCGCGCTTGCCGGGATGCCCGTGCCCAGGCGCTGCTGAGTGGGGGGCAGGGGACAGCCCATGGGAGCTGGCATCTCCTCTGCGGCACGTCCTGGTGCATGCCAGCTGGCACTGGCAGGGTGTGGAGCTGGGGCACCGTGCCATGGGGTGGTGCTCACCGGCTGCCGTTCCCCGCCGAGGTCCCTTGAGTGCTCCTCTTCCTCCCGCGCTGGGCTGCGTGGTTTCGGGGGGCTGCAGCTGGAGCTGAGCCAGCCCCTCTGCCCCCTCCCGCAGATCCCCCTCCTGCACCGAGCCTCAGCCATGAGCCGGCGGCCGCTGTCACTGTATGCCAGCCCCTGGACCGCCCCAGGCTGGATGAAGTGTAACGGGGATATCCGCGGGAAGGGGATGCTGAAGGGACAGGCGGGGGACAAGTACCACAAGACCTGGGCCAACTACTTCATCAAGTACCGTCCCCTGGGGCCGGGGGGACTCGAGGACCGCAGGGGGCCGGGGTGGGCGAAGGGTGGGCAGGCACGGCTGACGCTGCCCCCCCCCTTCCGTGCACCAGGTTTTTGGATGAATACGCCAGGCACAACGTGACCTTCTGGGCGGTGACGGCGCAGAACGAGCCCCTCGCAGCACTCCTCACCCCCCCAGAGTTCCCCACCATTGCCTTCACTGCTGCGCAGCAGCGAGACTTCGTCGTCCACGACCTGGGCCCCGCGCTGGCCCGCAGCCCCCACCCCACCCAGCTCATCGTCCTGGATGACCAGCGCGTCCACCTCCCGCACTGGGCCGAAGCGGTGAAGAGCAAAGCCTGCCTCCCTGCCCGCCTCCTTCCTCTCCCTCTGCTCCGTGTCCCACCCAAGCCTTGGGTTTTAGCTGCAAATTAAGCCAGCAGCCGCTCCCAGCCCTAGGCAGAGCAGGAGGCAAACCAAGCCTGCCGGAGAGGGAGCTGGAGCCGGCTAATTCGGTAGCAGCTGCCTCCGCCTGTGCCTGGCTGAAGCAGGGACAGGAGGTGGCATCCGCGTCCCGGATTCCTGCAGCGCAGCGGCACTGCTGCCGTGCCAGCTCCTTCCCTGGGCAGAGTTTGGGCTGATTCCACTTTCCTTCACAGTGCCGAAGGGCTGGTTGCCGGAATTACCCTAAGCTAAAAGGAAAAAAAATTAAAACGTGCTCCAACCCCTGCCCTGAGCAAAGCTCGGGGCAGGGGGGGGGGCACAGCACAGCCCTCCCTCGCCTCAAACCAGCAGCACCCGGGGAGCAGGCAGGGCTGTGGTGTGAGACCCTGGGGGGGGGATGTGGAGGGAGGACCCCGGGAGCCACACGGGGAGGGCCGGGCTGCTTGCCTTGCGGCTTGGGGGGGTTGGGCCGGGGAAGGGGGGGAAGGTGGCCCTAGGAGACACCACCCCCCCCCCGGCACGTGGGGTCCGTGTGTCCATCCCCACGGGGCTCAGGGTGCTGGTAGCCTTGGTGCGAGGCACCCCCTCCGCTGCCTGCAGGTCCTGGGCAATGCCACCGCTGCCCGCTACGTGGCCGGCGTGGGGGTTCACTGGTACCTGGATGGCGTCGTCCCGGCCAGCTGCAGCCTGGAGGCCACCCACAAGCTCTTCCCGGACCATTTTCTCCTCTACACGGAGGCCTGCAGCGGCTTCTTCACCCCTGGGTTCGCCGTGTCCCTGGGCTGCTGGGAGCGGGGGAACAGCTACAGCCACAGCATCCTGACGGTACGGCCCCCCCCAGCACTGCCCGTCCCGGGGCTGGGGGCCCGGCTCAGCCCCGCTCAGCCCCTTCCCCACACACCCAGGTCCTGAACCACTTTGTGGCTGGCTGGACGGACTGGAACCTGGCCCTGGACCTGGAGGGGGGTCCCAACTGGGTCAAGAACTACGTGGACAGCCCTGTCATTGTGGACAGCAGCAAGGATGTCTTCTACAAGCAGCCCATGTTCTACCACCTGGGGCACTTCAGGTGGGTCAGGACGGGGGGGGCTCAGGTGCCACCACCAGCCCAAGAGCGGGGGCACAATCCCTCTCCTGGTCCTCTCCCTGCAGCAAGTTCATCCCCGAGGGCTCCCGGCGCATGGGGCTGCACGTCACCCGCCGGTGCCTCCTGTGTCAGCTGGAGCACGTCGCCGTCCTGCGCCCCGATGGGGCCCTCGTCCTGGTGGTCCTCAACAGGTCAGCAGGATGGTCCTGACAGGGGGACGCAGGGGGGAGCTCAGCTCCGGCTGTGTTCAGCCCCTCTCGCCCCCCAGGCTTGGCTGGGATGTGCCATTCGGGATCCAGGACCCCGCTGTTGGTTTCATCGAGACCATGGCTCCGGCCAACTCCATCCAGACCTACCTGTGGCACCAGCAGTGACGGCCAGGGCAGTGCTGGGGACGGCACCGGGCGGCTGGGGGTCTCCGGGCATCACCTCTTTCCCCACCCTTTCCAGCAGCTTTCCATGGGGGTGCTGGAGGGACAAGGGGTCCTGCCCCCGTGCAAGGGGCAGCCTGTGCTCCCGGCGCTGGGGTCTCACCAGGGCTGGTGCTGCTGGTGCTTCCCATCCTCCCCCCCTCCCTCCCCGGCATCCCTCTGGCCCCCTGAAAGCTCTGGCTGCGCCATCTCCTGGACCACGCTTCCACACGTGGCTCCCTCGAAACCTTCGCGTGTGTCTCAGGCGCCAAGTAAAGCCGTGACGTGCTCCCTCCGGTATGTGCCGTCCCCGTCAGTGTTTCCTCTACGCTCTCGGAAATTGCTCGGTTTCCCTCGGAGAGGCGGCGAAGGGCGAGGGGTGCCCCGAAGGGCTCCGTCCCCATGGCCCGCGTGTGGCCGCCTTGTTTATCACTGCAGCTGGAGCCTCAGCTGCTCGCCAGCTCTTGATTCGTATCATATGTGCGGTTGGGTTTTCCCCAGCCTAGTTTTATTTTTTTTAATTTTTTTTTTTTTTTTTTTTTTTTTTTAAATCAAAGTGTCCTGTTGCGCTGGGGCAGACGGCGCAGAAACGGCCCCGTAAATTCTCTCTCCGTGTCCCCCATCTACCCAACCAGGCAGGCAAATGATGCCACCTCTTCCCGAGCTCGTGCCGCTGGCCACAGCTGGCCACCCTCCGCTGGCGTGGCCTCCGGACAGAGTCCCCTCTATTCTGGCCACGGCCGCCACCGAGCTTGCAGCCGGCAATTACCTGGCCATCCTGTTTGCTCTCTTTAAATACCAGTTACAGTATTTGCTTGCTCCAGCCTTTGGGAACGTTACCAGCACCTTTGAAGCCCTGGAATGAGAAAGCCAGAACGCTCCTTGGCAAGCACCCCTCGTGTGTGTGAGCTGCGGAGTTGCTGATGTCGGGGGAAAAAAACCGAAAAAAAAAAAAAAAGCGGTTTAACAGCTGTTTTCTTGGCATGCAGCACCGAGGGGGCACCGGGCTCCATCGCACGGAGCAGATCTGCCCGTCCCACGCTTCTACCGACGTTCCTGGGTCGCGCCGGCCCCATCGGCAGCTGGGCCGCCCGCACTTCTCAAGGCGTGTGAAGGCTCGGCCGTGCAGGGGGGGCGCATACGGAGCCCCACACCCCCAGATGTTCAGCAGCAGCTCTCGGGGACACATGGGCAGGGAAATACTTCAGCACAGCCCCTCCGGGCGAGCTGCGTCCTCCCTGGCCATCTGGAAATGCGTCTGCCGCAGGGCCGGTACCTCCCCTCCGTGCTGAAAAGCTGAATGGGGAAACCAAGGGATGCAACATCCCCGGCAGCGGGTGTGAGGGGGGGGGGTGAGGCCGGAGGAATCGCCCCCATCGGCCCTGCCGGCCATAATCTGTGCCAGGGGGTCCAGAGCAAGGGGCTGCCACCCGCACGAGTGGCGGGGGGGGGGGACACCGGGGCCAGGCTGGGCAGATGCCGCCTCTCACGTGGCTCTGCCCCCCCCTCCTGTTCCTCCTGACGGGCAAGTGCCTGCAATTAGGAAGGATCTCAAATTAGAAGGTGCGGAGCCCGGACTTGTTTTGTAGATGATAAAATGCTGCAGCCCGCTCCACCCAGCCCGGCTGCGGGTGTGGAGCTCGGGCGTGGGGGGGCACAGCCCCACAGCTGGGTGAGCTCCCCGCGGCGCCCATCGCTTTCTCAGCCGGGCAGCAAGGAGTGGGGCGCAGCCGTCCCCGCCGTGGCCGATCGCTCATGGGGTTGCCGGTGGCCCCGGCAGGCCTCTGCCCACGCCAGGAAAGTCGCTGGTGCAGCCACAAGGGGGGGGGCTGCGGCTGCGGCGCCGGCTGCCAACAGCTCTCGCCTGTGCCGGCGGCAAAGCCGAGCGGCTGCGGGGGGCCGGGCCGAGCAGCCGCAGGGCTGCGGGGCGGCTGCCGGAGCTGGCCGGGGGGGGGGGGGGGGGGTCCTGCCTGGGGTGGTGCCCAGCGATGGGACGAGGGGCCATGGGCACAAACTGAAGCAGAACAGGTTCCAGTTGAATGGGAGGAAGAAGTTCTTGACTTGGAGGGTGCCCGAGCCCTGGCCCAGGCTGCCCAGGGGGGCTGTGGAGTCTCCTTCTCTGGAGATCTTCAACCCGCCTGGCGTGTCCTGTGCCCCCTGCTCTGGGTGAGCCTGCTTGGGCAGAGGGGTGGCACTGGGTGAGCTCTGGAGGTCCCTTCCAACCCCTGCCAGTCTGTGATTCTGTGATGGAGGCACTTGGGGGGCTGGTGGGCATCTCCCGGCTTCCCTGTGGCCACTGGGCCAGGTTTCAGGAGAGCTTTGCAAATGCTGCAGTGAGCGCTGAAAGTTCTCGTTGGAGCGAGGTTGCAAAATCATCCCCGGGCTCCTCTTCAAATGCCCAGAGTCCCTTGAGCTGTCGTCTCCGGGACTCACCTTTCCTGCTCCGCCAGACGCCGTCACCTCCTACCACACGCAGCCAGAAAGCAGGTCCTGCCGCCCCGCTGCCCCGCGCCCAGCAGAGACGCAGCAAGAGGGTTTTCTGGCAGCAGGTGAGTACCCTGGGCCTGGAGCGGCTTCGTCCACCAGTGGCGATGGCGATGGCCCTGGACAGCAGGACCACGCTGAGGCCATGCCCACGGCGCTGGGCATCACCCCCGGGCAGGGAGCGGGAGGCGATAGGTGCGGGACAGCCCGCCTGGCCCAGGTCCCCATCCCACACGGTCTCAGGGAACAGTGAGCTGGCACTGTCCCACCCCTGCCTCCCCCTGCCCGGGGGCAGCAGCCTGGCACCAGGGTCCCGGGGCACCGGAGGTGGCTCCTCCCGTGCCCTCGGCGAGAAGCTCCTTGCCCAGCATCGCGGGAAGGACAGGGCAGGGTGGGAACACCCGCAGAGAGCGGGGAAATGTGGGACGCCTCTGTGCTGGGGGCTCGAGCCCCAGATTGCTCTGGCTGGGCGAGTCCCGGCTGCCACGCTTGTGGGGTTGGGAATGTGGAACTGCTTGCTCCCCGCCACGGCTCAGGAGGCATCGGGGAGGCATGGCACGGCAGGGCATGGCACAGCATGGCACGGCACGGCGTGGCACGGCATGGCATGGCATGGCACAGCATGGCATGGGACGAGCAAAGAGGGAGAAGGAGTGGGAGGGAGGCGATGGGAGTGAACCGAACTGCTGGGTACGGCTGGTGTGGGCGGCTGGGAACGCCGGGCCAGTGGGTGTGGGGCAGCACATGCCCAGGGGGCTGCACCCCCGGGGGGGGGGGCTGGGCTGGGGCGGTGGGAAGCGGGTGGGATGGTGGGGGCTCAGCCCTGGCAGGGGCTGGGACAGGGTGAGAGGAGCTGGTGGCTGACACCCGCCGCCCTGCTCCTAGCCCCGGTGTTCGCCGTCAGCGTCTGTCCGAGCCGTGCCGCAGCAGAGGTGCCATGGGGCCTGGGTGTGCCAGCGTCCTGGGCTGGCTCCTGCTGGCGCAGGCAGCGTTGCGGGCAGCAGGTAAGTGCTGACGCCAAGCCCCCGAGGAGAGGGCTGTGGCGGTCAGCGTTTGGGGCGGCAAAGCCGTGGGTTCGGTGTCGGTGGTGGGTTGAAGGGGTGAGCTGTGCTCCTGCCACAGCCCCCTGTGTCTCTCCTCCTTCCGCAGGCGGCCGCCCCTGCGATGCCAAGGACTTCGGCCATGGCTCGCTGGTGTGCGCTTGCAGTGCCACGTACTGTGACACGCTGGACCCCCTGGTCCTGCCGGCGCCGGGCACCTACGTCAAATACGAGAGCAGCAAGGCTGGCAAGCGGCTGGAGCGCAGCGAGGGGAGCTTCCAGCGCAACGCCAGGACCCCAGGTACGCACCGCGGCTGGGTGCCTGCCTGCACACCGGGGAGCAGAGCCACGACCGCGACCGTGTTTGTCCCCCGCAGATTTCCATCTCACCCTGGACACTGCACAGCGGTACCAGAAGGTGAAGGGCTTTGGTGGCTCCGTCACAGACTCAGCTGCCATCAACATCCAGTCCCTGTCCAAGGATGCCCAGAACCACCTACTCCGCTCCTATTTCTCCGAGGAAGGTGAGCCTGGGGCAGGGCGATGCTGCTGGGCCACGGGGCCGGTCTGTCCGGCCTCCCCCATTTGGGGTCTGGCTGCTGAGACTTGTGCCGAGGTGCTGGGAGGCTGCTGGAAGCCGAGGGGCTGCACCCCCCCTGAATACACCCCAGGGGTGCCCATCACCGCCCGCCCTGTCCCCAGGCATTGAGTACAACCTCGTGCGCGTCCCCATGGCCAGCACCGACTTCTCCGTCCGCCTGTACACCTACGCTGACGCTGAGGGCGACTTCGAGCTGAAGCACTTCAACCTGACGGAGGAGGACACGCGGATGAAGGTGAGTCCCGCAGGGCGAGCCCGAGGCGCCGGGGCTGCAGCCAGGCTGGGACAGGCTGGGACGGGCTGGGGAAGGGCAGCACCCTCCCGCTGACAGGGAGGGAGAGGACCCATCCTGCTGCCTGCCACACCGGCACTGGGGCAGACCCGGAGAGCTCACTGCCATCCTGGTTCTCCCCAGATCCCCATCCTCCGGGCAGCCCAGGCAGTGGCCAAGCGGCCGCTGTCGCTGTACGCCAGCCCCTGGACCTCTCCAACCTGGATGAAGACGAACGGCGCGATGACGGGGAGGGGGACGCTGAAGGGCAGCCCTGGGGACAAGTACCACCAGGCCTGGGCCAAGTACTTCATCCGGTGAGAGGCTGCGGGATCGCAGTGGGTGCCGGGGTCGCCGTGCCTGGGGCTGGTGCTGCCACAACGGGGCCATTCACCATCTGCCCCCATGCCCAGGTTCCTGGACGAATACGCCAAGCACAACCTGACCTTCTGGGCAGTGACGGCAGGGAACGAGCCCACCGCCGGCGAGATCGTCTTCTACCCCTTCCAGTGCCTGGGCTTCTCCCCTGAGCACCAGCGGGACTTCATCGCACGGGACCTGGGCCCCGCGCTGGCCAACAGCTCCCACCGCGACGTCCGGCTCATCATCCTGGACGACCAGAGGGTGATGCTGCCCTACTGGGCCCAGGTGGTGAGTCCCCACGGCAGCTCTCGCAGCCCCATGGCAGCTCTCCTGGCCCCCCAGCAGCTCTCCCCACCCCTTGGCAGCTCTCCCAGCCCTGGCCGCTGGTGACTCCTTTCTCCCACCAGGTTCTCAAGGACCCTGTGGCTGCCAGCTACATCAGCGGCATCGGCATCCACTGGTACCTGGACTTCCTGGCGCCCATTGACCTCACGCTCTCCATCACCCATCACCTCTTCCCGGATTATTTCCTCCTCTCTACGGAGGCCTCCACCGGCTCCTACTTCTGGGAGCCCAGGGTGGTGCTGGGCGGCTGGGACCGCGGGAGCAAGTACAGCCACAGCATCCTGACGGTAGGGCTCGGCGGGGGGTGCTGCTGCGCCGGCCACCCCCTTCACCCGTCCGCGGCTCAGCGCCATCACCTGCCCCACAGAACCTCAACAACTACGTGACGGGCTGGACCGACTGGAACCTGGCCCTGGACCTGGAAGGGGGTCCCAACTGGAGCAAGAACTACGTGGACAGCCCTGTCATTGTGGACAGCAGCAAGGACGTCTTCTACAAGCAGCCCATGTTCTACCACCTGGGGCACTTCAGGTGGGTGGGGGCCGGGAGGTGGCCAGTGAGGGGCTACCGGCTCCTGCTGCCACCCAGCCACCACACTCAGGCCCCGCTTATCCCTGCAGCAAGTTCATCCCCGAGGGCTCGCAGCGCGTGGGGCTGACTGTCTCCAAGAAGTGCCGCCAGTGTGACCTGGAGCACTCGGCTTTCCTGCGCCCGGACGGCGCCGTTGTCCTGGTGGTCCTGAACCGGTGAGTGGCTCAACCCTGCACCCTGGCTCAAAAACCGGCTGCCCCCTCTGACCTGCACCCCCCTCTCGCATCCCCACAGCTCCCCCATGGACGTGTCCTTTGGGATCTCGGACCCACGGGTTGGCTTCATTGAGGCCATGGCTCCCAGTGACTCCATCCAGACGTTCCTGTGGAAGCAGCCAGCCTAGTGCGGGGGAGAGGGAGGTGCCGGCACCGGGAGCACGGTGCTGGTGGAGGGCTTGGGGACGGGTCCCCGCGTGGGGATGGGTCCCCGCGTGGGGCTGGGGCTGCAGCACAGCCCCGCGCCGCCCCAGGGGACCTGTTTGATCCGAGGGCTGCAATGCCTGCTCTTTTCTAGATGTTTTCGTAAAATAAACGGGTTTTCTACAACCTCGCCTGCGCCCCCTCTGCCCTCCCTTGCTGCCTGCTCAGCGGGCAGGACCGTGCCGGGAGCCAGAGGAGGTGGCAGGTTTGGGGCCATGGTACCTGCTGAGCCCCATGAGGTCCCATCCTGCCTCTGCCCAGGCTCCTGGGGGCACCCTACCGGGGCCCGAGTCGGTGCTGCAGGGAGGCAGGGGGTTGTCACCCCTAGGGACGACATCTCCCTCCCCCCTGCCCACAGCAGCGTCCCCTCGCAGGGGTCAGAAGCTGGCAGGGACCCGGGGCTGGCAGGGACCAGGACCTGCAGCCAGGATTTAGCACAGGGCCCCAGCGTCAGCAGCCCTGGCTTCTCCCGGCTGGAGCAGGCGGCCGCGTGCTGCGGTTTCTCCTGCCGGAGCAGCCATCGGCCCCCCCCCTTCCCAGCTAATGGGAACCGGGAGCGTCGGGCACATACTTCCAGAGTGACGTGATGGGGGGAGCGGGCACGGGGGGGCTGCACTGAGTCATTGAGTCATCCCCCTCCCCTTGGGGCCCCTCAAACTGGGCCAGCGTGGGGGAGGCTCTGCCGCCGGCCCCGGCACAGCACCGCAGCTCCACTCCCGGCGCAACGCGGGGGCCCCCTACCCATCACACCCATGCGGGGAGCATGCGGGGCGTGTGTCCGGGGAGCTCAGCCCAGGGACGCCAGGCACAGCTGGCCCCCGAGGGCGCCTGCGGCGGCGGGATGCCGGTGGCGGCAGCAGCCGGTGGCCGAACAAGCAAGGGCTGTGTGCCGCCCAGCAGCCGGCACGCAGGCAAGCCTGGCCCGACGCCGCTTTTCCATTTGCACACTCGTAAACCAACAGCGGCCAGCTGAAACCGCGGCAGCGTGGCCAGCCCCAGGGCTGAGCCCCACACGGGGCGTCCCAAGGGAGCGCCGCGGCGGCACTGCTGGGGCACATGGCGGTGCCTGGGCAGCCACCCCCGGCTGTGCGGCCTACACGCCCTGGGCCGCCGTGCATGGAGCCACGCTTGCCACGCTGTTGGCAGTGCCAGCTGCGAGGAACTCCCCATCGCTGGCAGGTGCGGAGGAATGCAGATGCCGGGTTCCTGCTGTGGCCGCAGCCGCTCGCCATCCCGCTCATGCCGCTGCAGGGAGCTGGGCTCTGGGGGTCCCTCCGGCAGCGGGGAGCACTCGTGCCCTCCTGGGTTGGGGACGCATCCTGCCGCGGAGCCCGGGCTTCCCGTGCTGCTGGGCTGCGGCAGGGGGCGTCCCCGGCCGTGCTGCGGCTGCTGGGGAAGCCGGGCTGGCAGCAGCGTGGCGGTGGTGGGACCGGCCCTGCAGAACCTGCTGGAGGGCAGGGACGCCGCAGGGTGGGGGACAGGGAGGGCTCAGCCCACGGTTGCTGGAGAAAGGATGGGGGATGCTGCCGAGATGCTCACAGATGCTTTTAGGAAGCTAAAAACCCCCGATCCCCCCATCCCCAGAGAGCCCCGAGGCTGGGGTCGAGGGGCAGAGCTGCGGGAAGGACGCGGGGTGCGGTACCGGGGTGCGGTACCAGGGCAGAGCAGGACTGGCAGCGCATCGGTGCCCGCTGCAGCCCTCCAGCCTGTGCAACTGGGGAAACTGGGAAGGGCCCTGAGCTTGCGGTGAGGACAAGGGGGCGTGGGCAGAGAGAGGGAGGTTTATTGGCGTGGCAGTCGCGCTCCCCGTGGAGAGGGATGCGATTCCCGGTGGGATGCAGAGCGGAGCACCCGCAGGAAGCGATGCTGCCAGGCTCCGGGTGTAAAAACAGTCAGTTCCAGGGAGTGGAGGAGGAACAGTCGCACAGCTCTTCCTCACTCCTCCTCCTCCTCTTCCTCCTCCTCCAGGGCGATGGGCTGGCGGCCAGCCGGCCCCGCGCCGCTGCGCTGGATGGAGACGATGCCGCTCAGGAAGGCATAGCCCAGCATGGCCGCCAGCCCCACCAGCACCGACAGGAGCTGGTTGCGCCGTTTGTGGGGGTCCTCCTCTGCCTCGCCGCCGTCAGCGCCCGCAGCCCGGGGCACGCTGGCTGGGGCCTCACCTGGGGGGGGAGGGGGGGCAGAGCAGGGGTGTGGAGGGGGGGACGGGTCACCCTGAGCCCGCGGGGCAAGGCAGGGGGACGCGTCTCACCTCCGTCCCAGGGGAAGTAGAGGCTGAGGATGGAGGTGCAGTAGTTGCACAGGTTCTGCAGGGACTTCAGGTGCTGCTGCAGTTTCCCATTGGGGAGCTTCGCCTTCAGGAGCGGCGCCAGGCGGCTGAAGACGAAGGCGTCGAGGGAAGCCGGCCTGGGGCAGAGAGACCCTCGACTGGGGCACGGTCCCTCCCGCCTCCTCCCGCCACCCCCACCCAAAGCCACCCGGACGCGGCGGCCACCCCCAGCCCTCTGTTGAGGATGCGGGGGGAGCAGGATGGCCCCAGCCCGGAGCAGATCTGCTGGCTCCGACAGGAGACAGGGAAAGAGATGCTGGGGCTGGCAGCAGCTCCTGCAGCCTTCATCCCTGCTGCCCGCGCCGCTCGGTGCTGCCATGGACAGCCCTGCCCAACCCCCAGAGCGACGTGCAGGGGCTGCAGCTCCCCCACAGACCGCGGGGTCCCACTCCTGGGGGTGCAGGGGGTTCTTAGGCCCCAGAGCACCTTCCCCCTAAGGTCACCTACGAGTCTCCGAAGAAAAACTTCTGGGAGCCGAGGCGCTGGGACAGGAGTGTCAGGCATTCCTGAGCATCCCGGTAGAGCTGGAGGAGGAGGACAGAGGGTTGGCACCCACCCGGCCACGGGGCAGGCTGCCACGGCGCTATGGGGAGCAGGAGGGGAGTGCTCAGCCAGAGTAAACCGCGGACCCCAAGTAAGATTTTGGCCTCACGTGGGTCCCTCTGGGCACCGGCTGAGGACCTGCTGTGCCCGCCCACATCCCCTCACCTCCTTCTCCAGCTTTTCCTCATCCTCCATGTAGCCGTCTCCCCACATGAGCTGCAGCCGCTCCAGGTGCTGCTTGTGCATGCAGTTGGGCAGGAAGAAGTTCAGGGGGAAGGGGATGGTTTCCGCGTACCACTTCCGCGTGTGCTCCACGTAGTTCTTTGCGTCCACCCAGAAGGTGTGGATCTGCAGCAGAGAACAACCCGTGCCCAGGCCATGGCAGGGCTGGAGCCAGCGCAGCCTTTTGCTGTGGCCAGTGCCGTGGAGCCCGTGCCCGGTGCCGCATCCCCGGCAGAGAACCGGCTGCCCCGGCGACCGCAAGGGGCTGAGGGAGCATCAGGGTCAAGGCCAGCCCCCAGCCCTGGCTGCACAACCCCACCACTGCCACGCAAGACCCTGATCCCTGCTCCAGGCCCCTGGAATTTTGCTGCAAGGCTCCCTGGTGCTCCTGGCAGGGGGGCGCACGCCTGAGCCCGCCGGCATCACTCCAGGGAGCGGATCCAGTCCCCGGCGAGACCGCCTTCCCCGTGTCGCCCCCCCCCACCCCAAGATGTCTCCGTGGGGGGACCCACCAGCACCGGCAGCAGTTTCTCTTCCAGCAGTGACACGAAGGCCAGCGTGTCCGCCCCTTGCGTAGCCGAGAGGTCGTAGTCGGCGTTGTACTTCTGCAGAGCAACGCAACGGGCGTGATGCGGCGGGGAAGGGGCAAATCCTGCCCGTGCCTGTTGGGCAACCACGACAAAGCCCCCTCCTTCCCATGGGGACGCTGGTGCCCTGCAGCCCCCCCTTCCCGGGCCCCCCCCTACCTGTTTCCTGAGGTGAGTTATGATCTGCTGCGTTTTGGAGATGGTGCCCTCGTCCCGCGTCTTCAGCGCAGGCAGGCGCCCTGTGGGCGGGAAGGGGGGGGCTGCGGCGCGGTGCCCGGGGTGCCCCCTGCGTGGGCTGTGCGGGGGCCCCCACGCTCGGGGGGGCAGGGAGAAGGGGGCATGCGGGGGGTGCGTAAGGTGGGGCGGGGGGCACAGTGACACGAGGTGGGGGGGGATGAAAGCTGTGTGATGGGACATGGGGATGTGCCAGGACAACGGGGGGCAGTGGGGTGAGGGGGGGCATGATGATGGGGTGGGGGCGTGCAATGGGGTGCGATGGGGTGAGGGGGTGTGATGGGGTGGGAAGGGTGCAGTGGCGTAAAGGGGGGGCAATAGGACAAGGGGGATGCAATCGGGAGGGGGGGTGCAATGGGGAGCGGGGGTGCAATGGGGGGAGGGGGCATGCGATGGAGCAGGGGGTGGGATGGGGTGGGGGGGTGCAATGGGGTGCGATGGGGTGAGGGGGTGCGATGGGGTGGGAAGGGTGCAGTGGCGTAAAGGGGGTGGGCAATAGGACAAAGGGGGTGCAATGGGGCGGGGGCTGCGATGGGGCGGGGGTCGGCGGGCGGTGCCGGTAGCCCCGGGGGGGCCCTTACCGGAGGGGCTCCTCCAGGGGCTGCTGACCCGGTGCACCTTCAGCGGCGCCCCCGTGAACCGCGCGTAGGTCTGCGGGAGAGGAGAGCGGCGGCGGGATGGGGGCTCGCCCGGGAGGGAGACCCCGGCCCGGCCCCGCCTCCGTCCCGCCCCGCATCGGTTTCCATGGGAAGCAAACGGGGGAGCCGAACCGGGGCGGGAGCCCGCTGGCAGCGGCGGGAAAACTCCCCGGGAGCGGCGCGGGAGCCGCCCCCCCCCCCCCCCCCGCCTACCCGGGGCCGGGCGCCCGCCGGCCGCTGGCGCGGGGCTGGGGCCGGGGGAGCGGGGTGGGGGGAAAAAACGGCCGGGGGCCCCCCGCCCGCCCGCCTTGGCCGCCGCTCGGCGGGGAGCGGCTCCCGAGCATCCCCGGGCGGCGCAGCCCGACCCGCACCGCGCTGCCCGCAGCCGCCCGGGGCACGGCCAGGGCTCCCCCCGCGCCCCCGCCCCGCAGCCCGGTGCGGAGGGGAAGGAGCCCCGGGATGAGCTCATGGGTCGCTCTGGGGCTTGGGCCGGGTCCCGGCGCTGTTTACGCCCCGGCGCCCGCCAAGGCGGGCCGGCTCCGCTCGCTCCTCTCCCGCCCGGCGAGCACCGCCCGGCCCGGGGGCTCCGCCTGCCCCGGGAGCACCGCCCGGCCCGGGGGCTGGCACCCGGGCGTGGGGCACCCCTGGCAAAGCAGCCCCGCCGGCGGCCCTCGGCTTCCCCGGGCTGGGATGCTCTGGCGCTGCTGGGGCGGCTCTGGCTCGCAAGAAGGCGGCCCCAGACTGCCTGACCTCCCGGTGAACCGGCCCCCTGGCGCCCGCCCGCGCGCGCGGGGCGCGCTCCTGGCGCTGCTCCTGCTGGGCGCCGCCGGCGCGGCTCGCCACGGGCTGCAAGGTAAGGCGCGCCCCCGGGGGGGCGCCCGGGAGGAGGCGGCTGGGCCCCCCCGGCCCCGCTGCCGCCAGCCGGGGGCCCCCGGCCCCGCTCCCCCCCCTGGGAGGTCTGGCACCCGGGCTGCGGGCAGCAGGGGGACAGAGGGACATTCATCCCCGGAGCTCGTGACGGCCGCCGGCACCCCTTGGAGCCGGCTCCGCTCGGGGGCAGCTCGGGGCAGGGAGCCGCCGGCCCCGCCTGGACGCCGGTCCCGATGCCGGCTCCGGCCCCGCCGCCAGGGTCAGCGGGGGCTCCCGGGGCCGCGGTGCGCGCCCCCGGCCCGTGCTTCCCCGGAGCGCCCCGGGCCGGTGCCGAGGGCCGGTCCGTCCCTCCCGGGGCTCCCGGTCCCGCTGCGCCTTGGCGGGGTGGCCGCGGTCGCTGCTCCGCGCCGTCCGCCGGGGCCGGCCCCGGGGGGGAGGCTCCGCGCTACCCCGCGGCTCCACGCGACCCCCGGCTCGCCCGGCCCTGCCCGCCCGGCCGGGGATGCGGGGGGGGCCCCCTGGCCCGGCGGCCCGGGGGGGCTCCTCGGGTCCCGCTCGGCGCTGCGGTCTTGGAGCGCCACCGCGCGGGGCCGGGGTTGGGCGGGGCCCGGAGCCCTCGGGGCTTCCCCGGTTCCCCCCCAGGGCCCGGCGGTCCAGGGACCCCCCTCTCCCCTCAGTGTGACTGGGCTTGCAGCGGGCCTGGCCACTGTGCCCCGCACCAGGAATCTCCGCTCTCCTGCGGCCGGAGCTGCGGCTGCCGGTCAGGATGTGACCCCCGTGCTTGGTTCCCGCAGTCATTGACCTGCTGATGGTGAGCGAGGCCCGGCAGATGGCCAGCATCACACACAAGATCCGGATGGAGCTCCTGACTGTTAATGACGTTTACCTCCTCTCCACCTTCCGCCTGCCTCCCAAGCAGGGGGGGACCCTCTTCGGCCTCTACTCCAAGAAGGACAACACGAAGTGGCTGGAGGTCTCCGTGGTGGGGAAAATCAACAAAGGTGGGTGCCGGCTGTGCAGGGATGTGCTGGCCCCGATCTTGCCATGATGCTCAGAGAGAAACAGAGACCAAATTCTTGCCGTCCGTGGGGCCCGTTGGGGAGAACAGCGGGATACACGCAGGTCCTGGGGGGCTGCCGGCGCTGGGGCGGAGAGCTGAAGGCCCCTTCCCGCTCCTCCGCAGTCCTGGTGCGCTACCTGCGGGAAGACAACAAGCTGCATTCGGTCAACCTGCAGCACGCACACGTGGCAGACGGGCAAAGCCACACCATCATCGTGCGCCTGAGCGGGCTGCGCGGGGACATGCTGAGCGTGGAGCTCTACGTCGACTGCAAGCAGATGGACTCCAGCGTGGGGCTGCCCGAGCTGTCGGAGATCCCACTGGCAGAGGTGGAGTCCATTGAGGTGCGCACGGGGCAGAAGGCCTACCAGAGGATGCAGGTGAGTGCCGGGACCCCCTGGGGGGCTAAGAGCCCCCCCACCCCATGCCCTCAGGGACAAGTGGAGCCCCCTATGCCTGACTGCATCTCCCCTTGTACGTCAGGGGTTTGTGGAGTCGATGAAGCTGATCCTGGGAGGGTCCATGAGCCGCGTCGGGGCCCTGAGCGAGTGCCCTTTCCAAGGAGACGAGTCCATCCACAATGCAGGTAATGGCAGGTCCGGGCCCTGCGCTGAGCAGGGGCTTAACAGGGTCACTCCGTGCTGTGGCACGTGGAGGTGGGAGGTGACAGCACAAGGCACAGAGGGGTGCTCCTGCCTCTCCCAGTCCAGGTGTCCCCACGCAGGTGGGAGCTCCTGCGCTGTGAACACGCTGACCGGGAGCAACCACGCAAGGTGACGCTGCTGGGCTTTGGTGGCAGCATTCGGTAACATCTCATCTCTCTCCTTGCAGTAACAAGCGTGCTGGCATCCATCCTGGGTGAGTCCCTGCTCCACTTCCTCCTTTCCCTGGCCTGCCGGGGGTGGCAGCGGTCGGGGCTCCACGGAGGCAGAAAACCCTCCGCAGCCTGTCCCAGTGCCCCCAGTGCTGCGGGGCCCCGGGGTGGATCAGAGGGCACGGGATGTGCTGCATGGGAAGGGGTCCTGTCTGGACCAGGGAGGAGGAGGAGGAACGGCTGTCGGCTGTCTTGCCCTCCCAGTTCGGTGCTGGGGGGGCAGAGCAGTCCCCAGCCCACAGCCCTGGGAGTCTGCATCTGTCCTGGGGCTGACCTTGTCCTTCCTGCTCCTGGCAGGCGAGCAGACCAAGGCGCTGGTCACCCAGCTGACCCTCTTCAACCAGGTCCTGACTGAGCTGCGGGAAGATATTAGGGATCAGGTGAGGCAATGGGGCAGTCTCGACTCTCCCCGGGTTGGGTTTGCCCAAAAGCAGGGTGCCAGCCAGTGCACTGCATCCCCCTGACGCTCCGTGCTCTGCTACCTCACAGGTGAAGGAGATGTCTCTGATCCGCAACACCATCATGGAGTGCCAGGTCTGCGGTGAGTGCTGGTGAGGCTCTGCTCCCACCTCGGGGGGCAAAGGGCCGCCTGGTCTCACCCCCTGCCCTGCCCTCCTCTTCTCAGGCTTCCACGAGCACCGGTCCCGCTGCAACCCCAACCCCTGCTTCAGCGGCGTGGACTGCATGGAGACGTACGAGTACCCCGGGTACCGCTGCGGGCCCTGCCCGCCGGGGCTGGAGGGCAACGGCACGCACTGCGCCGACATCGATGAGGTGGGCACGCGCCTGGGGCGGGTCAGAAGTGACGCCTGAGCCCCAGCGCTTCCAGACGATGCTTCCCCTCTCCGGATGCATCCCCAAGCCGGGAAAGGGCCCTGCCGGAGCGTCCCGGGGCAGCGGCCACCCTGATGTGCAGGCTGCCGTGCCTGAGGGTGAAGCCTTTCTCTCCCCCCATGCCACAGTGTGCTCATGCCAACCCCTGCTTCCCCGGCTCCAAGTGCATCAACACGGCCCCCGGCTTCCGCTGCGAGCCCTGTCCCCGCGGTTATCGGGGCAACACCGTCTCTGGCGTGGGGGCTGACTACGCACGGGCTAGCAAGCAGGTGAGTGCAGTGCCACTGGACTCGGCCGCATCCCCGTGGGCACTCCGGGGATGGGTGGAGGATGCTGCGCCTGCCGGAGGAGGGCAGCTTTCCTGGGCTGGGCACAGGCAGGGGCAGAGCCGCAGGCAGGGAAAAGCCCCGGGTGATGGTTTCTCCCACACTGCTCGCAGGTTTGCACAGATATCGATGAATGCAACGATGGGAACAACGGGGGCTGCGACCCCAACTCCATCTGCACCAACACGCTGGTGAGCAGAGCTGCCCCGCTCCCCTGCCTGGCATCCGGGGCTGCTCCGCTCCCCTCATCCCGCCCCTGCCTTCTCTCTCCCAGGGCTCCTACAAGTGTGGTCCCTGCAAGTCCGGCTTTGTGGGGAATCAAACGTCAGGCTGCGTCCCACAGAAGTCCTGCAGCACTCCCACCTCCAACCCCTGCGACATCAACGGCTTCTGCATGTTCGAGAGGAACGGGGAAATTTCCTGTGCGGTGAGTGGGGGACAGGGGCAGGAGGACGGTGAAGCAGGGGGGGTGCAGGGCAGGGGCAGCAGTTGGTCCTGCCAGGGCCCTTCCGTGCTTCCCAGCCCCTGATTTCTTATTTCTTCAGTGCAACGTGGGCTGGGCTGGCAACGGCAACGTGTGTGGGCAAGACACAGACCTCGATGGCTACCCCGACGAGCCCCTGCCCTGCATCGACAATAACAAGCACTGCAAGCAGGTGGGTGTCCCGGGGAGGAAGGGCAGCATCCTCGGGCAGGGGGTGCTGGGGCTCGGGGAGCCCATGGCAGGGCTGCGCTTCAGACGTTGTCTCCTAACGCTGCCTGTGCCTGCAGGACAACTGCCGCCTGACACCGAATTCGGGGCAGGAGGACGCTGACAACGACGGCATTGGGGACCAGTGTGACGATGACGCCGACGGCGACGGCATCAAGAACGTGGAGGTGGCTGTGCTGGGCTGGCGGGACGTGCCTGTGGCTCTGGGGGCCGTGCTGGGCAAAGGGCTTCTCCCTTTGGCTTGGTGCTGATGCCCTCAAAATGCTTCTCCTGGGGATGAGCAGGCTCTGGGACGGTCTCACGTGGCGTGGTGGAGACGTCCTCCTGCCCTGACCTGGGTGAGACTGTGGCCTCTTGTCACCTCCCCCAGTGCGGGCATCCCTGTCCCCTTCCCTGCAGGACAACTGCCGGCTCTTCCCCAACAAGGACCAGCAGAACTCAGACACTGACTCCTTCGGAGACGCCTGCGACAACTGCCCCAACGTGCCCAATAATGACCAGCGGGACACGGACAGCAACGGCGAGGGGGACGCTTGCGATAACGACATCGATGGGGACGGTGAGTGGCTCTCGGGGCTGGGCTGCATGCTGTCCCCTCAGGCTGGGGGGTGAGGGCATCCACCCAGCGCTGTCCTTGCAGGCATTCCCAACATGCTGGATAACTGCCCCAAGGTGCCCAACCCTCTGCAGACCGACCGGGACGAGGACGGTGTCGGGGACGCCTGTGACAGTTGCCCTGAAATGAGCAACCCCACTCAGGTATGGCTGGGGCCAGGCAGCGCGGGCCGGGGCAGGGCACCCGGGGCATGCAGGACCCTGCCCGGTGCGGGGGGGGGTGGGGGTCCTCCTGCAGCATGGCTGGGCCCCCTCGCCCCGGGGTGTCTGCTGAACTAGGGCTCTGGTCTCCTCCAGACAGATATGGACAGCGACCTGGTAGGAGACATCTGTGACACCAACGAGGACAGGTAGGGACTGCGCTGCTGTGGGGTCACCTCCCCGTCCTGTCCCATCCTCGTCCCTGGGGGCAGAGATGCGTTCCCGGCTCGGGAGCCCAGGCGAGGGGACGACGGGGGTTTTTGGGGTCAGTAAAGGTGCCGGGATGCAATGCCGGGTCCCCCATTTGTGGCGCCGCTCTGATCCTGTTCTTGCTCCCAGCGATGGGGATGGGCATCAGGACACCAAGGACAACTGCGCCGAGATCCCCAACAGCTCCCAGCTGGACTCGGACAACGACGGGCTGGGGGATGACTGTGACAATGACGATGACAACGATGGCATCCCTGACTACACGGCACCTGGCCCAGACAACTGCCGCCTCATCCCCAACCCCAACCAGAAGGACTCAGACGGTGAGCATGGGGTGGGGAGGAGGAGGCAGAGCCACCTGGGCTTGGCCCGGCCCTGACGAGGGCGCGTGTCCCCAGGGAACGGCGTGGGTGACGTGTGCGAGGAGGACTTTGACAACGACACGGTGGTGGATCAGCTGGACGTGTGTCCTGAGAGCGCCGAGGTGACGCTGACCGACTTCCGCGCCTACCAGACCGTCATCCTCGACCCCGAGGGGGACGCCCAGATCGATCCCAACTGGGTTGTCCTCAACCAGGTGTGGGTGCTGCCCCCCGTGTTTCTGGGGACTGTGCTGCTGGGGTGGAAGCAGAGGGGGACAAGGAGGTCCCCGGGGGCTGCTGGGGACGCCCCTGACCCAGCTGTCCCCCGCAGGGCATGGAGATCGTGCAGACCATGAACAGCGACCCGGGCTTGGCTGTTGGTAAGAGATGCTCTCCCACCTGCAGACCCCGTGGGGCAGCCCCCCAACTCCTGTCCCCCTGCACTGGGGAGTGAGGGCACGTTCTTTGCCCTCCGAAGGGATGAAGGGTGGGCTGGAGGGAGCTGGGGTGTGGGGTCCCGTGCTGGGGGAGGGGGCTCCTTGCAGCATTTGCCCGCCTGTAGGCTACACGGCCTTCAATGGGGTGGACTTCGAGGGCACCTTCCACGTCAACACCGTCACCGACGATGACTACGCCGGCTTCATATTCAGCTACCAGGACAGCGCCAGCTTCTACGTGGTGATGTGGAAGCAAACGGAGCAGACATACTGGCAGGCCACCCCCTTCCGCGCCGTGGCAGAGCCAGGGCTGCAGCTCAAGGTGGGTGCTGGCCACCCCATGGGCCAGCTTGGCCACCCACCCCCCCCCCCCTCCAGCCAGGTCCCCTCCTGACACCCTGTGCACCCACAGGCAGTGAAGTCCTCGACGGGCCCCGGGGAGCACCTGCGCAACGCGCTGTGGCACACGGGCCACACGCCCAACCACGTCCGCCTGCTCTGGAAGGACCCACGGAACGTGGGCTGGCGGGACAAGACGTCCTACCGCTGGCAGCTGGCCCACAGGCCCCAGGTGGGCTACATCAGGTGAGCAGGGGCCAGGCATGGAGGGGGGGTACAGGGGGCTGCTGGGATGGGGGCTGCTCTGGCCGGGGTGTAGGGGAGGATGCTGGCTGGTGGGACAGGGTCAAGCCCTGGTGGGACCACACCGGTGGGAGATGCCGGCTGTTGGGACTGGAGTCTCCCTCGGTGTGGCCACCCTGGTGGGGAGGGACCACCCCGGTGAGGGGACACTGGCCGTGGGGGGGGTCCCGGCCGGTGGACCCCGGGGGGGGCCCGGCGGTGGACCACCCGGTGAGGGACACTGGCCGTGGGGGGGGTCCCGGCCTTGGGACCACCGCGGTGAAGGGACACTGGCTGTAGGGGGGGTCCCGGCCCGGTGGGACCACCGCGGTGAAGGGACACTGGCCGTGGGGGGGGGGGGTCCCGGCCTGGTGGGGCCGCGGGCGCATTTCCCCTTTAAGGATCCCGTCGGGGCGGCCGCCGCAGGGGGGGCTCGGCGGGCCGGGCCCCGTCCGCCCCGCCGGGCCCCCGCGGCCATTGTCCCGTCGCCATGGCGACCCCGCCGGCCGCCCACCCCAGCCCCGGGTGGGGATACCCGGTGGGGTCCCGGGTGGGGTCCCGGTGCCCCGCTGACCGGCCGGGCCGGGCCGTTCCCGTCCCGCAGGGTGCGGCTGTACGAGGGCCCGCGGCTGGTGGCCGACTCCGGGGTGATCATCGACACCACCATGCGCGGGGGGCGGCTGGGGGTCTTCTGCTTCTCCCAGGAGAACATCATCTGGTCCAACCTGCAGTACCGCTGCAACGGTGAGCACCGGGCTCCCCCGCGGGGCCACCCGCGCCCCCCGCACCGGGCCGGGGGCCGGGAGCTCGCCCCCCTCTCGCCCCGCAGACACCATCCCCGCCGACTTCGAGCCCTTCCGCCGGTTCCTGCTGGGGGCGCGAGTGGCGGCGGCGCCCGGCCCCCCCCCCCCGCCCCGCCGGCCCCCGCCCGAGGCCTGCGCATAAAGTTTTGGGTTTTCTAGCCTGCGCGCCCCGTTCCTGGCGGGGGGGGGGGCCGGTGCCCCGAGCGGGCACCGCCCCTCCCCTCCTCGCCCCGTCCCTCGCCGTCCGGTGGTCGTCGTGGGTGTGGGGGGGATGGGAGGCCGGTGCTCGGCCGGTCCCACCGGCGGAGCCCGCGGCGGCGGGAGGCCGGGACGAGTGCAATATTGGTAGGCGAGAGCACAACACTGCACCGCATCCCGTCCCTCCCGCCGCCCCGGAGGGAGCGGAGCCGCCGCCGCCGCCGCCGCCGCTCGGGCCGCTCCGTGGGAACTGCGCGGCGCGCGCCGAGCCCCGGCGGCAGTGCCCGGTCGCTCCGGCCGGCCGGCCCCCCCCCCCGGGAGCACGGGCCGCGGGGCAGCCCCGACGGGGACAGCGACGGGGACGGGGCGAGCGCTGCCCGCTGTCCGTTCCCGCCCTGGGGCCGCAACGGGACCGGGGCGGGCGCTGCCCCGGGGGGTGCGGGGGCGTCATCCCCCCCCGGGGGGGCGGCGGGGCGGGGCCGTGCCGCCCCCCCCCCCCCCCCGGCGCGGGGGGCGGTCCCGGTCCCGGTCCCGGTCCCGCTCGGCGGAGCCTGGGCGCGGGGCCAGGGTTGTGCGGGGCCGCACCCGCCAGGGGGCGCTGCAGCTCAAGCGCCACCCGGCGGGGCGGGAGCGCGCGGTGCGGCTCGGACCCCCCGGACCCCTCGGCCCCCCGGACCCCCGGACCCTCGGACCCTCCGTCCCGCTCCGGCCCGCGGACACGCGTGGGTGCGGGTCCGGCTCCCGAGCCCGGTACCGGTGGCCGGGGTCGTTGCCGCGGGCTGGCGTAGGCGGGCGGGTGCTGGGGTGCCCTCCGGGGCTGGGGGGCGGCTCGTTGTGTCCGGCCCCTTCCTCTCCTTCAGCTCCCCCACGCACCGTGTCCTCTGTGGTTTTCCACTGAGAGGAACGTGGCAGGCCCTGAACCCCGCCTTGAGGGGGCTGGGGGGACTCGGGGGGGGGGGGGGGCCCGGGGATGCGGACCGGGAGCTGCATCCCGGGGCTGGACCGCGGCGGGGAGCCGGGCTTGGCACATGGAGCAGAACGTGGCGGGAGCCAGCATCACCGGCCCACGGCTGAGGGGTTTTGGGGAGGTCGTGTTTGCCCAGAACTGCCTGTCCCCAACCCATGTCCCCCTGGCCTGGCACCAAGGCTGTGGACCCCATCCAGGGGATTGGGTGCAGGTGGGTCCCTTCTCACCCGTGCTGACACCCAGGCCGCCATGGGGCATCGCCTCCTCTCTGCTCCCTTTGCACCAACGCCTTGGGAGCCTCCCGGCATGGCTGGGGTGATGGCTCAGCTCCATGTGGGGCCGGGCAGGATGCTGGGTTCAGGGGCCCCCGCCAAGCCCTCCCCAGGAATTAGGGCCCTCCCTAGGAATCGGGGCTCTCCCACAGGGCAGGGGCAGGGAGGGACCAGAAAGGCTGGCGTGGTCCGGCGGTGCCAGGAGCACGTGTCACTGGGGAGGACGGGGACTGCGCCCCGGCACGGGTGGCACCTGGTACCTCTGGGGTAGAGCATGGCATGGCCCCCGGGGGAGGGCCTCACCAGGGCGGGGAATGAAGGGCTGTGTCCTGAGTGGGAAGGGGGTCTTGTGCCTACTGGGGCCCTTGTGGCCAGGGGGAGGGAGCCCTGGGACCTGGCAGGGAGGTTACTGGGAGGTACTGGGATTTGTGGGGCCTTGGGCCCTACCTGCGTAAGCATTTCGGAGGGGGTTCACCAGTGTTTATTTGAGTGTAGGGCGAGGCAGTGGCTGGCCGGTAATGATTAACCCTGGGCCGAGCCAGAGGATGAGGCCCCCCCCAAGCAAGGGGCTGGGGTGCTCCGTCCCCCCGTGCTCCCCACCAGGTCCGGGGGCTGTGGCTCAGCCCACGGGGCTGGATAGATGCTGCCCCCCCCCCCCCCCCCCCGCCTGGGGACACCCAACCGCTGCCGCTTCCCCGCATCCCCGCAAGCATGGGGACGCTGCCAGCAGTGTCTCCCCGAGCTGGGGGAGCATGGAGCACCCCACGCGAGGCAAGGATGCTGCAGGGGCCCCATCGGTGAGGCAGCACCCCTGTGCCCTGTGCCAAGTTGGGCGGGGGGACCCCCCCGTCGCTGGGGCCGGCGGTGGGGTGGGGCGTCACCACCTGCCCCAGGTGCTCTATAAAGCTGCTGCCGCTGCCGAGCCCTCAGTTCCTGATCCCTGGATCACGGAGCGTGCTGCCAGCCAACAGGAGAGCAGCCGCTGCGGAGCCCCGAGAGGTGCTGGGACCCCCCCGGGACGAGCCCCATGGCGTGCACTGCCTTGCTGCTGCTGCTGGTGCTGGGCACAGGTGAGGGGCTGGGGCCAGCAGGACCCTGAGCTGGAGGGAGCCGGGCTGGGCCCTGGGTGAGCGGGGAGGCAGTGGGGCAGGGGGACGGGAGCAGAGTCCCCTGGGCTGCTTTCTGAGCAGGGACTGGGGGACGCCGGCGCTGATGGCCCTTGGAACCCCGGCGGCAGGGACATCGCCATCTCTCCTGGTCTGGCCCCAGGGTGCAGCACCCCAGCACTGGTTGTCCCCAGCAAAACTGGGACCTGGAGACCTCGCTGTGGCTGTGGCCCCTCTTAGCCATGTCCGAAAGGATCAGCCAGGGCCGGGCAGCCGGGCTGTGCCAGGACCAGCCGGAGCAGGCTGTGCCCGGGGCTCGCAGGCTGGTATGCAGGTGTGTCCCGGTGAGCCATCCGGACCCCGGGCTCTCCTCCAGGGCTGCCGGCTCCTGCGAGCACCCGCTGGAAAACCACCTGGGAGCTGCCTGTATTGGCCAGCAGCCAGGCCATGTGGGTCTGGGGGGGCGTGGGCGGCACCCCACCTTCCCAAGCTGGCGACCCGCAGCAAAGGAGGTTTTCTTGGGGTGGGGGGGCTGTGCCCAAGTCCCCCAGCATGGCAGGGTCCCCTCAGAAGCAGGGGGGGGATCTGCAGGGCTGGGCATGGAGCCGGTGCCACCAGCAGCACTGCCTGGACCCTTGGTGATGCCACGTGTGCCCAGCACAAGCCCCAGTTGTGGGATGTTCCTGAAGGTCTTGGCCTCGTGGGAGCTGCCAGTGGTCGGCTCCCTGGAGGTTGCGGTGCTTCTCAGCGCTTCATGGCCCGGGGAGGTGTCCAGCCAAGGAGCCGTGTTGTGTAAAACCTTCCTGAATGGGTGCTGCAGTCCCAGCCAACAGCTCCTGGTGTCTTCTCTAGGTACCTGTGCCATGACCCCCACCGAGACCACCATGGAGACAACCGAGACGACCACCACAGAGACAACCACCACAGAAACAACCACCACAGAAACAACCACCACTGAGACGACCACCACTGAGACGACCACCACAGAGGCAACCACGACCAACGCAAGCAGCACGACCAACACAAGCAGCACGACCAACGCAAGCAGCACGACCAACGCAAGCAGCGCGACCAATGCAAGCAGCACGACCAATGCAAGCAGCACGACCAATGCAAGCAGCGCAGCAACGAACAAACGCAACCACCAGACCAATGCAAGCAGAACAACCAATGCAAGCAGCATGACCAACGCAAGCAGCCCAACCAACGCAACCACCATGCCCAACACAACCACTGCTGACACCCTGCAGACCACCAGGAGTCAACCATGACCAACAACCACCACTGACCTGACCGCCACTGGCAGGACCACCACGGAGTCAACCATGACCAACATGACCACCACTGACCTGACCGCCACTGGCAGGACCACCACGGAGTCAACCATGACCAACACAACCACCACGGACAGGACCACCACCCCTATGACCACTGCTCCGAAAATCACGATCTCCAAAACCACAAGCAGCAATGGGACCCAAACCTCCCACCCCACAGTCTTCCCCACCACAGGCAACACTACAAACTTCCACTCCAGCAACAGCCCTGCAGGCGACACCACAACCACCAGCACCACAGTGCCTGTTTCTAGCAGCGCTACCATCTCCCCTGCGGCCCCACCCGTCCCACCCCCAACATGCACCCACCTCCCACCACACGGCCACCAGCAGCTCCGCAGTTCCCACCTCCCCCACGGGTGGTAGCATGGCGATCCCCAACTCCAGCACCAAAGGCAGCGGGAGCAGCAGCCCTCAGGTCATCTCCACGCAGCAAACCTCTGCCACCGCTCAGAGCACCACGGCTCCCAGGCTGCTCCTCCACGTCCTGCTGTCCTTCCACATCATCAACAGGAGCTTCAACGAGAGCTTGCGTGACCCCACTTCAAAGGAGTACAGGAGCCTGAGTGACACTGTCTTGACCATGGTGAGTCCCAGCCCTGCCCGTGGCTGCCCCAGGCGAGCAAAGACCCCCCCTGGTCCATGCTGGGAAGGAGCTTCCTCCCGTCGGGGCTCCCTGTGGAAGTGCCTGGAGCATCTGCTCTGCCAGCCGCTTCGGCAGCCCCGGCCGGTCCCGTGAGGGGGAGCAGCAAGGGGACAGGAGGGAGGGGGTGTCTGCTGGGGAGGTGGCCATCACCCCCTGTGCTTCGTTCCAGTTTGACTATGTCTTCGGCTGCGCGACCTGCATGGACAGACAGACCTACAAGGGATGCAGCGAGCTCCTTTTCAGGTGAGCGGAGGCCGGCGTGGCCCGGCTGCATGGTGCAGAGCTGCTCGCAGGGGGCGGTGAGCTGGGAACTAACACCTCCTCTCATGGGCAGCCAAGGCTCGGTGATGGTGCAGTCCACCCTCGTGTTTGGGCACGGCAATGACATGGCAACCGTGGGCGCCGTGGGCCCGGCCGGGCAGGAGCTTTGGGCGGGGGGGGACAGGGCTGGACAGAGCCCTGCAGGGGTGCTTTGGGGGCTCTGCAAGCACTGCCATGTCCTGGCCGGGGCAGGGAGGCTCTTGGGGGTGGGACGTGCTCGGGGCTTGCAGCCGGCAGAGCAGATGTGGTTTCCCCACGCCCATGGCAAACAGCACTGGGAGGACCAACTGGACACCATCCTGGGAATCTCTCGGGGCTGTTTGTCCCAGCCAGCGCTGTGGCTCGGCCCCGCGGTGCAGACACGGCTCCGGTCCTCTTTCAGGCACTCCTCAGGAGGAAACGTCCCCAGCACCGGTGCCTGGGGTCCCGGGTTGGGCCATTGCTCTGCTGGTCCTGGTCTGTATCCTGCTGCTGCTGAGCATCCTCATCTGCCTGCTGCTGGTGAGTCCCCTCTCCCCACCCTGTCCTCACCCACCTTCTGCTGGCGTCCCCTGTCCCCGTCCCCATGCCCCTGACCCCTTCCCTCTCCCCCCCAGACCACCAGCTGCCGGAAAAGCCAAAAGAGCCTGGACCTGTTCAGCACGAAGGACTCCTACCACCCCATGGACGAGTACCCCCCATACCACAGCCACGGGCGCTACGTGTCACCCAACAAGAAGCACAACCCCTACAGCCAGGTGAGAGCCCAGTGCCACCATCCCCGGGGCTGCTTGTGCCCGGCGTCCCGGCTGCTGCGGGGCTGGGGCAGTGCAGGGGAAGGTGCTTTTCGGTGCAGCCGGGCAGGTCCCTCGGCCGCTGGGTTAATGGCTAACGGAGCCGGTGGGGCAGGAGATGGGTGGCCCTGGGAGCCGCCCCACGCCGGTGCCCTCCCGGCTGGGAGGTGAGCGTAACTTTCATGCCTGGATGGAGCAGTGGCGCTGGGCGCGCGGCTGGCGCTGGCAGACCCAGCCCGGCTTCAGGGAGCTCCCTGTGACCTTGGGCGGCTGCTCCCCCTGCCCAACCCTGGCTGCTCCCCCTGCCCAGCCCTGCCTGCTCCCCCTGCCCAGCCCTGCCTGCTCCCCCTGCCCAACTGGCTGCTCCCCCTGCTCACTCCCTGCTGCTCCCCCTGCCCAAACTGGGCTGCTCCCTCTGCCCACCCTGCTGCCAATGCCTCCCCCTGCCCAACCCTGCCTGCTCCCCCTGCCCACCCCTGGCTGCTCCCCCTGCTCACTCCCAGCTGCTCCCCCTGCCCAACTGGCGCTGCTCCCCCTGCCCACCCCTGGGCTGCTCCCCTGCCCACCCTGGCTGCTCCCCCTGCCCACCCCTGGCTGCTCCCCCTGCCCAACCCTGCCTGCTCCCCCTGCCCACCCCTGGCTGCTCCCCCTGCCCAAACTGGGCTGCTCCCCCTGCCCACCCCCTGCCTGCTCCCCCTGCTCACCCCCTGCTGCTCCCCCTGCCCATCCCTGGCTGCTCCCCCTGCCCACCCCTCGGCTGCTCCCCCTGCTCACCCCTGGCTGCTCCCCCTGCCCAGCCCTGCCTGCTCCCCCTGCTCACCCCCGGCTGCTCCCCCTGCCCAAACTGGCTGCTCCCCCTGCCCACCCCGGCTGCTCCCCCTGCTCCCCTGGCTGCTCCCCTGCCCACCCTGGCTGCTCCCCTGCCCACCCCTGCCTGCTCCCCCTGCCCAAACTGGGCTGCTCCCCCTGCCCAACCCTGCCTGCTCCCCCTGCCCACCCCTGCCTGCTCCCCCTGCTCACCCCCGGCTGCTCCCCCTGCCCAAACTGGGCTGCTCCCCCTGCCCACCCCCGGCTGCTCCCCCTGCTCAACCCTGCCTGCTCCCCCTGCCCACACTGCCCCTTCCCAGCCTCGGCCGCATCCCAGACCCCCGCATCCACCGGAGTGGGGGCACCCCCCCATGGATGGGGAGCGGGGCTGGGGCTGGGGCTGGGCAGCGCAGAGGGGGCTGGGGGGCTGATCCCTGTTCTGCTGCACCCCAGATCCTGCACCAGAGGCTCCAAAAGCGGAGCCGCAGGCGCAGCCCCCGTCCCCCCGCTCTACTCCCCCCCGGCGGGGGCCCACCATGCCCCGCGAGCAGCTCACCCTGTTCAAATACCAGGGGCCTGGGTAAATATTTACCCTTGTCTTGCGGGCAGGCTTATCGTGCAGGAGCAGGGGAACACGTCCGGGGCTGCTTCGGCTTCTCTGCCAGCTCCTGGGCCTGGCGGGGGGGGGCTCAGGGTGCCCACGGGGGCTCAGGGTGCTCATGGTGCCCATGGCCGGGGGCAGCTGCCCACCCTGCAGGGAGGGATGCGTTTTTTGGCTAAGCACGGCACCGGGCTGTCCGTGGTGCCCATGGTGAGGGTGTGGGGGTTCCCCCACTGCCTCCGGATGGGGGTTGAGGAGGGGGCTCAGCCCGGCCCCTCCCCAGCCCAGTTCTGATGCCCCCCCCCCCTCCCTCCCCAGGTGGCCAGCAGCAACGGCGCGGGGGCCGGCACCTTCACCTACACCAACCCTGCCGCCACCTCCGACGACCTCTGAGGGACACGCTGGGACAGAGGGCGGCCGTCGAGGGGAGGGGGCGGCTGTGGCCCCCCCGCTCCCGGGGGAGCAGCACCAGCCCCGGGCCTGTCCCCCGGTGCTCCCGAGCCCCTCACCGTGGGCAGCGGGAGCCGGATGGTTCTGGAGCAGCCGGATTCATGCGCATGACAGAACAGGACTAAGATTTAGGGTGGGAGGGAGGGTCCCCCCCCCCACCCCCTGTCCCCCGCGCTCGCTCAGCTGTGCCACCCCCTGCTCCAGGGCGGGGGGGGGCCCAGGCTCGCACACCCCCTGCGCTCACCCCTGGGGATTCAATCGCTCCTTCTGCGCTGTTATTTTATAAAAATATATATCCGGGGTGTTGGCGCCAGGCTGGGCTTGTCAGGGGAGCGGGGTGACAGGGGCTGCGGCTGCGGTGCAGTTATCGCTTTTCACAAAAAAACGGTGGGTGCAGCCGGGCGCCATGTCCTCCCCTGGGGAGCGACTCCGGCTCCGTGGCTGGGGGGGGGACGAGGACGGGGATGTCCCCAGCATGGCTGTCACCCACCTGGGTGACCTTGGCTCAACGGCTGCGCTGGTTTCTCGGGCCAGGCAGACCCGGGGTTCACGCTGGGGTTGTTCCTCAATCACTGACATTGTATGTACAGAGCACGGGCGGTGTCCCCGTCCCCTCTGTCCCCCTGGGTGTGACTGTGCCTGCCAGGACACCATCCCTCTTGCTCACATGCCGTGTGCCTGTCCCGCGCTCTCGGTTTCTGTTTTGTGAGCTAATGCGTCGCCTTTGACGCAACCGTTTTTTCCCTGCGGCTGCACGAGCGGAGCAGAGAGGTGACGACGGGGTCGTAAAGCCGGGCGGCGAGCGCCGTGATGGCTGTAGGTTCACCACTGGCACACACGCAGCCGTCTCTGAGCCCAGCCAGTCCCGCTCCTTCCCCTGCCTGCTCTGGGCTCGGGATCCTCCAAACCCCGAGTGAGCCCCGGAATGACTTTGGGGGCTGCCGGGAGGAAGGGGCACGCGGGCAGGGCTGTGGGATGTGCCGAGGGGCAGCAGCGTGGCCTCGGTGGGGCTGGGGACCGAAGCGGGACCTCCCCAGCCCCGCGCGGAGCCGTGTGCCAGGCTGTGCCGGGACACCAGCCTTCGGGACAGCCGTGCCCTGAGCAGAGGGGCGGCCCCCTGGCAGTCCCGGTTTGGTCTAGGCCCACACTGGGGGCTGGGAGTGTTTTGGCAACCACTGAAAAGGCAGAAAAACAAGGAAACAAATTTTCCCTAAAGAAATCCCTTGTGAGTTCAGGCACGGAGCCAGCCGCTTTGCCGAGTACCAGCCCTGGGACTGGCCCGGTGGCATGTGGCTGGTGGGCGCCTCAGCCCCGGCACGTGGGCTTGGGGGGGGGCCCCGGTGGCCGGGGGCCCGGCCTGTGGGGGTGGGCTGAGGGGCTGGCGGGGGGGGCCGGGGTGCGGGGGCGCCCGGCAAGCGGAGGTGACACAAGCCCTGGGTTGGGGGGGGGGTGTCTCCGCTGCTTTTGGTTACGGTGATAGCCAGAATTGCCAACAGCAACAGCCAAACCCAGTGGATTTACAGCCTGGCAGGCAGTGTTTGGGGCAGGGAGGGTTTTGGGGGGGTTGGGGGTGTCTTTGTGTGCTCGGGAACAGCAGGATGATTGGGGGGGGGGGATGCGGTGCCAGATCCTGCCCTTGTGAGCCTGGAGGAAGGGGCAAAGCTAAAACCAGCCCTGCGGGGTGGCCGTGGCACAGCGTCACATCTCCCCCACCGCCCCAAGCCCTGCTGCCAGCCGGGGATGGGGCCGTATGCCCGGGACAGGGCCCCGTGGGGTGCAGGGGGGGTCTACGTGGGGCTGCTGCCATTTGGAGCTGGGCAGGGCTGTGCCTGCACACACCCCCAGCCCTGGGCAGGGCCCGCAGGAATTGAAACAGGCACCGGGGCTGGGCCCTACAAAGAGCCGCCTGTTTGCGGGAGCCCAGCCCCGCCACCGTGGCCCCACCGGCTCCGAACAGAGGGGACCGGTGTTCCCCAGGGACAGGCGCCAGCGCGGGGGGGCCCAGCCCCACACGTGGCTCCTCCACCTGCCACGCCGCTCCCCAGGGCCCCAGGCGATGGGGGTACCCGGGTGCGGGATCCAGAGTCCCCCCCCGGAGCTCAACCAGCCCCCCCTTGGGGCCCCCCCCAATCTATAGGGGTTCCTCTCTAGGCCCAGCAGGGAGATGGTCCCCGCTGGCGGCTGGTCCAGGAGCACCCTGGCACCCAGGGACATGTGGCTGTGGCCATGTGGCCGGGCAGAGCGCGGGCAGGGACCGGACACGTCAGCACTGCCCCGGGCCCCCGGGGCAGGATTGGCCCCCGCTGGCCACGGCCCGAAGGCCAGCCCTGTCCCATGGCCTCGCTGCCAGGGCCAGCCCCATGGCCTTGGCAATGGGCACCGCACCCCGGGGAGCGGCCAGCACCCCACAGCCCCCAGCGGCGGTGCTCCCCGCGGGGGGCAGCTGCCCTCCGCCGCGGGGCGGCTCTGGAGGAGTCTGGCATTGCAGTTTATTGTAGGAAACCATGAAAATACAGCAAATGTAACAGAACCCAGGAGAAACTACAGCAGCTCGGACAGATCGCAGCACGCGGCCGCCAGTGCAGGGCCCCGCAGTGGATGGCGGCCCCGGGCGGCTCCCGGCCAGGCCGGATCCCGACCCCGCGGCTCCAGCCCACCCTGGCTGCGTGTGGTTTGGCACCGAGTGGTGTTAACGGGGACAAAGCGCGTCCCACCGGAGCACGTGCAGGCAGGGAGCGGGCCGCTGCCCCGCGCAGGCAGGGGCACAGGCAGGGCTGGCTGAGTGCGCAGCGCCCTGGGGACAGGGCAGAGCAGCCAGTGAGGCTCTGCGGCCCCAGGGGACAGCGGGGACCACAGCCCAGCAGCCCGCGGGATGGACCCGGTGGTGGCTGTGCCCGCCCGCGGTGGCCGTGCCCGGCCATGGCACTGCAGCCACGCGAGCCGCGTTGAAAACGAGCCATTTTTAAAAAAAGTCCTCAAACCTCATTCCAGCCCAGCCTCCCCCCGCCCTCTCTCCCCAAGCCCAGCTGCCTCCCCCACCCCAGCCAGCACCCAGCCTCTCCCTCCCACCGTCACCCCCACCGTCACCTGCCGCCCCCCTCCCCACGCAGCCCCACATCCCGCTTGCACCCCTCTCCCTGGTCCATCTCTAGGGCTGCCCCTCTGCCAGGACCTGGCATGCACCCTCTGCCTGGCCAAGCTGGGGAAAGGGGCAGGCGGATGGGGAGAGGGGACGGCAGAACTGTCCCCGTCTGCCCCCCCATCCCACAAAACAAACGCCTGGCCTGCTCCCAGCTGGCGGCAGGGCCGGGGCTGCCCTCACTGTGCTCTGCTCCCTGCTCGCTAATGTGCCCCCCAGGCCCCGGAGCTCACTGGGCAATCGGGGGTCACGGCCAGTGTGCGTGCGGGGAGCACGGGCACCGCTCAGTCCAGCTTGGCAAAGCCCCCAATGGTCACTTTACGCTCCTGCTTGTTGGCCACCAGCTCCTGGAGATGCAGGGCACCCCCTCCGATGAAGCAGAAGGCAGGGCAGACGGGCCCCGAGCAGTCCACGCCGCACTCCCAGAGCTCGCGGAAGGAGACGGCGTCGTAGAAGCTCACCTTGCCCTGCTCGTAGTCCAGGCAGATGCCGATGCGCGGGGGCAAGGGCACAGTGCAGCCGTTGGGGTCACGAGAGGTGAGCGCCGAGCCGTGCGAGAGCAAGATCTTGCCCATGCCAATGGTGAGGAAGGCGTAGGGCGGAGGTGCCTCCACCGTCGTGTCCTCTGCCCCGCTGTCGTGACCACTGTCGGGGTCGTACCTGCGGCGGGGGGACAGGTGAGTCCCGGTGCAGACATGCGAGAGATGGGATGGGGCTTCCCTCTCGCCCCAGAGCCAGCGCCTGGCAAGGAGTCAGGAACAGGCGGAGAACCCCCACAAACTCACCGAGCCCCCCCACTCACCTGGGGCTCACCACGTCCTGCGGCACCTGGAACCACTCCTGCAGCTTGCTCTCCAGCCCCACGCCCACCTTGACCAGGTAGGAGCTTGGGTCCACGCAGCAGGCCCAGTAGCTCTTGCCCTGGGTGATGGCCACGTCGCCGATGACCAGGTCGATGGAGAGGTGGCAACTGGTCATCAGGCGCTCGGCGGCGAAGAGCATGGGGATGCCAGGGACGCTACGCACAGCCCGCTGGTCCTTGCTGATGGCCAGCCGGTCCCGGTTGAAGCCCCAGCGGTTGTCCAGGAAGAAGTTGAGGACTGCAGGGAGGAGGAGAGGAGGGTGGGTGAGAAGGAGGGCGTGCGCTGCCAGCGGGGTGCTCCGGATCATAGAATCATGGAATCATTTGGGTTGGAAAAGCCCTTTAAGCCCAAGCCCAACCGTTCCCCTACCCCTGCCATCCCACCCCCCAACCCTGGCCCTAAGCACCACATTTGCCCGGCTTTTAAATCCCCCCAGGGGTGGGGACTCGACCCCTTCCCTGGGCAGCCCCTTCCAGTGCCTGACAGCCCTTTGGGGAAGGAATTGTTCCCCATGGCCAACCTCACCCTGCCCTGGCACAACCTGAGGCCGTTTCCCCTTGTCCCATCACCCATTCCCTGGGAGCAGAGCCTGCCCCCCACTCTCCCAGCTCCCTGCCCCCCTCACCAGGGGCGGGCGGCGTGTGCAGGTAGATGTCCTCGCTGTACTCCCCGAAGCCCGCCTTGTTGCAGCCCTTCACCCGGAGTACATAGACGCTGTCGGTGTCCAGGTACTCCACGAGGGCGCTGGTGCCGCGCACCTCCTCCCGCCGCTGCCACAGCTTCAGCCCCTTGGCCTTGGCGTCCGTCTTGCGGTACTCCACCGTGTAGTGCCAGGCGGGCGGCGAGTGCTGCGGCAGCCGCCAGCACAGGAAGATCTGGTCGTAGGCGTAGGTTCGCTGCGTGTCGATGACGGGGGCCTCGGGCGCTGCGGGGAGAGGCACCAGCGGGCATCAGGCAGCATCCCCCCCCCCGGCAGGCGGGGAGGCGGCCAGACGCAGGGAAGGGGCATTCCGGATGGACGCACGGACGCACAACCAGCGGGGAAGGCCAGGAGGGCAAGAGTCGGGGAGACAGAGGAGCTCGCTGCTGTGGGGCTCCAGGGACCAGACAGGCTGAGTGCAAGTCGGGGAGGGAGGAGAGAGAGAGAGAAAGAGAGAGGAGGAGGGGGGTGGAAATGGGGCGAGGAGGGGGGTGGAAATGGGGCGAGGAAGGGGATGGAATCGTGGCGAGGAAGGGGATGGAATCGGGGCGAGGAAGGGGATGGAATCGGGGCGAGGAGGGGGATGGAATCGGGGCGAGGAGGGGGATGGAATCGGGGCGAGGAGGGGGTGGGGGGGCAGGAGGAGCAGCAGCAGATGGAGGGGGGCCCCGCCGTCACCGCTGGGGCGGGGGGGGGGGGCGGCGGAGCGGGGACGGGGCGGGAGCGGGGATGGAGGGATGGGACAGAGAGAGCGGGGCCGGCTCTGGGGCAGGGATGTGACTTGCCTCAGTTACTTCGGTGACGACTCAGCAGCGGCCGCAGCCTATAAACAAAGAGAGGTAGAAGCAGGTCTGAAAAGTGTTGCCAGGGGGTCCGGCAGGGCCACGCGGCTCCTGCCCTGCGGGGAAGCGCCTGCCCTGCAGCGGGGCAGCCTCTGCTCCATACTCACCCTCCGGTGCTCCTGCTGCCCTTACCTGGCACCGTGGCCCTGCCTGTCCTGCCCCCTCGCCCGGCCACCCTGGCACAGGGCAGGGCAGGGATCACTTTGGGGGCTGCCGGGGTGGGGACCGTCCCTGACAGGGAGGGGGGACCAGCAGATCCGCGAGCGCCCGCCCGAGCACAGCCCTCCGCGGCCGTGGCTGAGCTCCAGCTCCGAGGCGGGCAGGGAGCCGCTCTGCCCGCAGGGGCTGCACCTCCGCACAGGGCACAGCCGGTGCCCGCGTCCTGCTGCCTTTACCTCGGATGAAGGCCAGGTCGGTGAGCAGCTTCAGCTCCCTGCTGACGTCCAGCTGGAAGTGGCTGAAAGAGGCCGTGGCCGCAGGACGGAAGCTCTGCAGCGAGTCGGTGGCCCTGAGGATCCTGCGGCAGAGGAGAGCAGGGACGTCAGGGTGGCACGTGGTGGCCACCTTGGGCACCAGAGGGCCCTGACCCCCCCGGAAGCCCCATGCCCGCTAGGTTCCCCGCAGCCCGGTACCTGTTGTGCAGCTGCTTGGCAGCCTGGACGAAGCAGGGGTGATCGGTCTCCTTCAGCACCTCCTGGGCGTAGCCCACCATGCCCGAGTTCTCCAGCATGGCCTGGTGCTCCTGGATCTGGCAGTGCAGGCTGGCCAGCCGCTCCTGCTGGCACTCCTCGATCGCCTGCAGCAGGGTGGCCCGCTTCTCCTCCAGCATGGCGCACAGCCCCTGGATCAGCTGCGACACCTCCTCCTTGGCCTGCGAGCCGTTCACCTGCCGAGCATGGGCAGGGTCAGCACGCCGCACGCCCCGGGGCAGAGAGGGGACCTGCCTGGCAGTGCCACCCCCTGCCTAGGGACAGCTCAGGGACAGGCAGGCACCTTCCACCCTCACCTCCGTGTGCTTCACCGTCTCCTCCAGCTCGGCAATCTGGGTCTGCACCGTGTCCTGGCTGCTCAAGATGTAGGCGAGGCTCTTCGTCAGCTTCTCCTGCGGGGAAGGAGGTGAAGCGAGGTGCCGGCAACCCTCACGCCCCTGAGCTGCACACCCCGTCTGTGCCAGGGCTCTGCCAGCGCCCCCAATTCCTCCCCGCTGAGCCCCGTCCCTGCTCCGAGCGCAGCCCCCCCCACCGGCCCTTACCCTGAGGGCCTGGTAGGCGCTGAGCACTGGGGTGATCTTGTGGCTGGTGTGAGTGCGTCGCACGCGGCAGAGCTGGCACACCAGCCGCTGGCAGGTCTTGCAGTAGTGAGTCACCTCCTCCTTGTGCTCCGGGCACATCAGCCCCTGTGCAGGCACAGGGGAGCTCAGCGGGGCTCCGCGCCCAGCCCCCTGCAGAGGCTCCCCCCCAGCACCCGCAAAATCCCGAGCGGGGAAGGCAGCCCCCGACGGAGAGGCCATACCTTGGGGCGGAAGGTGAGGGTGGGGGGCGTGGGCTCGTGCTGAGCTTTCTGGGTGCCCCAGGGGTGGTAGAGCTTGAAGCACTCGTTGCAGAAGCTGGACTTGCACTCGGTGCAGCCCTTGGTGGCCTCCAGCTGCGGGGGCTTGCAGAACTGGCACATGATGGCGGCGCTGATGTTGATGGTCTGGCGGTAGCGCTCCACCACCCGCTCCAGCGTCAGGTTGCGGAAGAGACTGCCCAGGCCCCTCTCGCCCAGGTCCACGTCCCGCTGGCAGGCCGGGCAGGGGAAGCTGACAGTCTGGGGGTGCACCGTGCCCCGCTTGCGCCCCGGGTAGGTGCCAAAGCCTGCAGGGGGGAGGTGGGGAGGGCGTCAGGCGGGGCTCAGCACCCCAGAGCCGCTCAGCCGTCCCGTGGGGGAGCCCACCGGGGCTCCATCCCCATCCTCTCCCACCATCTCACCTGACTTCAGGAGGCGGTCAAGGCGGTCGGGCTTGGGGACGGCCCGGCGTCCCAGGCGGGGGCTGCGGGTGGCGGGGGTGGCGGCGGGCGAGGAGGGCTCGGAGGTGGGGTCGCAGCAGAGGTAGCCGTGCTGCAGCAGCACCTCGCTGGCGCAGACGTGGCAGACGTTGTGCGCGCAGGGCAGGGCCAGCGGCTGCTTGTACATCTCCTTGCACACCGGGCAGACCAGCTCCCGCTCCA
Source organism: Gorsachius magnificus (assembly GCA_034008185.1). NCBI lineage: Eukaryota > Metazoa > Chordata > Aves > Pelecaniformes > Ardeidae > Gorsachius > Gorsachius magnificus. The sequence goes on along the minus strand of CM067103.1, from coordinate 2,846,853 downwards.
TGTTCTTCATGCTGGTCTGGGGAGAGAGGGGGGAGTGTCACCCGCTGCGGACAGGACCGGGGCCACGATGGGGACGGGGGGAGGGCTGGGATCAGCCCCAGGACCAGGATCAGGACCGGCACTGGGACTAGCACCAGGCTGGGGACCAGGGCTGGGATTGGGATGGGGATTGGGGCTGGAGCCGGCACCAGGGCTGAGATCGGGACTGGGTCAGGGCTGGGATCAGCCCCAGGATCAGGATCAGGACCGGCACTGGGACTAGCACCAGGCTGGGGACCAGGGCTGGGATTGGGATGGGGATTGGGATTGGGACTGGGGTCAGCACCAGGGCTGGGATCAGGACTGGCACCGGGACCAGAGCCAGGACCAGCACCAAGACCCTGATCAGGCCTGGGACCAGGACCAGGGCCAGGACCAGGATCAGGACCAGCAGGGGATGAGGACTGGAATGGGGGGGGGGGGGCGGGGGCGGTTGGGACCAGCATGGGACCAGCCCAGGACAAGCACCGAGACCCTGATTGGGCCACCAGGAGGGACCGGGACGGAGCGGATGGGGACCGGGACCCCCCCCACGGGTGTGCCAGCCGCTCCCGGTGCTGCCGGCCGCGGGGGGGGCTCGGTGCGGGGGGGGCTCGGTGCCAGCCCTCCCCGGGATCGCCGCCCGGCGGCCCCAGGCCCGGTGGGTCGGGGCGCGGGTCCGAGGCCTCGCCGCGGCCTGCCCGGCCCTCAAGGGCACCCCCGCCATCCCGCCCGCCTCCGCCATCGGGCCCCGCCGCGTTGCCATGGCGACGCCGGTCCCGGGGGAGCCCGGCCCGGCCCGGCCGCCCCACGGTGCCCCCCCCTCCCGCCGCCGCCGCCGCTCACGCTGATGCGGACGAGCGCGTCCATGATGGAGGTGAAGGTCTGCAGGTCCTCGCCTTCGGCCATGGCTCCGCGCCCGCCCCGGTGGCGGCGGGGGAGCGGCGGGGGGCGGCGGCGGGGGGGCGGCACCGGGAGGCTCCCCGCCCCGGGGGGGGGCACCGGGAGGCTGCGCCGGCGGGGCGGGGGCTCCTGCGCATGCGCACTTCCCCCCCCCCCGCGCCTGGTGCCGTGTCCCTCCCGGCGCCGCCGCAGTGCGCCTGCGCAGAGCCGCGCACCGGCTGGGGCCTGGGACGGCGCCGGGGGCGACGCCGCGGGGCACCATGGGTAACGGGGCCGGTGGTCGGGGCACGGGGCGGCCGAGGCGGGCCCGGGGGGCGGTCGGGGCCTGCGGGGTGGGCCGGGGTTCCCGGGGGGGCTGCCAGGGCCCGGGGGGCGGCCGGGGCCTGGGGTCCGCGGGGAGGCCAGGGCCTGGGTGCGGCGGGGCAGGCCGAGGCCCGGGAGGCGGCCGAGGCCCCCGCGGTCCCTGTCGCTGTGGCGGCCCCGGTGCCGGCCGCCGCGCTGAGGCGATGCCGTGGCCCCAGCCGTAGGCACGGGCACCTCCCTGGCGCTCTCCTCGCTGCTCTCGCTGCTGCTCTTCGCCGGGATGCAGATGTACAGCCGGCAGCTGGCCTCCACCGAGTGGCTGACCATCCAGGGCGGGCTGCTGGGCTCCGCGCTCTTCGTCTGCTCCCTCACCGTATCCTTTGGGGCTGCGGGGCGCGGGGTCGGGGGTGCGGCGCCCCGTTCTGTCCCTTAACCCTCCAGCCAGGCCTTCAACAACCTGGAGAACCTCGTCTTCGGCAAGGGCTTCCAGGCGAAGATATTCCCCGAGAGTAAGTGCTATGGCGGGGCGGGGAGGAGGGGGAGGATGCTGTAACCCCAAGGCCTCGGGTGTGCTGGCTCGCAGCGGGGCTGCATGTGCTCTGTCTGCGGGATCGAAGGGTCCCAGCCCTGTCCTGGAGGAAGGGCCCACCCTGCAAGTTCCCCCCTTGGGCTTCTCCCATGCCGTGGGTAGGTTTGTCCTGCTGCCTCTCTGTGGCCCTGGCCACTGCAATTCTGAGACTGACGTCTTGGGGCAGCGTAGCCACGTCTTTTCACTCTCCCATTTCTCCCCTGCAGTCCTCACCTGCCTCTTGCTGGCTCTCTTTGCCTCTGGCCTCATTCACCGAGTCTGTGTGACCACCTGGTGAGTCCAGAGCCCACCCTGCAGCAGCCACCATGCTCCTGCCAGGGACCCTGATGGTTCCTGCATGCCACTGGGAGGGGAACGGGGCACTGGGCAGCACCAGGGCTGGCCAGGGACCCCCAGGGCATCCAGCGTTAGGCACCACGGCACAGTGGGATCGAAGGGGAAGGTGTTGGTTCAGCCCTGGCGTGTTCCCCCCTGCCAGCAGCTGAGCAGCCTCTTTTCTTTTCCTCACAGCCTCATCTTCTCCATGGTCGGCCTCTACTACATCAACAAGATCTCCTCCACTCTCTACCAGTCCGCAGCACCCGTCGCTGCTCCCACCAAGGCTGTCGGCAAAGGCAGGAAGAGGAATTGATGTCCCGACGCCCCTTCCCCGGGGCCACCCCCTCCCCGCTGGGCTGCGCTGGGGCTCTCAGCCACCCAATAAAACCATTTCTTTGTAGCTTCTTGTCTGCAGCCGCCCTGGGTTTGGTTCCTCCGCTGGCTCTCAGCCGGCTTTCCTCGCATCGCTGTGTGCCGGCACAGCTGAGAGCGGCCCCGCTGGCTCAGCCAGGCTGCGGTGGAGCCTGGGGGTGGGTTCTTCACCTCGCTGGTGCCAGGGGGGGCTCGGCGCAGGCCGGCAGAGCCGGGCCACGGTGGGGAGGCAGCTGCCGACCCCCCCCCCCCGCCCCCCAGGGAAAATGTGCTGACGGCATCTGGTCTGCCTGGGCCTGCAAGGGAGGAAAATCCCAGCAGAGCCCCACAGGGGCTTGGCCGGGGCAGCGGGGGTCCCCGGGGGGGTGTGGGGAGGGGGAGCGGCCGAGGGTGAAGCTCTGCCCCGGGAACAAGGCACCCCGGCCCTCCCGGTACGGGGGGCCCCCGGGCCCGGGGCCCCCCGGGGGGGGGAAGGTGGCCGTGGGAGGGCTGGCCGGGCCTGCTCCCACGCCGGCCCTGCCGTGGCCGGACGCGGAGGAAACCAGATGCTTCCTGCGGCCCCGGCCGCCGCCGACAAAGCCCGGCGCTTCCTGCGGCACCGGGCCCAGACCGGTGGGGAGCGGGGGGTGGGGGGGTGCGGCCCGCCTGCCCGGCAGGGGGCGCCCTGTAGCCTCCCGCTGCGCATGCGCCATGGGGCGGTGCCGCACTACAGCTCCCAGCAGCCCCCGCGCTGCGGCGCGCTGCCGTGACGTCATCCTCGCGACGAGGGGGGAGCGCGGGCGCTGGGCCCGGGACCCATCCAAGGTGGGGGGCGGGCACCGGTACCGGCAGCGGTTTCGGTTCTGCGGCGGGGGCGGGGCGCGGGGCGGACCGGCTCTCACGGCCTCTCTCTCTGCTGGCCGCCATGGGGGCAGTGGCTGTGCGGACTCGCCCTGGGCCGGCTGGCGCTGGCGCCGCCGGGGCTGGGGCTACCGGCCCCGTACCGGCAGGCCCTGCTGCCCCTGCCCGTCTACCTACTGGGGCCTTCGGCTGCTACCCGGGACCAAGCTGGGGCAGGGGCGGTGCGGCGGGCCGGGCCTGCGAGGGCTGCGCTTCTGACCCCAATAAAGCTGAGGGACCGTGGCTGCCTGTGGCGTACGGTGCTCCCGGGGGGCGGGGGGCCTCCAGCGGGGGCTTCCCTGGGCTGTGCTGCCCTGCTCAGGGGCCGCAGGCACCCGAGGGCCCCTGGCTGCTCGAAGCTGCGCTGGTGGGAAATCGCTCATCGCTCCCCAGGGTGAGGCCGGTGTTCAGGGAGCTCTGCACAGGGGAGGGGGCTCCACGTGGGCCCAGGTCCCCTCTCACGCTCCCACCACCCTGCAGAGTCTGCAGGGAGCCCGCCCCATCCCAGCCTGGCCTCCTTGTTTCTGAGCTTCTTGGAGCTTGGCTCTAGAGGCTGGGATGATGCAAGGCAGCGAGGAGAGGATCAGGCCTCGCCCCGCAGGCCCGCGGCGCTGGGTAGCACTGCGGGCAGAGCGCGTTCCCGGCTGCCCTTCAGATGTGGTTCGCACCATCAGGTGGGAGCTGGAGAAAACTCATCCCAGCCCCGCTGGCTGCTTTCCAGGGGAAGGAGGAAAGAGGCTGGCTGGGTGGAGCAGGCGGCGCAGCCTTTAAAATGCAGAGTGCCCAGAGCCTGTGGTCTCTCCCGGCCTGCCGGGGCGGCTCAGCCCACGCCGGGGGCTGCTCCCTGCTCCTGCCAGCACAGCGGCTGCAGCCGCCGCTCCTCTGCCCCCACCTTTGCAGGCAGCAGCAGGCAGACCGCCAGAGCATCACGCCGGGCTTCTCCGGGAACGGGGACGGGTGCCCTGCAGCGAAGGCGGCCCTGCTGCAGGTGGGGGGAGCCTCTGTCTGGGGGTGCCCCTCTGTCCGGGGGTGTCCGAGACCCGGCGCTGTCAGCCTGGCTGGAAGAGCTGCACGGCTGGTGGTGACGCATGCCGGGGCCTGCCTTCCTGGCATCCTCCCCAGCTTCTTCGCATACCAGCCAAAGGACTTTCTTGTTTTTAATTATCGGCTGCGCATCCTTCTACAAAAAAGGAGCAGTTGGTATCATGAGGGAGGACTCGGGCTAATTAGCAGGAGCTACTAATTAGCTGTTTCCTGAGCAACAATGGCAGCTCAGAGCAGGGTGGGCAGCTCCCGCGGTCTCACCTGTGTGTGGCTGTTTGTGGGGTGACACCACCCCAGATTCGGCAAAGTGAAACCTTTCTGGGGCCCGGACCGCAGCCATGGCACAGGGCAAGGACAGCAGCTATCCACAGGCTACTCACAGCCCTCTGGGCTACTTGCAGCAATCCAGGGGCTACTCACAGCCCTCCGGCAGCTTGGCAGGCAGCAGCACGGCGGCAGCATCTCCCTGCACGGACACGTGCCCACTGTGGGCACCAATGTCCCCAGGAGATGCTTCGCTCGCCTCCGGCCTTGCGCGTGGGGCTGCGTCACAGCCACTCCCGCTGGCCACTTGTGGCACATGCCGGCCCGAGTTTCTGCCTGGTGTGTCAGCGGGGAAAGCTGCCCTTTCCCAAGGCAGTCGGTCCTCCAGCAACGCCTTCGCCCAGGCTGGGAGCTGCACGCCGGTGCTGGGAGGGGGAGTGGGGGCTCCTCCCCACTGGAAAATGGGGCTGCTGCGGCCGGGGGAGCGAGCGTGGCCCCGGGGCGAGTCCCTGGGGCAGAGACACCTGCAAGCGCAGCCGGTGCAGGCGAGGGGAGCCCCAGCTCCGCAGCAGCAAGCCGGAGCATGCTGGGCGAGCCCAACAGCCGCGCCGGCCAGGCCTGCGTGCCGCAGCACAGCGGGAGCTCTGCTTTCCCTCCGGCCCCCACTCTTGTCTCGGCCCCGTTCCTGCTGCTCGCCTCTGTTATTGATTTTTCCCAGACCACGTCGCAAGGTGTAAACGAGTGTCTAAGCCGTAGCGCAGCCTCTGCCAAAGTCCTCGTCACCACTTCCTTAATCCGGCCTGCGTCATCCGGGATGGAGGACCTGCCCGTGCCGACGGCACTGCAGGGACAGGGCTCCTCACCTTGGGGGGGGTGTCTCTTGTTCTGGGGGTGGTGGTGTCACGTTTTGCGAGGTTCCAAGGCTCTGTTGTGTAATTCGGTCACCCGCACGCGCTCATGTCCCTCTGTTGATGGTTTCCCTGATAACTTCATGCTGGATCGCTGTTAATTTGTTAAATCGAGTTTGGGTCGGTGCCAGCGGCCGCCTGATTTGTGTACACTCAATCGTTGCGGTTTTAGCGAGGATTTTAATCGATTAGAAGTTTGCCAGTATGCTGGGGGGGGGGGGGGGGGGGCAAGCTCTGTGTCCAAGCTGCAGAACGGACTTTTTTTTCCCCACTGTGACCAGTGTCTCCAAGCTGCTGCTCGGGGGGGGTCAGGGGAGCCTCCCTGGGCAGTGCTGCCACCCTGGGTGCCCCCAACCCTGTAACCGCTGCCTTCCCGGGGCCGGGGGCTGATGCTTCCTCGCTGCTGGGAAGTGGGTGCTGCCGGTTTGCTGGAGCCCCAGGAATGCCAGGATGAGCCCCCAGCATCCTGGCGACAAAGCAGCTGGGAGGACAGGAACCATCCTGGCCCCCTGCAGCCAGTGCACCAGGAGGGAGGAGCCAACAAGCAGGCACTGGGAAGTCTCCGATTTATTAAAAGGCACTTAAATTCATACAAAAGAGACGCAGCGCTGCCCGGCAGCCCCAGACTGGCACTGGGGCTGAGCTGTGGCCACGGAAGACGGTCCAGGGGTTCCCAGGGTGTGGGGGCGTGGGGCTCGCAGCACCCCCAAGGCATTGCTGAGCCCAAACCAGCTGGCACTGAAGGCTGCGGGATGCCAGCGAGGGCGAGCCATGGCGGCAGGGACAGGAGGTGCCCTCCTGGGGCACTGGTCCTGCCGGGAGCAGGCGGCCCTTGGCCAAGAGGGACAGCAGCGCTGCACCGGGGGGGGCGCCGGAGGCGGGGCCTGTCCTGGCCCGGCGGGTACCGCCAGAAGAGCCAGAACCGCACGACACTGGTGACAATCCCCGGCACGTTTGGGACCTGCGGGAGGACACACGGTGTGTGGGGGGGTGTGGATCTACGCAGCTCGTGGTGCTGCTGCCCTCCCCCACTGCCGCTCCACCAGCCCCGTGTTGCCGGGGGAGATTTATTGGCCTTATACCATCTAATTAATTAAAATCAATGCTCATCTCGCTGAGCCTAGTCACGGGCTCTGCTGTGTGACACACATGACGCCGGACGGGGCCGGCCTGGTGCCAACCGCTCAGCTGAACACCGGGGGGTGGGATGGGATGGGATGGGTTGGGATGGGGATGGGATGGGACCGGATGGGATGGGGATGGGATGGGGATGGAAAAGATGGGATGGGGATGGATGGGAAGAATGGGATGGGACAGATGGGATGGGGATGGGATGGGACAGAATGGGATAGGACAAGACATGATGGGGATGGGATAGGACAAGATGGAATGGGGATGGGACGGGACAGGATGGGATGGGACAAGACAGGATGGGATGGGACAGGGATGGGACAGGATGGGATGGGGATGGGATGGACAGGGATGGGATGGGGATGGGATGGGGATGGGGGGGGGGGGGGGGGGGGGGGGGGGGGGGAGAAGGATCTCGCTGAGCATAGGCAGGGCTTGGGATGTGAACACAGGCGGGGAGGGCCTGGGATGGCAGCTACAGGGGGTGGGATGGGATGGGGGATGGGAACGGATGGGATGGGAGGGATGGACAGGGTGGGGATGGGATGGGGATGGAAAAATGGGATGGGATGGGATGGGGAATGGGATGGGACAAGGGTCAGGGGTGGGGATGGGAGGGGAATGGGTAGGGGAAAGGGGGGGATAGGACAAGATGGATGGGGATGGGATGGAACAGGGGGGACAAGGGATGGGATGGGACAGGGGTGGGAGGGGATGGGATAAGAGGAGGGATGGGATGGGGATGGGACAGGGAGGGATTGGATGGGACAGGGGAGGGGATGGGGATGGGATGGGTGATGGGACGGGATGGGATGGGCAGGGACGGGATGGGATGGAACAGGGGGGATGAGGGGTGGGGATAGGACAGGATGGGATGGGGATGGGATGGAGAGGGTAGGGGATGGATGGGGATGGGACAGGATGGGATGGGGATGGGATGGAAGCAGGGAGGGGATGGGATGGGGATGGGACAGGATGGGATGGGGATGGGATGGAAGAGGGAGGGGATGGGATGGGATGGGACAGGATGGGATCAGGATGGGATGGAAGAGGGGATGGGACAGGATTGGATGGGGATGGGATGGAACAGGGAGGGGATGGGATGGGGATGGGACAGGATGGGATGGGGATGGGATGGAAGAGGGAGGGGATGGGATCGGGATGGGACAAGATGGGATGGGGATGGGATGGGGACGGGATGGGACGGAACAAGGAGGGGATGGGATGGGGATGGGATGGAACAGGATGGGACGGGGACAGGAGAGCACCCCTCGGCTGCCGCCCCAACCCACCGTGATGTAGGGGTCGTGCAGCTGCAGGCCGTACAGCGTCCAGCTGGTGGAGGCCAGGAAGGTGGTGATGGTCAGGGGGAAGGACAGGCAGCGCGTTGACTTGGTCCGGACAATCCTGGCCTGCAGAACCGAGTGTCAGGCTGGTGCCAGGCTGGGCAGCCCCAACGCTGCCACTGCAGCCCCCCCAGCCCCACGCACCAGGTCAGCCAGCGGCGAGAGGTACATGCTGATAGTGAAGACGCTGCAGAAGAGCCCCAGGCGAAGGCCGGCCGGCCCGGCACAGGAGCGGGCGGCCGCGGCCAGCACAGCCAGGAGCAGCAGGCTCCGCAGCAGCACGGGGCGCTGGGGCGGAAAGAAGGGGGCCGGTCAGGGCGAGGGCCCCCCCCCCGTCTCCCCCATCAACCCAGGCCGGCCCCCACCTTCGCGGGGCTGTAGTAGAGGTACGCCAGGATGTAGAGGGTCTGCAGGGCCGCCCCAATGGTGTTGACGGCGATGAGCGTCCAGTCCTGCTTCAGGCAGCCATAGCCCAGCCAGCTCAGGTTGCTGCAGGGCAAATGATGCCAGCGCTTGGTGCCACAGCCTGGGGGCTTCTGCCCTCCTCCACCACCATGTAATACACCACCACCACCACCCCACCACCCCCCCCACCGGACAGGGCTTGACCCCACTGTACTTGACATCAGTGGTGAGAAAGGGCAGGAACTGGATGTTCTCCACGCTCTTGGTTGTCAACATCTGGCGCAGGTCGGACCTAGGGAGAGCAGAGGGGAGCGGCCTCCTGGGTGCCCAGCGCCATGGGGGGGGGCGGGGGGCTACAATCTTTGCAGCCAGCAGCCCTCCCCCCCAAATGTGCACCCTAAATATCCTGCCCCCCCATGCATTGACCACCCTCCTCCACCCCTACACCTCCAGTGCCCCCCCCCGACACCCCCCCCCCCATTCCCTGGCATCCTTTACCTGCAGACTTGTCACCCCCCCCCAAGCCCAGTCCCCCCAAACCAGCCCCAGTGCCTGCCACACTGCACCCCTCAAATCCTCTCCCATTGCCCTCCTGAACTGGACCCACTGTGGTCCCCCTTGGACACCCAAACCCCTCCATGCCACCCCCAACTGCCCCGGTGCCCTCCCCATTGAACACCTAGACCCTCCTATGGCCCCCAATGCACCCTTGGCCTGGCCCCAGACCCCCACCCCCCCGACTCCTCATGGCCCCCATTGCACACCCTGGCCTTGCCCCAGTGCCCTCCCCGTTGCACCCCCAAGCTCCCCCTGCACCCCCCTGCCGCCCATGCCCCCTTGGCCTGGCCCCAGTGCCCTGCCCATTGCACCCCCCCACCCCCCCTGCACCCCCATGCCCTCCCCTGCCCTGGCCCTGTTGCCCTCCCCATTGCACCCCCAAGCTCCCCTGCATCCCCCCATGCCCCCCCAGCCTGGCCCCAGTCCCCCCCTGCACCCCCCATGCCCCCCCAGCCTGGCCTCAGTGCCCTCCCTATTGCACCCCAAAACCCCCCTGCACCCCCCATGCCCCCCCCCGCACCCGGCCTGGCCCCGCCGCCCCCCGCCGCCGCCCGGGCGCTCACAGGCCGGTCCCGAACATGGCGAGAGGCAGGCGGCGGGGAGCGGCGGCAGCGGGGCCAGCCGGGCCGCGGCCCGGGCACGGACGGCTGCGGGGCAGCTGGCCCCCCCCGCGCCCCCCTCAGGGCCCGGCCTCCCGGGGACCCCGGTTGCAGGGGCCCACGTCCCCGTGAGCCCCCCCCAGCATCCCAGGGACCCCCAATTCCAGCAGCCCCGTGTCCCCGTGAGCCCCCTCCCCAGGGCTCGGCATCCCAGGGCCCCCCAAATTCCAGTGCCCTCACATCCCTGTGAACCCCCCTCCCCAGCATCCCAGGGACCCCCAATTCCAGCACCCCCACATCCTGTGACCCCCCCTGCCCAGCATCCCAGGGACCCCCAATTCCAGCAGCCCCACATCCCTGTGACCCCCCAAATTCCAGTGCCCTCACATCCCTGTGAGCCCCCCTCCCAGCATCCCAGGGACCCCCAATTCCAGCACCCCACATTCCTGTGACCCCCCCCTTCCCCAGTATCCCAGGGACCCCAAATCCCCCCTTCCCAGGCACCAGCATCCTGGGAGTCCCCCACCCCCAGATCCCATATGCCCAGGGTCACCTCCCCGGGCTCCCCCCCCCCCGCCCCGGGTGTCCCAAGCCCCGAGCTCCCGCACCCCTCCCATCCCATCGCACCCTACCGGGAGTCCTGGGGAAGGGAGAAGGGGCCCCCCCCAGCCTCAAGTGCGGGGGGGGGGGGAATGGGGGAAACCATCACACCCCCCCCCACAGGCCTTTGTGCCCCAGACCAAAACAAGCAACAGCGCCCACCCCCCTCTGGCACTTTTCCACCACCCAGCCCTCTGCAAACACCGGCCAATTAATTAATTAACCACCACAATGCCCCACGTGGCCCATTGCAGCACAGCCCCAGGATGGGGGGGCGAGCCCCCTTGCCCCCCCCCCCCCCAGTCCCAGGTACTCAACATGGTTTTGGTTATTTATTCAAGACAATCGTATAAAAACTTTGTTAGAAAGCTGTACAAAGGGGGGGGGGGGCAGGCACAGCACCGTGCTGGGTGCTGCTGGGGGTGCCCCTCTGGCACCGGGCAGAGGGGGGAGGGAAGGGGGGAAGAGGCCCCCCCCATATACAGTGGGATGAAGGATGGGGGGCTGCCGGGCATCTTGAGCGCATCCAGGCTCCCAGAGCCCAAGTGACAGTGGCCCCAGGACGCTGCCACAGCCAGCACCAGTGGCATCCAGCTGAGCACAGCACCAGCACAGCATCCCCGCCTGCGGGACGCATCACGCTCCGAGCCCACGGCAGGGAAATACCCAAGGGCCACGCAGGGGCGAGCTCAGCTCCTGGGGCAGGGGTGCCAGCCCCCTGCTCCCCTCCAGTCTGGGGCACGCAGCCCCTCCAGCCACAGGCTCGCACTCCATCCCCGGCTGCCGAGAGCATCCTGCCGGCGATGGCCGGGGGCACCGGGGCAGCCCGAGGGCTTTGCTGCTCCGCTCAGCTGCGGGCCCTCCGGCCCCATAATACTGAACAAATCCTCTCCTCGCCCAGACGTGCGCAGGGAAGGCCGCCCCGGGGCGCACAGCAGGACCATGGGGGTCCCCAGCATCCCGGCTCCGTCCCCAGCAGCCACAGCCTCGGTCCGTCTGGGCACGGGGGAGCAGCTCACAGCCCCTGCGGCACCAGGAGGGGCAGGAGGAAGCTGATGAAGGTGAAGGGGCTGCTGCCCCTCATCGCCGAGTTCTGCCCCACGCTCCTCAGCACATGCGCGGCCGCATCGTCTGTGGGGAGAGAGGCACCGTGAGCCACCCCCGAGGGAGGTGCTGAGCCCCAAAGCCCACACCAGGGCTGCCACCCACCCCAATTCCCCCCACCCCAGGAGGGCGGCTGGGCTCAGCCCCGCTCTCCTGCCAGCCCCATGGCCGCCCAGACCCGTCTGCCCGCCTGCAGCCACCAACCTACCTGCCTGGATCCTCCCTTTCTGGGTAGGGACAGGCGGTGCCGGAGCTGCAAAGCAAACACGGGGTCAGGCCAGTGAAGGGCACCCCCCCCTTTGGGGGCCTTCCCCCCCCCCGGCTCCCCCACAGCCACCAGCACCTTCCGGCCGAGCCCCACCCCCCGGGGCTGGCAGGGGGCCACGGCCCGGCCGTGACTCAGCTCAGGAAAGGCTGAGTCGGGCACCGATGCTGCGAGCGGGAAAGGGGGGGGGGGCACAGGTGGCATGGGGGGGGGGGGCCGGGCGATACCACGCCTTTGCCAGCCACCGTCACCTTCGCTTCAGGCCGCTTCCCCGTGGTGGTGAATGGGTTTGGCTGCAAGGGAGGGTGTGGTTAGGTGGGGGGAGCCCGCGGGCCCCCCCCCCCCCCCAGCCCCACAGCTGAAACCCCCTCTCCCCACCCCACCCCCCCCCAGCCCCACAGCCAACACACACACACACACACACCCCCCCCCAGCCCCACGGCCAACACACACACATACACACACACCCCCCCCAGCCAACACACCCACATACACACACACACCCCCCCCAGCCCCACGGCCAACACACCCACACACACCACCCCCCCCGCCCCCCAGCCAACACACCCACACCCCCCCCCAGCCAACACACCCACACACACCCCCCAGCCCCACAGCAGAGCCCCCCCCCAGGCACTCACAGATGTAGTAGTAGCTGTGCCCCTCCTTGAACTCCTTGCCCAGCGTGAAGGGGGTGAAGCGCTGGAACTTCTCCGAGAACTTCTCGGGGCCGTGCAGGGCGCTGGGCTTGTCGCATTCCCAGCGGATCTGCTCCCGGGAGCGGGGCTTGCAGGCCTGGTACTCCTCGGGCTCCACCAGGTAAAGGGTGTAACGCTCCATGGCCCGGGGGTCCACGCTCCCCTCCTCGTAGTGCGGGCAGATGATGTCCAGGTAATCGTTGAGACGCACCTCCACCATGTAGTCGCTCCGCAGGAACCTGGGGGGGGTCGGGGAGGGGGTGTCAGCTCCAGCAGGGAGAGGCCTGGGGAGGGCTCCCCCTTCCCCTGCACCCCCAAAACTGATTACCAAGGCCAAGGGAGAGAGCAGCCTCCCACCCACAGCAGCTCCTCGGAGCCTCAGATGGGCAACCTTTGGTCCGCCCTTCCCCGTGCAAAGCCCAGCAGTGCCCAGGCTGGCTTTGGGAGGGACACCCCCCACCCACAGCTGGCAAGGGCACCCCCCTTCCCAGCACCCCCCCGCAGCCAGGGAGCAGGGAGGGGACCCACTGGGACACGCACCCTGCCCAGCCCAAAGCTCCCAGAGCCAGGCAGCGGCGGCAGCTCTCGCCGCGCCGGCTGCTCCCCACACCCCACCCGGGGGGGGGACACGCACACGGGCTGGGGGCCTTTGCAGGGTCCCCTCACCCCCCTGGCTGCAGCAGCCTCAGGACAGCCAGCCCTGGCTCGCCAAGCCCTGTAGGACTTGGGGGGAACACCCCTACAGGCTGGGGGAACCCTAAAAATCTAAGGGGCTGGTGCTGGGGGGCACCCCTACAGCCTAGGGGTCATGGCCTGGGGCAGGGGGGGCACCCCTACAGCCTGGGGGGCTGGTACCGAGCAGGGGGGGGCACCTCTACGGCCGGGGGGGGGCCAGTACCGAGCAGGGGGGGGCACCCCTACGGCCTGGGGGGGGGCCAGTACCGAGCAGGGGGGGGCACCCCTACGGCCTGGGGGGGGGCTGGTACCGAGCAGTGGGGGCACCCCTAAAGGCAAGGGGAACACTCGCACAGCCTAAGGGGGCTGTGCCTTGGGGGGGCACCCCTACAACCAGGGGGGTCGTAGCCCAAGGGGGGCACCCCCATAGCCTCGGAGGAGGTCACCCCCCTCCAGCCCGGCCCAGCCGGGGGGTTGGGGGGGCGGTCCCGGCCCCCCACCCCCGCGGGGAAGGAAGAGGCCGCGCTCCCGCTCGGCCCTGGGAACGGAAAGGCCCCCCCGGACCCCCCCGGGCCCCCCCGGCCCGGCTCCGCACCTGGCCCGGCCCCGCCGCCCGGGCCCCCCGGGGGCCCCCCCCCCGGGGAAACACCGGGGCGCGGGCGCCCGGCCGCGGCGGGGAGCGGCGCCGTCCGCGCCCTCGGGGAGCAAAGGGGCGGGGGGGGGGGGGGGGTCCCGGGGGGGCGGCACTCACCGGGGGTTGGAGCTGTTCCAGAAGACGGTGTGGCGCTCGGCGGCCGCCGCCCAGCACAGCCCCAGCCCCAGCAGGGCCAGCGGCCCCCACCGCCTCTCCATGCGCTCCGCGGGGCTCGCTCCGCCGGCCCAGCCCCGCGCCCGGCCCCCGCCTTAAGAACGGCCCCGCCACCGCCCCGCCCGCCCGCGCCCCGCCCCGCGCCCCGGGGCCGAGACACAACAACAACACCGGCAGCGCGGGGGGCGGGGCCCCAAGCGCCACCGGCACCGGGCGGGCACCTCCCCGCCACCGGGGGGGCCCCGCGCGACCGGCCGGGCGGGGACCTCCGGGGACCTCCCCGCCACCGGGGGGGCCCCCCCCGGCCAGGCAGAGACCTCCGCACCACCGGAGGGGGCGGCTGGGGTGCCTGGCGGCATCGCCACCCGTGCTCCTGTGGGTGGCCCCGTGGGGTGAGGAGGGGGGGTGTCTGGGCTGTCCCCCGTGGGCCCGGGGGGGGGAAGGCTCCGGGCTGGGGGGGGGGGCCCCCGGGGGGGCAGGGCCCCCTCCTCCTCCCCCTGCCCTTAGCTGCCTCCGCTCTCCCAGGGCTTTTGCTCCAGCACCGGGCAAACCCCACACGCGGCCCCCACCCCCACCCCCTCTCCGTTTTGTGCAATATCGTGCAATTCCCCCACACACCCCCCCCCCCCGTGACCCCCCAGCGCGGGGCGGGGGGCTGCAGGCGTAGCGGGCGCTGTTGCCGGCAGCCTGGCAAAGGAGCGCGGCGGCTCGCTATCTGCTCCCATCTGCCCCCAACACCGATCCATCCTTGTTAAGCTCGGCGGCGAGCTGCTCCGCCGCCGCGTTGTGAAGTGATAACTCAGCCGCATTTGCAAAACAACTTTCCTCTTGTTTATTCCATAATGATCCATTGATTGTGGGTAATGTTGCATGCCCGCCGCCGCAGCCGTGCGAGGAGCGCTCCCCTGGCACGCTGGAGGGGCTCGGGCAGGCGCCGGCACCGCGCCTGGAACCGGAGAGCGGCTGTCGGCACCGGCAGCCGAAGGTTCCCGGTGGGGCTGAGGCTGTGGGGTGGGTTCCCCACATCCCACCCGCATCCCCCGTGGCCTCCCCGTGTCCTGGCCTCTTTCCCCACCCTCGGCTCCCACAGGAGGGGGGGGGGGACACCCGCTTTTTCCCTTTCATCCTCCCTCGATGCGGCCAGGCCTGACATCATCCCCTGCGCCGTAATGACTGCGCCAGGCCTCCTGCTCCCAGGAAGCCGGCGCTGCCGTGGCTTGCACAGGGGAGCACCTCCCGGGAACCCCCCCCCCGGGGTTGCAGCTCACTGGGATCAGGGAGCCGGAGCATGGCACATGCAAGCCATGAGGATGGGCACAGCCGGAATGCGGTGGGAGCCGGTTAGCACGGCGGGTGCTTCCCTCCCCAGGGTCCTGGCATTGCCCTGGTTCTGCCCCCACCGTGGCAGAGACAGGCTGTGCCGCGTGCCTGGGGACACCGGGGCAGGCAGCAGCGATGGGGGCCCCTGGCGCAGCCCAGTGCCTGAGGTCACACCCCCCCCCAGCAGGGCTCGTGCAAGCCCTGGGGGGCAACGAGCCTCCTGGAGCACCACACTGGATCTGTCCCATGGGACTAGGATGTGGTACCCAGCGTTGTCAGCTGAGGGGCTCCCCCATCCCCTCCGCTGTGGTCCCCAGCCCCGGGGCAGGGCCACCAGCGCAGAGGGACAGGGCTGGGAGCGAGGCCATGGCGACTTGGCCAGGTCTCAGCGTCACTGCCCTGCCTGGCCTGCGGCAAAAGGGCAGCGCCGGCATCGGTGGCTGCACCGAGTGTGGAAGGACAAGCACGTGGCCCCGGCTGGGGACAGCCCAAGGGACAAGCTGGGGCTGGAGGGTGCCCCGTTACCTCCCCGGAGCCTGAGGGTGAGGGACGAGCCACGGCAGGGGCAGGGGGACCGTCAGGGTGGGCAAAGCCCCTTGCAGGGTGGGTGCCCACCCGCAGCGGCACCGGGGGTGGCAGCGATGCTGCGCACGTGCGCAGGGTCACGGCTGCGCTGCCTGGTGCGTGCGGCACTGGGGGCCGCCTCGGGTGACCGCGGGATGGGGTCAGCGCCCGCGCGGGCAGGGCTCCTGCCGCGCCGGCTGCGGTTTGCACGGACAAAGGTGAAGCCTTTTCACACCGTAAACACTCGTGGCAGAGCGGCGTGGGGCCGGCCAAAGGCTGCTGAGCTCGTGACAAACTATTTATGGTTTCTCAGCTCAGGACACCCAGGTGTGCCCCGGCCCTTGCTTGGGCTGACGTCACCGGCCGCGAGGCTGGGGGAGGAAGAGGAACCGTCCAGTCGGTGGCCGGGAGCGAAGGCCGCGGTGACGTTCCGTGCCGGCTGCGTGCAGCCCGGCAGGTAGGCACGGCCCAATGCCAGGCTGCGGTGGCCGGGCAGAGCCGAATCCCCAAGGCTGGCCGGCCACGCCAGGCCCTTACGCGTTTGGCCAGAGAGCGGGGTGCACCCAGCCCTGCCCGCGGAGGACGGATGCTGCCGTGGGGCGACGCAGAGCCTCACGGCACACGGCCGGTCCGGCCACACAACCCTTGCCCAGAGCGGGACCTGCTGCTGGCAAAGCCCCCCCCAGCACCCAGGGGGGCATCCAAGCCCCAGCGCCGGGGCCCCCGGCGCGGGCTGGGCCCCCCACGGGCCCTGCCTGAGGGCACGGAGCGGAGCAGGGCTGGGTGGCCGGTCCCTGCCGAGCTGGCGGCGGTGCCGCACGCCTGCCGGGGCGCGGTGCCAAGGTCGAGGCAAGCGGCAGGAGGGATTTTGCAAGCGGCGCTCGCCGTGCCGTGCCGTGCCGGCTGACTCAGTCCCCTGCTCCCCGCCGCGGTGCACAGGCCAAGAGGGCTGCAGCCCCCCCAGCCCACCCTGCCGCGTTCCGCCGGCACAGCCACGGGACGGGGGCTGCGCCTGGTCCCCGTCAGCCAGCATCGGGGGGGACATGGCCCCCGGCAGCGCTGGGGATGCTGCCCGAGCCGGACCCTGGCCAGGCCATGCAGCCCCAACCCAGGGTTGGGAGCCACATGCCGGGTGGCAACCCCGAGTGCCCAGGTGGCAACCCCGAGTCCCCGGGCAGGGGGGTCTGGAGCAGGGCCAGGCCTGTGGGAGCACGGTGTGTGGGGGGGGAAACATGGGGAGCCCGGTGCCTGCCGGGAGCGCTCCAAGGACCCGTCTGACGGGTTCCCCGGCTCCTGCACCCGGACAAGCCCAGGCCGCCACCGAGCCACCGCCCAGCAGCGCCTGCTGGGGCGGGGGGGAGCGTGGCTGCCCCACCGCCATGGCCGCAGGGACCCCAAAGCCGAGGGGCGGCCAGGGGCCCCCGGCGCCCGCTGGGGCTGGGGGTGCCGGCCGTGGGGCTGGGTGCGCCCCACTCCCCCCCGCCCCAGCCCCCCGCAGCCCCCTCCCCACACACCCCTTTGCCTCGCTGGAGGCTGCGGGGGGGGGGGGAAGCTGCGGGTGTCCTCGCGTCCTGCGGCACAGCCAGGCGTGGGCCAGATCCCCCCGACGCCGGCAGGAGCCAGCATGCCCGGCGGAGCCAGACACACCGGTGGGGGCGACATGGGGATTCCCACGGGGCCCCCAGGCAATTCGGGGTGCCCGCCCACGGCCGCTCGCCCGGTGCAGCCGGAGAGGATGACGAGGGCTCTCCTGCACCCACTCCCCCCTGGGCTGCTCCCAGCCCCTGCACCCCCTGGCGCCCCGGGGACGTGTGCCCAGGGCCCCACACTGCCCTTACCTGGGGGTGCCGTCATCCGTGCCGCGCTGTCCTCCTGCTGGCGGCACCGAGCCCATGTCAGGAGCTGTTGTGCCCGGTGCCGGTGAAGGTTGGCACCTGGTGCCCGCTTCCCGCGCCGGCGAGCGAGCTGATGGCCGACCCTGAGCGCCGCACGCTGCTGTGACAGGGGTGAGGGTTTTTTTTTTTTTTATCCTTTTATTATTTTTTTTTTTTTTTTATAGACTAAGAGCAGAATATGAAAATCACCAGCCAAAGCACTTGAAAAAAAGGTTGAGTTGGGTTTTTTTTTTTTCTTTTGTTTCGGTTTTTTTTTTCCCAAAAATTGTGCGTTTGCATAGGTCGGGTCTTCACAGAAGACGAGGAAAATCCAACACGTTCGACTATGTACAAGCCAGCCTGGGGCCAGCACCGCTGCCTATGGTACAGTATAGATATATCTATATAGTCGCTCTCTGTACAGTATGTATAGATCTCTATATAGGTATGTACAGGCTGCCTGGCCCTGGGGGGGGCCCTGCCCTCACCGGGCTCCCCAGTCCAGCACTGTCCCCGGCCGCGGGGCACCGGGTGGGCGGCGGGCAGGACCCCGTGCTGCGGGATGGTGTCGGCGGAAGGCGCCGGTGCGCGTGGCAGCACCAAGCCACATCCTGGCAGACGTGGCCGCAGGCGACGGCGGGGTGGGAGGCGAGTCCCAGCTGGGATGGGTACGTGCCGCAGCCCCCCAGCCCCACGGGGAGGCTCTCTGGGCGGGAGGGGGGTGGCGGTGCGGAGGGGCAGGGTGGTCCCACGGTGGTTCCCCGCCGGCTCTCGCGAGGGGCGGCAGGTCGGGGGGTCCCCGCTTGGCAGAACCACGCTGGCCGGGCCCCTGCCGGCGCCGGGAGCTAGGAGGCCAGCAGCGTCATGAGGAAGAGCGCGGCGGCCACGGCCAGGGGCAAGTGTTCCCGCTTGGGGCTGGTGCCGCTGATGCTCTTCTCCAGCTTGGGCATCTCCGGGTTGAAGTTTTCTGCAAGGAAGAGCGAGACGGTGAGGGTGACACCAGGGCGGCCCCGAACCCCCCGAACCCCATGGCTGGGGGCTGCCCCGCGGGCGGCGGCGGGGGGGACGCGGCACTGAGGGGCCGGCGGCTGCGCCCGACTCACCCAGGTCCTCGATCTTCACCTCGGGCCGCAGGGTGAACTGCGGCAGGGTGGGTGCCAGCTTCTCCCCGGAGTGCGACGCTGCAAGAGGGAGAGAGGGGACGGGGACGGGGACGGGGGGTCACGCTCCCTGGCCACCTCGCGCCGCAGCCCCCTGCCCCCCCACCCCGGGAGGGATGGGGGACCCGCCGGCCGGCCACGCCGCCCCCCCGCTCGCCTGCAGGCCCCGGGGCGGGCACGGGGGGTACTTACTGGAGGCGCAGCACACGAACACCTTCATCTTCAGGCAGGCCCGGCGGTGGTTGTGCGTCGGCGTGGCTGCAAGGCAAGAGCGGGCTGGGGGGGCTCCAGGGCAGGCGACCCCAGCCCCCAGCACCCCGAGGCTCGGTGAGCAGCTCCCCGCTGGGTCTGGCCCTGCCCGGGGGTGCGCTGCGGGCTGCGGGGGATGCAGCAGCACCCTCAGCCTGCACCCCGATCCTGCACCGCCCGTGCACAGCACCCTGCACCCCGCCTGCACCAGCACCCTGATCCTGCACCAGCACCCTGCACCCCCATCCTGCACCGGCACCCCCATCCTGCACCGGCACCCTGCACCCCTGTCCTGCACCAGCATCCCGATCCTGCACCCTGCTCCCCAGTCCCGCACCCTGCACCCTGATCCTGCACCCTGCACCCTTGTCCTGCACCAGCACCCCAATCCCACCTCAGCATCCTGCACCCCGATCATGCACCAGCACCCTGCACCCCTGACCTGCGCCAGCACCCCCATCCCACATCAGCACCCCCCGCACCCCCATCCTGCTCCCCTTACACCCCCCATCTTTCCCGCATCCCCATCCTGCTCCCCTTGCACCCCCATCCCACATCAGCAACCCCCGCGCCCCCATCCTGTTCCCCTTACCCCCCCATTTTTCCCCATCCTGCTCCCCTTGCACCCCCATCCCACATCAGCACCCCCCGCACCCCCATCCTGCTCCCCTTACACCCCCATCTTTCCCCACATCCCCATCCTGCTCCCCTTGCACCCCCATCCCACATCAGCACCCCCTGCGCCCCCATCCTGCTCCCCTTGCACCCCCCATCTTTCCCCACACCCCCATCTCACCCCCGCATCACAACCCGCTCCCCCACCCCTCCAACCCTCCCCGCACCCCTCTTCCACCCCACGCGCCCCATCCCTGAGGTCAGGGTGCCCACTCCTGGCGGGGTGGTGGGGAGGCTGCAGCCACCCAGCTCGGGGGGGGCACAGGGGGGACCCGGCCGGGGATGGGGGGTGTGTGTGTGTGTGTGTGTGTGTGTGTGTGTTCCGCCCCACGTAC
Organism: Gorsachius magnificus; assembly: GCA_034008185.1. Taxonomy (NCBI): domain Eukaryota; kingdom Metazoa; phylum Chordata; class Aves; order Pelecaniformes; family Ardeidae; genus Gorsachius; species Gorsachius magnificus. The sequence continues at coordinate 2,826,889 of CM067103.1, read as the reverse complement.
AGATGTAGTAGTACTCCTGCCCCGCACGGAATTCGTAGCCCAGCGAAAAGGCGCTGTAGCGCTGGAACTTCTCCGAGAACTTGATGGGGCTGTGGGGCGCGTGGGGCCGGTTGCACTCCCAGCGCTTGAAGCCCTGGCTGGTGTTGCAGGTGCGGTAGCCCTCCGCGTTCACCATGTACAGCACGTACTGCTCCAGCCGGTGCTCGGGCACCGAGGCGTTGTAGTGCGGGCAGTAGATGTCCAGGTAATCGTTGACGTTCACCTGCACTGTGTAACCCTCCCGCCGCAGGCTGCAAGGGAAGGGGGGGGCTCAGGTTTGGAGTCAGGGACACCCCCTATCCCTTCCCAAACGCAGGCCCCCGCCTCAAAAGGCACCTGGAGGTTGGAGAAGAGGCAGATCCCGGAGTACAGATCCTGGGGGGACAGCGGTATCCCCCTGCTCAACCTCTATGCGGAGCCCCCCAACACGCCTGCGCGACCTCAGCCCCCCCGGACCCATGGCACAGCATCACCGTCCCGGGGGGTGTGGGCCATCCTGGGGCAGGAGGGACGACGCTACGGGTGCCAAGTCACACGCGCACGCAGCTGGGACGCCTGCGGGAGCATGGGTGGGCGCGCGAGCCAGCGCTGCGGGGTCCTGCCGGGAATGTGCCGCTGGCCTCGAGGAGGGGACAGACGCAGCAGGACAGACGGACAGACGCAGCCACAGGTGGATAGCAGGGTCCCGAAGGCACCGGGGACCCTGCGGGCCGCAGCAGCCCAGCTTTGGCAGCCTGCGGCCGACCCACCGCACGCCCACCGGGGCCCCAGCCCCGCCACGTGCCGCAGCTCAGCGAGAGGATTTCTCACCCCGCTCCGGCTAATCCCGTTAGTTCGTTAATGCCGTAAAGGGTGGCCCTGGGGGAGCCTCATTTACATTGATTAGGAGCAGCAATCCCCTCAGATCCACTCAGGAGAGGCTCCGCTGGCTCCTAATCCGCGCCCGATGGAAATCCCGGCCGCGGTAATCCTCGCCGCCGAGCTGACCCACTGCTCCTGCCAATTAATTACGAGCCGGCGCTGCGAGGCGCTGGCTCTGCACCGAGCCACCACGGCAGCACCAGACCCTGACCGGACCTCGCTCCACCGCCCGGCTCAGCAGCGGTGGTGCCCCCGTGCACTGCACCGGTGTGACCCCTGGCACCCCGCTGCCTTTTGGGGGGGGGGTCCCCTCGTCCCCTCACCAGGGCCCCCTCCGGCACGTGGACTGCGGCACCCTGGCACGCGCGGCTGGGCTCCCCGTGGTCCATCGCTCCGGCTCAGGGTCCCTTTCCCCGGGCAAACCCGGCTCCATGAGCCCCTGATCAGCACTCGGGGTGCCCTCACCCCACAGGGGGTCCCCCACACTCCCCCGCTTCGGCACCCTGCTCGCAGCCAAGCCGGCTTCCCGGGTGTCCCCGGCAGGGCTGGGCAGGCAGCGGGCAGGGCTGCGCGTGCAGACGCCCCACCCTGCCCAACCGCCCCCGGCGCTGTTTGGGGAGCCCCGGCACCCTGCCAGGCCCCCCGGCACCCCGAAAGCCAGGTGGCTGGAGAGAAGAACCCAAGGGGGACCTGGCATCCCCAAGCAGCGCCGCCTCCCTGCCCGGGGCTGCTGCCTGCACCGGGGGGCCATGGGGGGGCCAACGGCAAAGCCGGTCACCCGTGGGGCAGGGAGCGCAGCCCCACGCGGTGCCGCCCTCGCCATGCAGCCGCTATTCCCCAGCCCAACCCGGCACCCACCGGCCAGCGGGCAACTCCTCTGCCAGCAAGGTGCTGAGGTAGCCACCCTTGCTCCGCAGGGCGCCGGGACCTTTCATCTTCCCTCTTTGATGTGGTGGGGAGGGGGGGGGAAGAAAAAGGATTGTTATTAAAGAAATGGCCCCAAGGAGAAAATTGCAATTAACTTCGTGCGGGACTCGGGGCTGGGACGCCAGCGCACTCCGAGCTGGCTGCTCCGCACCGGGGCAGGCGCTGGCAACCGGTGCTCGCTGCGGCCGAGCCGGGGCTGTGCCGGGGGAGCGAGGGGCCGGGGGAAGCTCAGCACCCCCCCCCCGATCCCTGCAGCCCACGGGACCCGGTCCTCTCCGCCATGAACAGGAGAAACCCTGTCCGGGGTGCTGGGGAGCTGCAAGCACCCCCTCCCCTGCGGCACCCAGCACCGAGGCACAGCCCCAGCCCCCCGGGACCCCGCTCTGGGGCTCATTAGGAAGCGGGGCTCCTGGTAAACAGCCTCGCTAACGAGCGCTGCCCCACGGGGCACCGAGGTCTCCCCTGGGCTGGGGCACGCCAGCGGCGCAATGGGGAGGTAGAGGGGACCCCAGAGGGTGCGGCGGGGGCCGGCAGCCCAGCTCCCCATGGCGGTGAGCCCCATGGACGTCCTGGCCATCACATACTGGGTGCTTGCAGGCATCAGAGCATCGTCGCCAGCTGGGGGGGGGTGTGGAACACAGCCCCAAATGGGCAGAGCCATGGGGCCACTGTGGCCCGAGGCACAGCCAGGGGATTCCGGCAGCAGCTCCGGCCACGATGCTGCGTCCCCACCACACTTGGCTCCTGCACCGTGGTGCCACAGAGCAACACCCCCCCCCCAGCCGGCTGCCCTCAAATCCCGGGCGCCCCGATGCCACCGCGGGAGCACCCCGAGCTCTGCCAGCACCGTCCGGCAGCGCGGGACAGGCAGAGCAGCACGCCTGGCCCAAGCCCAGCAGCAGGCAGGGAGCCCACGGGCCCTGCTTTTGGGGCAGGAGGATGGGAACAGCCACCCAGAGCGAGGGTCCGAGCCTCCTTTCTCACTGACACCCACCCCAGAGCAGGCACAGCCTGCCCGGTCCTGCCAGCCCCCGTGGCTGTCGGGAAGCTCCAGAGACGGGTGACCTGGGTCAGGACGGACCCCCTGGGCTCCGGCAGCTGCAGCACGGCCGGCAGCGCGTGGTGGGCTCTGGCAGTGCCCGAAGGGTTAAGCACCAGAGCAGAACGGGCAGCATCGCTTCTGCACGACTGCATTTTTAGAGCAGGGCTTTGCAAGGCAGTGGTACCTTCCAGCAGCCCGTCGGCGCTGGGCAGATGGATGTCCCCTGGCAGCACCGTCCCCAGCGCAGCCTGGGTTTGGCACCCACCGGCCCCACACCGGTGGGACCTCAGCTACCTGGCAAGCCGCAGCCACTGGTGAACCGGGCGGCTGCTCTGCTCCCATCTGCTGCCATAAATCTGGGCTGAGCGCCGCACGCTCGCTCCTGCACTGCCAGGGAGCGCCTGGTGCACTGCAGCATGCCCCAGCCCTGGCAGCAGCGGCACGGGGGGGGGATGACACACCAGACCCCCGCCCGGACCCCCGTGCTGTGGAGCCTTGTCCCCACGGTGCAGGAAAGGCTTGGAGGGTGGCGGGGCCAGAGCTGGGCTCAGCATCCCGTGTTGGTGGTGACAGTGGCGAGGACTGGGGCGACACGGGGCATCCCCCAATGCGGGTGACAGCGTGGTGCCCTCAGCACTGGGGGACCAGGGCAGACCAACACCACCCCCCCCCAAACCCAGCCCTTTGTTTGGCTCGGGCAGCTTCGCCCTTTCGGCACGTCCAGGGCCCATCGATCAGCCGGGGAACAAAAAAGTGCCATTGATTTACGCCGTCCCCTTCCAGTCACCCCGTGCGACAGCGAGAGGTGAAGGCACATTGATTGCCGCCGCCGGTCCGCCCCAACAGAGGGATGGATGGATGGACGGACAGACCGACTGCCTGCACCCACCGCTCAGCCGCCAGGGAGATGGGTAGCTCAGCCCGGCCCCCCCCCACCCCAAGCTGTGCCAGCCCTCCCCACGCAGGCAGCGCTGCACAGTCACGGCGCCCAGACGGCCGTGCACACGCGCGCTGGCTCGGCAGACAGCGCCTGCGACGCAGCCCACGCGCACGGGTGGCACGGCGCCACGGCACGGCCCCCCCTCCCCCCCCCCAGCAGGCCTGGCGCAGCCGCAAGGTGCGGGTGCAAAAGGCATCGCCGGCACACGGCGTCCCCCGGCCACCTCCCCGCTCGGGGAATTGGGGCTCCTGGGGAGACGGGGGCTGCTCCCCAGGGACAGGGTGGTGGGTGAAGGCACCGCGGTGCCACAGGGCAGCGCCCAACGCCGGGGGGACGGGCACAGCCCTCCCCGAGCACCCCAGGACCCCCAGCACTGCCCTACAGGTGGCCCTGTGCCCGCCATCCCCGTCGACGGCCAGGCGATCCCTTTAATCCCCGCTAAAGCCCGTACCTTCCTGCTTTGCTAACAAGATCAATGAGGTTTCTAATTGGGTTTTAATTAAACCATCAATCTGCAACCAGTGACTCAATTACCAGCCCGGGCAGGAGCGGGTGGCCCCGGCCCTGTTGCACCCCGGGACAGTCCCCGCACCCCAACACTGCGGCCCCACTCCCATGGGAACTCCGCATGGAACCCCGGCCACGCTGCCAGGGCTCGGTGCCGCCCGGCGCGGTGACTCACAGGGCATGGCACCCTCTGCCCCAGGCAGCAGCTCCCGCCAGCGCCGCAGCCAGCACCCATGGGTGGCTGGAGGGGGAGGCAGACCTCTGCGCCCCATAGGGGCCAACCTGGGGGGCACAGAGCCATGGGGTGGGGGGTGGCAGAGCCCCCCAACCTGCCCAGGGATGCCGCAGCCGTGGGGCTGGGTAATTAGTCACCGAGAGGTGTAACCCCCACCTTCCCCACATCCAGCTGGAGCCCCCAGGACCCCCTGGGGTGAGGGGGTGCCGTAGGCGCCACGGTGACACCACCCCCCCCACGGGGGGGGCCGGGGGCACAGCCCTGGTGTTGGGGGCCAGGCACCCCCCCGGGCACAGAGCAGGGCCACGGCTCCTCTCCCGCGCGAGACACCCCCCCGGGAGAGGCTGCTCCACACAAGGGCTCTCGAGAGCCCGCGCCAGCTCTCGCCGCCTGGAACACAAAGTCAGCCAGATAAAAGCCGCCTTGAAGAGGCGAGTACGGCGACGGCAGCGGCGGCGGCTGGGGGGGGCCACACGCGATGCTCCCTGAGCGCAGGTGGGCTCCGACCCGCCTGCCCCCACCGGGCACCAGCACCCCATGTACCCCCATCTCACAGCCACCCCGCTCTGCCCCCTCCGTGGCACCGGGCACCCCAAGGCCTCAGGCGCCAGCACCTTTGGTCCCCGCACCGGAGCCATGGGCGCAGTGTGGCTCACCCCAGTCCGCTCGGGGGGGGGCTCCTGGGGGCCACAGCAAGCCCGTGCCCATGCACGGGGACAAACCACTGTCCCCACCGTGGCATCCGGGATGCCCAGCAGGGAGGTGGCATCCCACACACACCAGCACACCGGGGCCTGGCTCAGCTGGGGACACCCGTCAGAGCCCCCCCCGAACGCCAGCGCTGGGTAGAATGCAGCCGCCTCGCACCTTTTTCCCCCATCACCACACCCATTCCTGGCCGGACTTGGGAGCAGAGGGCAGGGACTGGACAAGGATCATCCCGCGCCCCCAGGGCTTCCTGGGACACACGGAAAGCGCAGCCGGACCAACAGCCCGGCCGAGCAGGAGCAGGCACCTGCGCCGCCCCGAGCCTCAGATCCCGCCTTCGCACCTCCCTCAGGCTTTGCCATCAGCACCCTGCGCCCACTTGGTGGCCCTCCCTGGCCCCCTGGGACCACCAGCCATCCCCCGTGGTGGCCAGGGGACTGCAGGAGCCCAGCCCACGCCCAAGGGGGATGAGCCACCGCCAGCCCCCCGCTCCCCAAGGCACCGCCGGCCCCTGGGGGCTGCGGGTGGGCTCCACGGAGCAGCCCCTCGCCCCGTCCTCCCGCCAAGGGGAACCGCAGGGGCGCCCGGGGTGGTGCGGTGGGAGATGCAATAAATTTCTGGGGTGCCTGGTGCAGCCCCCGAGGAGCGGCCCGCAGCCGAGCCTGCTGGTGCCCCCCCCTCCCCGGAGAGCCCCGCGGGGCCGCGCAGGGCTTGTTTATTGCTCTGATTGCAGCGGGGTTGCTGGGATTTGCAGGCTGCGGCCCAGGGAGCCTAATTCCCCCCATAATTTATCTAATCCAGACACTTCGCCGCGCGGCTATAATTGCGGCCGAGCTGCCGCACTGCCTAACAATAAATATCAGTGCTCCGGAGTCCCTGGGACACGTCTCTGCCGCAGCCGCCCCCACCGCGCCGCCCGTGCCCTGAGCCGGACGCTCGCAGCCGCGCCAGAGACGCGTGCGCAGCGGGTGCGGGCGTCTGGCTGCGACACCCCCGGCTTGGCACAGCGGGGGCATGGGCTGGCACCCCCTCCGCCCCGTCCCTCGGGAGGTGCCAGAGCAAGCACCGGGTCACGGCGCATGGCTGCGGGTGATGGGGGGGGGGGGGGCCCCCCCCGGCCGGAAGGTGCGGGGGAGGGCAGCGGGCGAGCGGGGTGCAGCTGGAGGAGCGGGGCGCGGGGGGATGCCCGAGCGCGGTGGGGCGAGCCGAGCGCCTCGCCATTGTGCTGCGCCTCAGCACGTCGCACACACGCACAATTTATGGGGCCCGGGCTTCCGCCTGGCGACACAATCTCAATAGGAGGGGATGGAGCTGCTGGGGGACGCTCCCTCCCCGCACAAAGGGGTGCAGGGGGTGGGGGGAGCCCAGGGGACCCCCAGCACCAACGGGGACCAGGGGATGCTCCGGCGGGGCGCACGTCCCCGCCACCCCCAAGCGCTCGCACGGGCGAGGGAAGGGGAGACGGCGATCGCAGTGGGCGCAGCTCCCCCCACCCCACGGAGGGGTCCACGGCCCCGCCGCCGACTCGCAGCCCCCCTACCCGGGAGGGGCCCAGCCCAGCCGTGCCCGTCGCCGCCCCGGGGGCCCCCGGGGGGGGGGGGGGGCCCGGGCCCCGGCACTGCGCGCCCGGGGCCGTGAGCGCGACGGCAGCATCCACCGCCGCCCGCACCCCCCCGCCCCCGCCAACCCCCGGGAGCCCCCGGCCCCGCCGCCCCCGGGATGGCCCGCCGGGGGGCCGCCCCGCCCGCCCCCGCCCCCGCGGGCAGGGCGAGGCGTGCGGGGCCGGGAGGGGCAGCGCACCGGTACCGGGGGGGTCCCGCAGCCCCACAGCCCCGCCCTCACGGGGGCGCCGCGCGGACACCGGCACCGGGGGGGGTCCCGCAGTCCCGGCGCGCGCGCGCCCCCGGCCCGGTGTCCCCCCCCCCCGCCACCGCCGCCGCGCGCATCCTTCGCGCGCTCCCCGCCGCGTCCTTCCCGGCGGCGCCCCCCGCCCCGCCCGGCCCCGGGGACAGCCCCCCCGCCGCCTCCCGGTGCCCGTGCCGGTACCGACGACCTCCCCCGCGCCGGGCCGCCCCGCACTCACTGCAGGTTGGAGCTGTTCCAGTGCACGGCGTGGCGGTTGCCCAGGGCCCCCGGTGGCCCCCGGCCCGGCAGCAGCAGCAGCAGCGGGAGCAGGGGCAGGAGCGCGGGCAGCCGAGCAGCCATCCTGCCGCCGCCGCGGAGCCCGCCGCCGCCGCGCCCCCGCGCGCGCGCGCCCGCCACCGCCCCGGGCCCGTCTGCACCGGCACCGGCAGCGGCACCGGCAGCGGGCGGCGGGGACCGGGGCCGCGCCGGGCTGGGGCTGCGGGTCCCCGCGGGGTGGGGGGGGAGGAGGCACCGGGGCCGGGTCCCACCGGGATCAGGTGCCACTGGGCTTGGGGTCTCACGGGACCTCCGTGGGTGGGGGCACGGGTGCCAGGTCCCCTGACATTGGGGTCTCACCGGGACCCTCGTGGCTGGGGGCACGGGTGCCAGGTCCCGCTGACATTGGGGTCTCACCGGGACCCTCGTGGGTGGGGGCACGGTGCCAGGTCCCGCTGACATTGGGGTCTCACCGGGACCCCCGTGGGTGGGGGCACAGGTGCCAGGTCCCGCTGACATTGGGGTCTCATCTGGGGGGGGGGGGGTGCCGATCCCCGTTGGTCCGTGTGGTTGGCAGAACCATGGGTGGGGGCTCAGGGCCCCAGTGGGTCCTCAAGGTGCTGCTGCCAGCACCACGGCACGTGTGGGGGGGGGGGCCCCAGGGCAGCCCGGTGCCGGAGGAGCACCCCCACAGTTCCAGCCTGCCCCATCCCGCCCCAGGAGCCAGAACATGGTCCAGCACCCCCCCGTGGCACCGGTCCCCTCGCTTTTCCCACACCCCTGCCTCGTTTCCCCCCCGAGGGTCCATGGGGCAGAGGCACCCAGGGGGCCAGCGGCAGCCGCGGGGGGCAGTGGGTGCTCCCTGGGTGCCGGCCCCCGCCAGCCACGCGGGAAGGGACTGAGCTGGGTGCCAGCTCCAGCCGCCTGTCCTTGGCGAGATCCCTTAGCAACTGCCGCACGGCACCACCCGGCGTTCCCGTGTGCCAGGTGATCCCCCCCGCCACGGCACACGTGTGCACACACGAGCACGCTCGTACCGGCGCGGGCACACGCAGCTCACCGCCAGCTCCCACGCGGGAGCGTGCCCGAACGTGCGCCCGCCGCCGCCACCGACCCGATGGCCCTTGCTCCGGCAGCGCCGGCTTCACAGCCCAGAGATTTGGCAACCGGAGGAGCTTGCAAATGAAACTGGGAGGCTATCGAAACCACGGCTGGGCTTGCTGAGCTGGCCCTGGCTGCTCCCGTCTCGCTGGCGTGGCGAGCGTGGCCGGGGCGGCGCGGGGGTGAACACCGCGTCCCCTTGACCCCACCGCCCCACAGCGGCTCCCAGGCCTGGGCAGGCAACGTGGCGTAGCCCCGGGCTCGGGGCATCAGCTGCCCAGTGCCAAGGTTTCCCAGCTCCCCGAAGCTGCTGGGGGAGCTCAGGGTGGGACTGGAGCTGCTCCCCCCCCTCAGGGCCCCTTTTTGGGCTCCCCAACACCCCCTTGGACACACGGACGCTGCCTCAGCCCATGGAGGGGGACGAGGACGATGGTGGCCAGGGGCTTGCTGAGGCCTCCCAGGTCCCACTCAGCGCCAGGGGGGGGGCCCAGCACCAGCGGTGCCACAGCCCCACCGCCCCCACCCGAACCAGTGGCACTGGGGGGCCAAGCCCCCGCCAGAGCCCTGCCAGGAAGGGGGAGGGGGCCGGTGGAAGGGCCCGGAGGACCAAAAAAGCCGCTATTAATTATTCATCCGGAGAAGTGAAGTGAAGAAAACACAAGACGTGGAAAAGGGCTCTGGCTGGCCCAGGGGGGGCGGAGGCAGGGGGGTGCTGGGGGGGGGGGGCAGGGGCAGGAGGGGCTGCAGGGCACCCAGGGTCGGGGTGCGGTGGTGGCGGCAGCGGTGGCAGCTTCCTCCCGGTGCACCCTGGTGCTGGGGCATCCCGGGGGGCTGAGCACCTCTGGAAGGGCCCAGCAGCACCGCGCTGCCGCCATGGAAACGCCTTGGCTCGGCAAACCCATGGCAACACACACCTCCACATGGAAACCCCCCGCTCATGGCAACGCGCACGCGGCCACCCGCAACCCACGCGCGGCCGCGCTCGCTGGGGGGGACCCTGCACTGGGGCACCCCGATGTGCGGGGCCGCAGCGGGAGGTGTTGAGCCGCTCCCATGGGGATGAGGGGACCCAGAGGCGCCCTGAGCATCACGGCGTGCACCAGCAGCGGCGCTGGCACCCGCCGAGCATCACCCCCGGGGATCGGGGATGCAGCCGGCACGCGGGGGGGCCTTGGCTGGGTTTTGCCGACCACAGCAGGAGACGGTGTCTGTGGTGGGGATGGCTGGGGTCACCGCCACCAGCCGGGTGGCTTCGCCCTCAGGAGGACACGAGAGGATTCTACCTCTCCATGAGAGCCGGGGCATGAAGCAGCCCCCGTCTCCCCCCCAATTCCACACCCCCCATCTCCACCACCCTGTGCCCATCACGCTGAGATCCAGCAGGTTTCTGCTTCAAAGCAGGGGTGACCAGAGCGAAGCCCCCCCCATCCTGCAGCGGGCACCCATGGGCACTGGCCGCGGTGGGTGCCATGCCCGGAGTGGGGTGGGCCTGGGGGTCCCACCGGCCACGCGTGCCCAGCAGGGCAGGGGACCCGCTTCACCCGCCCTGGTTAATATTTAACCGCGGCTTCCTGTGACAGCATGTCGCAACCGCAGAGCAGAGCCGGCATTCAATAAATCATCGCGCCGGGCTGGGAGCCGGGGGGGTGAGCGGGGAGGGGGGGGGCAGCGGTGGAGCAGTGCCCAGCCAAGCGAGAGGGGGAGCCGATAAATAATTCATTAAATAAATAAACATGGCGAGAGCACGGGGAGGAGGCAGGAGTGTAACCAAGAAAGGGCTCGGTGAACGCAGGCATGAAATATTCACCAGCCACACCTACACGGCCCCGAACACGCTGAGCTCAGGGCTCCCGACCCGCCGGGAGGAGGCAGGCGCTGGCACGTGTCCAGCCGGACACCGCAAGAACATGCCAATGGCACGCAGCGCGGGCGGCCGGGGCGGCGGGGCCATGGCACCTGGGTTGGGGAGCAGGTAGCCAGCGGTGCCGGCACATCTGCATGGAGCCCAGCGGCCCCTGGCTCCTGCCAGCTCCTCCTGGCAGCCCTCGGCATCACAAATCCGGCGCTTGGGCTCACCACCGCCCTGCCGGGGAGCGCGGCTGGCCGGCACGCCTGGGGCAGGCTGGCCACATGCCCGTGGGCTCGCAGCCGCCCTGGTCCTCGCTGCCCCTTTCCTCTTTTATCCCTGCGTTGGTCTTTAAATTTGAATGAAGGCCTCACGGATGGTCGCGCCGTGTCAGCATCTTGGCAAGCACCGCCCCGGCGAGGGTGTGGGGTGCTGATGCCCCCCATGCCCAGGGAGAGGGGGAACCCCCAGCCCTGGAAGCATCCTCTGGGACCTCCCGGGGCTGCTTTGGGGCTGGGCTTGGGGCGATGGCAGCGGGATCCAGGGCGGGGATGTGGCATAGGGGAGGTGAAGGTGGGTGGCAGTGCCACCGGCCACCGGACTACCTCCCTGGTGAGCCACAGGTCCAGCCAGAGTGACCTCATGCCGGGGGGTGGGCTGGAGGTGAGCCCTGCTACGTGCCTGGACATGGGGGCGATTCATTAATTAGCACCTCGGTGGCTTGAGTTAATTGATGCGGCGCTTGACGGCGCGGGATCGCAGAGGAGGGTTAATTGCCGATGCAGAGCCGGCCGCCGGCAGCCCGGCCACGGCCGCCAGCTGCGGTGCAGAGCCGGGCTGTCGGAGGAAATCAGGCTCCTCGCGGAGCCGCCGGATGAAGCTGTGCGTGGCTCCCGGCCCCACCGCCTGCCAGCCCCGGGGTTGGCTCCTGGCACCGGGGCTGCTCCCGCTGCCCGGCGGGGAGGAAGCCACAGGGTCCCTGCCCTGGGTGCCGGGCGCCCGCTTGCCGGAAGCCTGGCTCCAGTGGGCTCGGCTGTGCCAAATCTCACCAGCCCAGAGGTGCTGGGTGGGAGGTGTGGGTGGCCAGCTCATGGTTCCCATGGCCCAACTGCCGTGGCCCCCCCCAGCGCCGCCCTGGTGTGTGGCTGTGCTGCTGGTGGGTGACCCCGGGTCACTGCGCTGCCAGGCAGAGACACGCACGCTGCTCTCACCTCGGACCACCCTGTGGCACCGCGGGTGTCGGACCGGGGTACCAGGCAGTGCCGGGGTCCCAGCCACCCCCTCTGCCACATCCCACGGCCTGGCAGCCCACGTGCCAGTGGCAGGGGCTACCTGGCAGGGAGCTCTTGAGTCAGCAGCCAGCACCGGGAGACTCAGCCGGCTCCAATTCCTCTCCTGGCCTCAAGATCACCCCAATATCATCTGCCGGCAGCAGCCCCAGCCCCACTGGCCACAGCACAGCAGCCCCAGCTCCCCTGGGAAGGGACAAGGACACGGAGCTGGCTCTGCAGCCACCAGCCCCGGCGCTCAGCTCCCTACACCGCTCACCCCTGCCGTGCCGCCCTGGCATCCCCCGCATGGTGGCTAGGGCTGTGGGGGCTGCAGGAGGCACCACCGGGGTGGGGGTTACAGCCCACTGTGCCCCAGCACCCCTCGGACCCGGGCAGGCAGTGGCGGCCAGAACAGCACCAGAGTGCTGAGCGCTGGGCTGACGGCACGTGCGGCTGGGCCACGAGGAGCCTTGAACGCCCCCCGCTGAGCCCCACTGTTCCAGCAGCCGCAGGAGCACCCGAACGCCCGGTGGGCGGGGGGCCACTGCACACCCCACCCCCCCCGAGGGACCCCGCGCCCCACACTCGCCCTCGCTGGAGCCTCGCGGCATCCCCAGGGCTCAGCCCTGCGGCATCTCTCCCTCCCCGAACGCTGCCCGTGCCTGGGCCGCGCCAGCTCTGCTGCTGCTGACCGTGCCCAGGGCACCGCGGGCAGCCCAGGGGCGCGGGGGTGTGCGCAGGAGCGCCCGCACCAGGGCTGTCAGCATGCAGAGGGGCTCCCCGCCGCGTCACCACGCCGGCAGCCATGCACACGGTGCCACCGCCCTGGTGGGATTTGAGCCCGGGGCGGCTCCCCAGGGGTGCTGGGAGAGGCACGAGGGGCGATGGAGCTGGTGGAGCATCCGTGGGACTGGGCAGGGACCTGGCACCGCACCGGTACAGCATGGTGGTGCCGGCGCCCCTGCCAGCCCCGCTCCAGGCCAGTGGCAGATCTCTGAGCCGCCCATTACCGGTGCCTAAGTGACGTTAATCCGATGGAGGGGTGACAGGCAGCATCAATATCCCACTCCCGCTGTCCATGGATCATGTCGCAATTAGCATCTGCGGCCGCCGGGTCCAGGAGCGCTGGCGGGAGCAGAAGGGGTGACGCGGGGAAGAGCCAGGCTGGGGGTGATGGGGACAGGGCCACGCTGTCACCTTCCCCGGGGCTGTCCCCGTGCTCCCCCTGACCCCGCAGGTGATGATGCCAGGGGGTCTGCAGGCCCTCGGCGCCAAACAAGGGCTGGGGATGGGTGCAGGGGTCCTGGGGGATGTGGGAGCCACCCTGGGGACCCCCTGGCTGCTCTGGCTCTGCCCTGGGGAAGCGCAACCAGCACCGGCATTGGCCACCCCACCTTGGAGGGGGGCTCGTCCCTGTCCATCCCAGGCTGGGGCCACAGCAGTGGGTGACCCCCCCAATCTGGGGTTGGGGAGAGGGGCTGAGCGCACGCTGTGACCCTGCTCCGCCGCGCCCTTGGTGCCAGGCAGAAGCACGGGGAAGCAAACGAGCTAATAAAGGCGGGGGGGGGGGGGGGGGGGCTCAGGGTAAAGCATGCAGACGCGGGAGATTTCAGGGTCTGAAATATTCATCAGGTTTGATGCGGCACCCGCCGTCACGCCGGCCGTGAGCGATGGCGCAGGGTCGTTTTAATAATGCATCGCTTCTAAAAGGCTTGCGAGAGGGGGCCGGGTGCGCAGGGTGAGGGAGGCCAGGCTCAGCACTCGCTGGTGGGGGTCCCGGTGAAAAGGTGGGGCCTGTCTGACCCCGGCCGGGGCCCCGTGGTGCGGTGTGGCTGGGGACAGAGCAGGTGGCGCCGGTGGCACCAGGTGGGGGCAGGCAGGCACGGCCAGCGCGGCACGGAGGGGTGCTGGGGAGAGTGGGGTGCCCCCTCCGCTGGCACCCACTGCCCAAGGGGGTGGCCGCCCCCCGGGCCCCCCTTCAAATAATTCAGCGCATCGATCTGCCTCCTGCTGCTCCTTGCTTCTGGCCACCGGCCGGCCACGCCATGCTCCTGCCAGCCCTGGCAACCACCCATCCCCATCCCCGTCCCCGTCCCCGTCCCCGGGCTGGGACCAGCAGGGACCCAGGCGGTTGCCTGTGGTGGAGCCGGGCGCACCGGCCCGGTGCCCACGAGAAGCCCAGTGCATCCAGGCAGCGTGGGGCGCTTGCGTGGCTAACGAGGTCTTTGCCAAGGAAGCTCGTTAGCAGCCTGACGATCAAAGGAGTGCGGGGCGGATCAATGAACATGGGGAGCAGGCACAGAGGCACCGCACGGCTCCTATGCTGGGGCCTCCAGCATGAGGAGGGACCCCTGGGCAGGAGCCCACCGGCTCCCCGCTGCCCTACAGCCCCCCCCGGGGCCTCCCAGCCCCCCCATGCCTGGGCATTGGGGCTGCAGCTCCAGCCCTCAGTGCCAGGGTCCTGTTCCGCCCCCCCCCCAGTCTGTTCTCCCCCAGCCTGACCCGGAGGGGACCGGGCACCTGCAGGCGCTTCGTGGGCTTGCCAGGGCTGCGGGGCATCCCCGTCGCCCAGCCCTGCTGCCGAGCCTCACAGCGCCCGCTCCAGGCACCCTTGGAAGGTGCTGCCCTGGGTGGGCACCCACCCCAGCCCCCAGCCTCACCGCTCTGCTGCCCCCGGGGACACCGGGCACCGGGGGGGGGGGTAACACCGTGGCATTTGCACCAACTCATTCCTGTCCCAATCCTCCCCTCAGCCGCTGCAGCTCCGCTCTCCTCCCCCCGCTGGGCCGGTGCCAGCCTGAGATTCCCGGGATGGACCTGGCTCCGTTTAACGAGGGGCAAGGGGACAGGAGGCTTAAAACCCAGGTGGGAGCCCTGCCCGCACCCTGCCTGCACCCTGGGCAGATCCCACGCCGCGGGCTGGGGCTCCCATGGGCTTGTCCCCAGGGACGCAGCGGGGGGGGTCCCAGCACAGGGACCCTGGGGCGCTGGCAGAGCCGGGGCTCCAGCACCGGGGCCCTCAGCACGCAGCGGGCGCAGGCAGCACCGACCGAGCCGGCAGCTGAACCGCACTGCCACTGCAAGGGCAGCTCCTGCCCATCCCGGCTCCGGCACAGCGCGATTATTGTCTGTCAGGATTACAGCAGGCTGGGGGGGGGGGGGCACCCCGGCACGCACCAGGGAGCAGGCAGAGGGACGCAGGCGAGGATGGACGGACACCGGGGCACAGGGTGGGGGTGCACACACCCAGTACCCAGCCTGCGCCTGCAGCCCCGGGGCGGGGGGCACAAACCCACGGGTGCCCGGGGTGGGCGAGCTGTGCCAGCTGCTGCCCTGGCTCCCGGCCAGCGGAGATGAGCGGCGGTGCCCCCCGCTCTGACCCCAGCAGCGGGAATTGGCCAGCGGAGATGCAGCTGCCCACCCCGGTCCGTCCGGATGCGGGCGGGATGCGATGGCCCCTGCATGCCTGGACCACGCCGGTGCGAGCCGGCAGACCCAGCGCACGCGCCCTCATTGCTATGGCAGGCGCGGGCTCGGTGCGTGCGGCTCCGGCTAATTAGCCAGCGCGGGCCGGCTCCCTCCAAAGCCCCTGCTGAGTGTTTTGCTAAATTATAACCTTGACGATGCGCATCATCAGGCGGCTGCTCGGGGAACAGCCGGCTCCGGCCCCGCGTGCCCAGCACCAGTGCGGTGGTGCAGAGCTGCCCGGCTGGGATGGCGACGCACCGAGGTGGCACCATCGGGCCGGGGTGGCATGGGTCGGGCCCCGGGCCCAGGAGGCCCGTGCCCAGCTCATCTGGTGCTGCGCTCCTCAGGGCTCAGCACGCATGTCCCCTCAGCTCGGCGTGTCCCCTTGGCATGGCAAGCCGGTGGCCCCGTTTCCATGGTGACACGGAGCCATTTCCCATCTCCGGGATGCTCTCGGCAGCTCTCGGATGGAGGCTGCAGCCACTGCCCTGCACCCATGGGAGATGGGCAGGGATGGGCCCCATTGCCCCCGGGGTGGGGGGGCCCATGCTGCTCCCTTCCAGCCTTTTGGGGGGGCTGCCAGGCCCCACGTCCCACCCTGTGTGTCCCGGGGCTGCCCCTGGGATGGCCACAGTGCCTGACCTGTTCCTCACCCAGGGCGGTGAGGGGTGTCGGGGAGTGCTGGGTCCCCTGTCCCAGCACGGCTGGGCGAGGGGGACCCCCAGCAGCGTGGCCGGCCAGGGGACCCAGTGCCAGGAGCTCCTTCACCCGCTGCCGGGAGCTCCACGGGGCTGGGGGCCCGCGCCCGGGCTCATCCCGGTGCCACAGTGCACCCATGGTCTCCCATCGTGGCGGCGAGCCGAGGCACAGGGCTGGGCACAGCCATGCCATGCCTCCACCTCACCCCCCGCCACGCGGCCGCCAGCACCACCCGCTGCCTCTTTATCCCCCTCCTCATCTTGGGGCTGCCTATTACCGTTCCGCATCATTTTCTGTTCCTGGCGATAAATTTTTCCTTCCCCATTTCCCAGGGTTTAACTCCCACCTGCCCACGGCGCCTGTGGGGCGCAGACCCATGGGCTGAGGGTGCCCGGGCACCCTCACCCCACGCCCTTCCCAGTGGGACTGGGGCATCCCAGCACCCGAGCATCCCAGCTGGCGTGAGGGGGAAAGTGGGGAGCTGGGGTTGGGGGGCTGGCATCAGGTGGGGGGAGCCCCAAGGCAGGGAGATTGCGAGACAGAAGGGCTGGGCTAATGGAGCCTATTCCTTTAATAGATTCAATTTCTGCCGCGGCTGGCTGCGGGGCGCGGAGCCATCAATTCGATTCAGGGGACGGGGAATCTGATTTGGAGCGGCCGTGCCATCAATTAGCTTTTATTGATGGCATTGCTCATTGGAAGTCGATGGGATTTGAAACCGGCAGCGGCTCCCGCATACCAAGCAACCCCTGCTCAAGGACAGGGACCCCAATGCTCTGGGACCCGGCACCCACCCCACAGGGCAGGGACCCCTTGGCCTCACCTAGGAAAGCCCTGGGGGGCTGGGCAGCCCCCCAGAATCCCTGCATGGGCATCCCGTAGGGCACCATTACCCCTGACACCCCTGCGTAGGGGTCCGTTGGGGGATGCCCCCAGCCAGCATCCCCACCTCGGTGTCCCTTGGGACATGGTTGCTCCCAGCATCCCCATTTGGGGGTCCCTTGGGTACGGTCCCCCCCCAGGTGGCTTCAGCCCC